>JZKD02S0718952.1:131173-191034 GCA_000966675.3 Picea glauca | reverse complement strand
CTCTCTTTATCTGGAGGTAATATGTATGAAACACAAAATTCGACTGCCATTGTTTGTTCATATTAGTTGAATACCACAAGGTAGAAAACTTTGTGGCAAGTGGTTCAAACAACTCTATGTCTAGGAAGGTTGCTCCCTCCAGCATCTCCTAGGAAAAAAATGCAATGAGGACCAGGAGTCAGTTGAAATGAAATTCATAACCCTAATCATGTGCTTCTCGGCAGTTTATTTCCAACTAGATAACTAGGTACTTCGCCCAGTTCATCTGTAGGCCTTCCGCACACTTCCCTGTGAGGTCAATGACAAAGTCGGTGACCTTCATAGGTCAGTTCTTTCTTACTAACTTCCCAACTATTAGTTGACATGCGAGGTGCACTTCTCTACTCTGGATGGAAGCTAAATTGTAGCCTCTTGTTCCCTTATCGATGTCACCACAAGTGTCTTTGATCTTCTCTGCTAGCAGGCGATTTGCGGCTTTTCCAGGATAAAAGTCATACGATTTAGGTCCTTGCATACTCAGGTTTGTGATCCTGTGCATCAATGTTAGGTCAACTGTAATGCGGTAGTATAGACATAAGTATCCACCATGGTAACATGATAGTAGTAGCTTGACACATGCATTGACTTCCTGGTGTCTTTCGAAGTGTGGTATCTTCATTACATTCAATAGGGTGGACTGCGCGAGGTCTATAGTCCACTACTGAGGGATGATCTTCTAGTTCTTCCCTTTAATTCTAGTTAGGTACTTGTGTGGGGTGAGTATACCATAGACATTGCAATCTCATAGGTTGAACTTGCTAAATTTCAGTGCTGGGATCTTATCCTGGTCTATTCAAACTGCACGTATCGCCTTCGGGAGGTACGCAGTAACTATGGTGTACTCAAAATCGCATGGTACACTATCATGATTCACCACACCAGCAAGAGGTAGAATGTAATCGAGAAATATGGTTGGAATCAGTTTTTCATTTTCGAGGTCGTCTTTATGCTTGGTTCTCTTTCTTGTTGATGGTCGGGATGGTTTGGATCCACGAGCGGTTGACAGAGAAGCCTGCACTCTTCTCGTCGATGAAGCTTATACACCTGTAGACATCGACATGACTCTTTCAGTCATGAGGTTGATAAAAAATTCTTCAAAAAATTTCTCTGTAGCACTCAATTCATCCGACATACACACTCGAGGCTGGAAATATTGGGTTCAAAGGGTAACTTAGACACTGTAATGAGATAAAAGGCAATAGCGAAATAATCACTGAGTAAAATCAACAACTCTAGGAGCTCAAATTCACGTTTAGAAAAAGTGTTCTCAGTGCATGGCATGACAGGATAAATAGAAAACTTGGTAATGTATCTCTTGCACCGGGTGAGAAGCCTTCATTAACTCTGTTCTTTCCATTACGATGCGGTCCAACAGTTTGGTAGCAAACCATAAATGCCTTTCTATCCATTTGGAGGGTCAGTCGAATAGTTATATTGTTCCCAATGGTTATATTTCTTCATCATGGTGAAGTGCCATGTGATGTTGTTCTTATATTCCGACAAAGCTCCAATTTTTCAAATTTTCCCTCTGCGAAGTTCCCTTTGTAACCTTCTCTAACTTCTCAATTTTGGCTCTCTTCTTACTTAGCTTCCTATCCTTCTTCCCAATGAGCTTCTTCTCGATATGTATTTTCCCATTCTAATTCTTATCTTCTTTTGGCATGGCTACTTCGTGTTGTTGAGATTTTTGCCTAAGATTTGAGGGTGATACTTCTTCTTTATCTGGAATAGGTACTTCAATCTTCTGTGGGTTTTCTAGTGTTCTTGCAACTTTGACATCTGGGTATCAGGTGTTAAATAGCTTCGCTCTATTATTTTTTTCTTCAATCAAGTATGTGATCTTTCTAGTCCTGAAATATTTTAACTCTTGCTTCTGCTTCTCTAAAACTTCTTTTTATTCTTTCCTTCTGGCCTGATCTCTTTAAATCCAAGGTTTTCCAAGCAACATAGTAAATGGGGCATTGTTCTCAATAAATTTAAGAATCTCGAAGTCCTCCTCTATCGAGGTCCCATTAGCATTCATAGGTATCCGGGTGAGCTTTCCACATAGGCTTATCAATTTTCCTCTAAATAACCTTATTCCTCCCAATGAAGGAGTCATAGAAGGCTTCCCTAAAAGGTCCCAAGTTCTCTCTGTCATGATATTTACTTGTGCTTCCTCATCTAGAATTTATTCAACATCAAAGTATATTATTCTTTCTTCAAGGCATTCTTTTTATTTGATGATCTCTGATAAGCTGACATGTTGGTGGTCATTCAGGGTTTCTTTCATATGTAGCAATACTCTCTCTGATTATTTCTGGGGTTCTTCCATTTCTGGATCTGCCTTAGGGTTTTCTTGTCTTATTTTCATTCCTTTAATTCTAGCAATCATTCTAGGGAAATCCAATACTTCATGGTCCATAGATTTGCAACAAATACAACTAGGTCTTCTCCCAAAGCATTCCTTAGTAAGATGTCCCAGTTTTTTTCAACTGTAATAGAGGGTTAATCCTCTGTTTCTTTTAAATGATCCCCAACCTTTCTTGTATTGCGCGCTAGGATCATGGTAGCTAACCTGCAAACAATTCTTTCTAGGATCGTGCATACACTTGTTAGTCCAAACATTCTTTTTATGCATAGGTATAATATATATTTCACTATTCTTATTAGATCTACTCATATCAAACCTTCTTTCATCTATTAGTGCCCTAGTTTTCAAGCTATGATAGAATCTATCAAACATACCTAGATTCATACTCTAGAAACAAAAAATTCCACTTATCTTACTTAAAGCTTTAAGATTTAAAACTTTTCACTGTTCTTACCTTTATTAGAAAACAAAGCTTTCAAATCTTACCTATTTAATTCATATCTGACCTCTTTTCTTCAGATCGAGATTCTTTCTTAAGCACAGAGCTTCCACAATTTTAGTTCAGATATTTTCACAAAGCTTCCTCTTCCTCAATTCCCAACAATCATAGTTTCAGGTCCCGACAACGGAACCATTTGTTGGCATAGGGGCAGACCAAGGGTTCAACACTAAAACAGTGCACCAACAAAACCCTAACTACTGGTCCTTTCGGAAACATATGCAAAGCAGATGAAGTCTCACTCGAGGTAGAGGTAGGGGTGGTTGCATGACTCAGGTGTCTACAACCTTATCTGGGACACAGATCTGTGATTGTAATACTTAACAGAGCACTTAGCACTTATAGTTCCTCAATATTTAACCACTATCTATTGCACGGATAAAACAAAGCATCACATCCTTCACTCAGATCTGATGTATCTAGCACTTATCATAAAGAAGTAGATTAAATATAGCAAATTCAAGAACTAAGCATATTCATATAGGTCAGATCTACATCCATATATATCATTAACACAATGCATAAACAGATCTATCTATCTATATCAAAGTACTTAGTAAGTAAAGACATAAACACATCAAGACATCGCACAAAGAAGAATAACACAGTATTTACATGGTTCACCCCCACCCTGGGGCTACGTCCACCAACTCTTCTCTTCTTTATTAATCAGTCATCTACATGCACATAGCCATAAAAAACCTACTCCGCATAGGACATGCTATCTGTGTGCACCTTGTCAGATCCTCCTTCCCCGAGTTAGGTATAGTACAAAGCCTTTCACCACTTTCACTTAGCTCTACAAGTCTCACACAGTATGCAAAAACCCTTTACAATCCATACTTGCACTTAGATTATCGGCCAATATACTTACATCGCCTAGATACTTATTTATAATTTAAAAAATAGGCCTAAACATGGGTAAACCCATGGGCCAACATACCATACCCGTTACATAATCTCAAATCCCAAAAAGGACCCGAAAAGGGGCCAAGATCCCGTGATCTCTTTTTTGTCTTGCGCTCCATCCTCGACAGACTATTAAAGTCCCAAAATAGGTCAATATTGACCAAGGATCTCCCAAAACTTGGTCAAGGGCCAACATGAATGAATTACAAACTTTTGTGTCGGCACAGTTCGGAACCAAGAAACTAAGTCCCTTATAGTTGGGCCTCCACCACTTCAATCTTCCACCAAAGTCAAGCTCATATAAGAGAGACAATGAGGTTCTCATTCAAGTAGGGAAGAACTTGTGGGTTGAACAAAGTGTTCACAATTAAAAGGACAAAGGGATCCAAACTCAATATGAAGTGAATAATTTCTCCAAACTAACTTTTCTCTCAAAGTTGAATTCTTCTCCTCTTTTCCATAGCTTGGATATGTCCCATTTATAGCCTTCAAATGGAACTGAAGGGTCAATTCAAAACTTTTTTAGTATATAGAAGGTCAAGGATCATGGATCCCATGATGTGACATGGAAACCCGACACTATTTTTTTAATTTTTGGCACAAAACTTGATGTACATGGGTTGTAATGGTGAAACATGCATGTACACATGATGTATAATAGTTAGGGTGCATATATGTGCAAAAATATTGTTTTTATCTCTAGTATTTTCAAAAAGGGACTTCAAGTCTGCATGGGGAAATGGAAAAAGGCCTTCTGAGAACCTTTGCATAGGGTGAGGAAAATCTTTCTATAACATATGCCCCTTTATATGTGAGGTTAGAGGAGTATCTCTGATGGCCAAAATACATTACAATACCCAAAAGTGGAGTAATGGAGACTCTACCGGAATAACTAGTTGCTCATGAGAATATTACAATATGTATTGAATTTGTGCACATGGTTTCCAATTTGAATTACACTACAGATCCATGTGAAAATATATCAAACAATTGTTCATGGCCATGAATAGGAAATACAAAGGTGGATACATGCCAAAGTCTTTCATAGTCATGAAAAAGGCCCAGTAAAACCAGTCTCAAAATCAATATGAAGATATATGTATACAATGGAGTACAATCTAATCCCCCATTATCACTGAAGTCACATAGGTACTGGTCCAATGAAAGATAGCAATAGCTTAAGAAAAATGTGACTATGAACTAATGTCTTCAATTCTTCTACACAATCCACCAAAGGTGAAAGTCTACATTGTGTGAATAAAGGAGTTGAGGTCAAACACAATGATACTTCGTTTGATTACCAATCATTAAGGTATACCGTTAACAAATGTGAGACAACCTACCGATAATGAAAGTAGGTATGAAGGCACCGAGTACATTATTACAAGTGTAAATAAATGTGTCGAGGTAGAACACTTAAATAATTCATTGATCATGAGACATTGATGTATTCCCAACTATCGATGGTAGGAGAACCTACCACTAATGACTGCAAGCCTCTAGGTACTCATAGGACTCTAGGTCTCGTTTCCAGAATAGATGGGATGAAGTTGATGGAAGGAGACCATCTAAAAGGAGAGCATCGAGGCATCTCTCATCATTCAACATGAGGTACAATGTAGGAGCTTGATGATTTGGAGGAAATCAGATGAATAAAACGTTCACAAACCAATGACCTTGTGCATATTTCATGTGTTCCATATGCAATAGGTACACGAAAAATACCCTCTGAATAACAACCAATAAGGAAAACTACTGACAAAGGCAAGGAAAACACCAATAAGGCTAATGGCATCCAATACATTGCACAAATTGTGATGTGTGAATAGATTTCTTGCCTTCAAACATAAGGGAAACCTCTTAGTCAGTGACCAATGATGAAATGTCTACTGTTGGGTTCAAGTTTACCTACCAATGATGAAAGTAGGACTAGGGTGCACAATAGGACTGCAGATTCATGTAATTATGAGACATACTGAGGGTATGGCTGATATGCAAATTCAAGAGTTCTAAGGAATGGCTCGCATAGGTTGATAGAACAAGAGCATGAGACATATGGAAGACTATGGAAACATAGACTCAATGATGAAACTTTGAGATGCAAAAGGCATCAATCAAAATCTACATAGGGACTGGAAGAGTAACCAATCGGGGGAGTAAACTCTATGTAAAGAGATATGCTTCCTAAGGTCATGCTAAACCCAAAAATTTGATAACAAGTGAACTCAAATGTTTTGTGCTATGTTCAAACGAGACACGAATGTTGCAAATATAAGATAAAAATGTTTCCTCGCCCATCATTTTTTGTTTTTTCATAGTCAAATCAATGATATGATACATAGGATGAAATGAGTGTTGCAAGTAAGCAACTAGTTCCAGCAGTGGAACATACATATTCTCAATGCAAGGAGGTTCATGCAAGAGATGGAAATGCGGGGGAATGTTTCCTTTGGGGTATAGGGTTTCAATATGCAAAGGGTATAAACAAGGCTCTACTTGGATGATGATGAAAACTGTTGAGGTGATAGGCTTATAATACAAAATAAAGAAATGGAAATAGGATTAATACTGCAAGCAAGAGAATGAGATTCAATTACAACTTAATGCCAAAAAATGTCCTTTTTTGTAATATTAGTCTGTTTGGTTTGAAAAAGGGGTAAAATTGCACCAAATATACATCCTTTCAAATCCAATTTACGGTTGTGAAAGAGATAAGTTCACTCATAAATATTTTTTCTTTTTGAGAGAGTCGGAAAATAGTTTAAACCAGACTCGTTGGGATTCCTCTAGGTATAGGTCAGCATACTTATGAGGAAGAAATGAGGTTCAAACGTAAAGTCATGTATTAGCTACAAGGGACTCCCAATCCTACGGACAAAAATCTATGCATGGGCACTGAATGGAGAAGAGGATCTAACTAGGGTACCCATGTTTGGTAAGTCTCTACCATTCAATAACGACACATCTAGAGGTTTTGTGTCACTATTAAATGGGTTCATACCTAATGCATATGAGTTGTAGTCATAGGATGATGCAAGTGTGCATAATGTATTGGTGACCTATCCTATATGTTGGATGATGAAAATACCAATCCAAAGTTACGAACGAGTGTCATGGCACTGAAAACCAAAAGAATCCCTAGATAAAAACACCAAAACCAACTCCATCCATTGTCGTATTAGTCCATTAGGCCAAAATATTAGACAAAAGTATGTAAAGTGGGTAATTTTTTTCTATAAATAGTAAAAAAAAACAATTTTACTATACCATTTGTATTTTTTACCCAAATAGTGCATTTTGGACCAAATTGCCCCCGAATTTCAACTGTTGATTGCGGGAGCCACGAGCAATGAAATAAACAACCGTCTGGACCAGTTAATTCATCTTACTCCTTTCTATATTTCTAGTGGATTAAAATTTTCAATTAGGTCTCCCTTTTTTATCATTTTAGGGTGAAACTTAGAAACTAAGGAATACGCGAGCTATAGATCATCGGGTCATGTATATGCATACCTATATGCGAGTGTTTGCAAAACAACCAACATATAAGAGACCCTATATGTGACTGTGTAAACTGTATCTCTCGTACATGTCCTTGGATAAGGTTCTTAAAATGTTGCTAACTCAAAAAATGGTTTGAATCTTGCAAGATGGTGCTAGAGTGGAGGGAAAGAGAACATGAAGAGGTGGATGTTGCAGTGGAGAGAAATCCAGGGAACTAGATGGCCTTAAAAATATGTGGGCTATAAAATGTTTGGGCTCTCAAAGGTATGAGGGCTCAAGTGAGACTGCTTCAGCTTCTCATGAACTATTGGGATCCAGATACTGAGACCTTCAACCTTTAAGGACAACCATTGACGATTGAAGTTGAGGTCATCTACTTTTTGATAGGATTGTCACGTCAGGGTGAGGTGGTCAACCTCAAAGCCCAGGGAGCTGGGAGTGGCATGAACATAGAGGATTACATATCCACTCATTGCATTGCAAGGATCAAGAAGGTAGGGAGCCAACTCTCGATTAGAGAGATCAACAATATGAGTCTCAAGATTGTTGTCCTAGGGCCGACATGGATCATAGGGTTGACCTCTTTTCACCAAGCATTGATTCCACTTATGTTCTATTCATTGGAGTGCTTGTGACCCACAGGTTCCGAATGGTGCACCTCACTACTGGCCAACATGAAGAGACAGCTGGCAGACTACAAATTGGGTAGAAAGAGGAACTTTGGGCTTGCATTTATCCTGTGTAGTTTTTTCTTCGAGAGGGTTCCAGGATTGGGCCCTAGAATTGATATTGTTACACATGGATGTCACGATCCAACCATGGCATGGTGGAGCGAGGTGGTGAAGCGACAGGGGGGTGGTAGGGTGATAACACCCTACAATGATGAGTTTTTCTTCTGGTTGAGTTGATAGGTGATGGATCTGGAGGAATACCCTTATTCAAGGATTTACTTCAGAGGAGATCCAGGCATGTCGTTACCACTATGCTCTACCTATGGAGACATAGGTATGTCAAAGTTTTTGATTATCTCATTTTTTTATATTTTTTTATAAGAAAACAAAAATATTTTTGGATGATTTCAGGTACTAACTAAACATGTATGTGATGCAGATGTAGGTCCATGACAGCTGGACGAACTTCCACGACATCAGTGGAGGCACTGGGGGGATGAGACAACGGGAAGGAACCTTGATAGTGTGCTTCAAAATGTGCAGTTAAACCTATCTTGTTTGACACAGAGGATCCCCATGGTTCAGGTAGAGGATCTATCAGAGGTGATGCAACAACAAGTGGTAGGTGTGCCCCATGCTTGGGTATGACTCTTTCGATGTCTCACAAATGCCATAGTATGCTATCATGACACACATATGACACCATAGGCGTATATGTTGTGACTATTGTATGATCGGTCATATATTTATTTTGAGGGTGTCAGCCCCAATTTTATACTATAACATCATATTTTTTGGAGAGATGAAATATATAAAAACATTGACCTTCAGATTTACTTGTGTTACAATGTGTACATTGATGAAAGTGTTTTCTTTGATCTAGTTATGTGACAAATGACAATCTAAAAAAAATTTAGCATATCCATCAGATACATAATTAGAACTTATATGTATGTGATGATAAGTAATAAAATCAAAATGTCATTCAAAAATTCATACCCATAAGAATCGTTGAAGTAGAGTAGGGTCTCGCACACGGTAACTACCATTCAACTGACATAATACTAACTGGGAGTCTAGACAAACTTCTAAAGAGTGAATACCATGTGAAATGGAATCATGTAAAAATTCTATAACAACGTTATACTTGGCCACATTATTTGTGGATGGCCCTAGTCAAATGCCACCTGAAGACACCAGTAGACCCTCGAGTGAGTAAACAACCCAAGCGGATGAAGCCAAGTTTCATGTATGATGAGTGGCCCCATATGCAAATCATAAGTAGACTGAAGACTCCATTGACATCTGTCAAACAAGGGAAAACTTGATGAGCAAGTTGAAGATAAAAAAAAAGGGAAAATATATATACACTGAAATACATTAGTATACAAAGATTTATGCCCAATATTGGGGCTCAAGTGTAATATCTTTTCAAATAGAGCCCATTCTTGGGCTCATCCAACATGTTCCCTTCATAATATTCTAATTCATACGGTCCTTTTTCCAAGACACGTCACATGATATAGGGACCGTGCCACTTGGGTTTGAACTTTCTTGCACCCAGTGGTTCTTTGGCTTCGTCGTACAAAAGTACCAAGTCACCCTCAGCATATTGTCGAGGACATAAAAACTTATCATGTTGTATATTGACACATCTTTTATTCTCTTTGATAGCCATGGAGGCATCTTGACACTTCTCATCTAGATTCTCTGGGTGTACAAGGCGGTATTCAAGATCGAAATTGTCAGGTAGGAGCGAAACTTCCAATTTAAGAGAAGGGATTTCACATTCAATAAGTAGGATTAACTCCACACCGTGCACTAACAGGAAAGAAGAAAAATTGGTGGAAGTATTAACTGAGGTTCCGTATGCCCAAAAGGTTGGGTAAATTATGATATTCCAGTCAGATTTTATCTGGCTGACAGTTTTTTGCAAAATGGCCTTAACAGAATTGTTTATGGCCTCTACTTGTCCATTTTCTTGGGGGTAGTATGGGTAAGAATGCCCATGTTTAATCCCCAGTTTTGATGCTAATTATTTCATCATTTCATTTTGAAAGTGACTTCCATGATCGGTGACAATATCACTTGGGATTCTGAACCTGGCTATAATTTGATTGAACATGAAGAAAGAAACAGTCTTACCATCATATTTAACTTTAGGCATGGCCTCATCCCACGTAGTAAATTAGTCTACGACCATGGTATGTGTTGATTCCCCCCAGTCGAAGTTGGGTTGCAATCCAAAAACTCCACCCCCCACTTGGTGAAGGGATCGACAATAATGATTAAATAGAGAGGGGTTGGATGCGAGTGCATTTTCCTAGTGAACACCTGGCAGGGGTGACACTTCTTAACCTCTTCAATGAAATCTTTAAAAATAGATGGCCAAAAGTAACTAGCTTGCAAAATTTTCTGGGATGTTGCAAGGCCGGATAGATGACCACCACAAGCCCCATTGTGGTAGTCAATTAGAATAGACTCAACTTCTTATTGATTCAAAAAATGATGTAGGATACTATCTAATCCTCGGTGATATAGAGTGTCATCGATGATAAGGTATTTATTATCTTGGTATTGTATATGTTGTCGGTCATGTCACGAGAGATGTTGAGGGAAATTCAAAGTTTGAAGATAGTCGACAATATCTCCATACCAGGGGTCTGATCATGAGACAAGGAAATTTGTCCATATGAAACTAAATCAACATGAATAACATCCTCATCTAACCAAGGGAAGTCAAATATTAACTCTACAAAAAATAGTGAATTTTTGGACTTCGCGGAAGTGAAATCGACATCAAATTCTTGTATAATGACAATCGATTTATTATACTTTCCCCCTATGATATTCCTAGTAATAATGTATTGAAATGGATTAACATTGGAAACCACAATAGTTTTTCAAAGAAATATATAGTGTCCTAATTGTTGAATTGTGTGAATGACAACCAAAGCTAGGTTTTTAACATGAGAATACTTTAGTTCAGGGCCAACTAAGTTTCGACTAAGATAGTAAATGATGTGCTCACAAAGCTCGTCATTCTCCTGAACCAAGACAATACCAATCAACTCTTTGGATGCAGTGACATAAAGCAAGTAATCTCTATCATAGTCTTGAGACTTCAACAAAGGCGTCGATACCAAGGCTTTCTTCAAAGCATCGAAGGATTCCTAGGCTCGTTCATCCAAGATAAAAGGAGTGTCCTTATTTAAGAGATGCATGAAACCCTTAGTAATATTGGCATAGTTCACTATAAACCTTCGTAAAAAGTTATATTTCTCTTGTAAACCTTGAAGTTGATGAATAGTGCATGGGGGAGGCAATCAAAGTATTGCCTCAATCTTTAATAGATCTACCATGATCCCAGTCACAAAGACTAAAAATCATAGAAGTCGACCTAACCTAACACAAAATATGCATTTATGACGGTTCAAATAGATGTGATAATAGCGACATATTTCAAAAACTAATCGAAGGTTTTTAGGGTGATTCAGTCTCTTATGGGAGTGAGCAATGAGATTGCCGAGATAGGCTTAGACTATATGATTTATATCATGAAATTCGAAGGTCATAGATCTTTGGAAGGTTTCTCTGACATTCTTAAGGCTGAAAGGCATCTTTCAGTATGTGAATGTACCCCAAAGGGAAAATAAATTTCATCTTATGTTGGTCCTCGGGCTTAATCTGAATTTGGTTATACCCTGAAAATCCATCCATAAAAGAAAAAACTTCACTTCCTGCACATTCATCAAGAATCTGATCAATGAAGGGTGCCAGGAAGTTTCCTCTGGAACATGCTTTATTCAGGTCACGAAAATCCATGAATATGCGGATGGTTCCTTTCTTTTTATTCACGGGAATGGGATTGGATACTCATTCAGTCAAGGGAACTGGGTAGATAAATCTAGTGTTAAGAAGATTTTTTACCTCTGCCTTAATAGAAGGGGCCTTCCTAAGATTGACATCTCTAAGTTGTTTTTGAACATGCTTAGCATCTGGGTAGTTTTAAATCTCATGTTTGATAACTCGAGGGTCGATTCATAGAATCTCTTCATATGAACAAGCGAACACATAGAAAAATTCCTTGAAGAGCTCGGTGTAGATCAAAATTTATTCTGGCGAACAATCTCCACCGATGTATACATTTTCAACCTTTCCAGGAATATGAGATATATCGATCATGACGGTAGGAGAGATACTCGCCATGTTTGCTTCGGCATAAATTTTGTGTGTATCAAGTGGAACTATGACCTGACCAACTATCTCACTCAAGGTAGATCTAAAATCATCTTGTTTGATTCTGGCAAGATCTGGGAGAAAATAAGAGTGATGACGCATATCATCCCATGGCCTGTCAAAACCATTCATAACCTCTATGCTAGCTTTAGATGAAGGTAAATTCTCATCGAGGTAGTCATGTGAACAAGATGATGAAGTGGCCCACATAGGCTCTAGAACAGGATCCTCCTCATCCGTCTATGAGGTAACATGATCTGGATCGACAGAATATTCAAGAATATCTTGATATGCTATCTCTGTTGTCGATAGTGGCATGGCCATTACAGTATGTGATTGACCTTCACAATATGCATTTGAGGAAGGTAGGGTCCAAGGATCATTAAAATACGAAGTGTAGAGAGGAATGGACCTCTTTCACAAAGAAGACCTACTTCACATGGCGTATATGTGATGAAACGGTCCCATGAAGTCGAAGGTACCCATAAGGGATGAATACAATCCAACATTGATATTCTCAGTTGCTAGATGAGAATTGTCGATCATGGGGATTGAAGGTCCAACCGATGCATTTGGGATAGGATACGCAAAGGATAACTGGTTGATTGTCACAATATTCTGATCATGAAAAAATAAAAGAATGCGGAAGATGGAAGATACGATTGCAGTCATAGCATAAGTCCAATTGGGTCCTAGTAACAAGTTATAGTCGAGGGGTGCATCAACCACCTCGAAATCCACCTCCAACATATTCCCACCTAGCTACACCAGGAAGGCAGGAAGAATACCGTGAGGGCAAAAGGAACGACCGTCAAAAGTAGTCAACATGGTTGAATATTGAGAAAGGATCGGAGAGTCGAGAGATTTAAAAAAAATCAGGGACATCACACATGTTGCAATGCCTTCATAAACAACAGTACGTTTGATGGTATACTTTGAGTAACCCACGTGGATTTGGAATGATACATGGTAAGGCAAGCGAGGCTTCACATCTGTGACATCAAAATTGATAACTTTAGAGACAAAAGGATCTAGAGATCCTAACATAGACAGAAAGGAATTCCTTTGTGAAGGACACATTTGGAGTACCTCTAGAGATGACATCGCACAAGGGGTTTCACCCAGGTCTTCAACAATAGAGTAATTCTAGGTGGCTCTAGAATTAGGATTATGGGTAGAGCGCTTGAGTACTCCTTTCAAAATACTAGGGGGGCGCTCTATTTTTTTGGGCATTATTATTCAACTTCTCATTATTACCAATGTCCTTGGGTTTATTACTATTCTTGTCACCCATACAATTGTTACCACAACCTTTATTTTTATTCCCTCCTGGTTGTTGGTTACGATTCAGGTTGGTCAATGTTGGATGTAGTCCTAGCTAGGAAGAAAGGATATTTTTGGAGAAAAAGCATGCAGAAGATAGCTGGAAGGAAAAGAAGCACGTGTAAGAGAAGTAGGCGAAGTGCGCATGCAAGGAAGACCTAACGAAGATAGGGTTAGGGTTTTCATAATGCATTCTAATGGTTGGTGATCCGATGATATAAATAAGTAGTACTTAGGAAATGTAAGGGAGAATAGTGAGTAGAGGAGATGGAGAGGATATACGGAGGGAGGAGGGAGTCCCGACAGAGAGGAAGATCTAGTCAGCCTCGCAGGGATCGAGGAGCATGTGGAAGAGAGGAAGAATTAAGATTCTAACCATGCTCGACATGATATATTTCTAACTTATAATAAATATCGAGAGCCAAATCTTTGTGGATGTAGCCCAGGAGGGGGTGAACCATGGTAATATTGTGTTATGTGAATGAATGAATGAATCTTTATTTCTGATTAATTGATGAATGTTAGATAAATGAAGCACTAAGTAGATTCAATATTCCACATGCAAGTAACAAATGAATGTTATAACTAGATATGGAATTGAATGAATAAATTTTACAACACAAAACTTTAGATCTCACTCAGTCTCAGGTTCCAAACACTTGAGTATTGTAGCCACCCATAGAGCTATCTCGGGTGAGACTGCGCAGTACACTTTGTGTATTGTATTGATTCCTACTTTACCAGAGGGGCCGATAGTTTTACAAGGATTTTGTTGGGAAGCTTTCTAAATATGAACCAGGTTCAATATGTGAGGGTCAGACTAATAGAAGGGTATATAATAGAAGACCAACAAATGGTTTCGTTGATGGTTGTGTAGAAGAAAATGGGATTGAGTATATGAGATTTATGAAGGACGTGTCAGAAGAAGGTTAGACCGGATCATAATATGTTGAGGAGAATGACAATCTGAAAAGGGGATGCTGAGAAAATGGAATCCCATGAAGGCAGAGATAGAAAGTTGGTAGAAGACAAAGGAGCTAGAGTTTGCATAGAAAGATAACATAAAATCGAAGTTGACACTACACAAATATATGGACAAGTATGTATTCACCAACTTGCATGAAGTATTTTCCTATGATTTCCCACACATATTACAGGAGTGGATAAAAATATTGAAAGACAACCATCTTAGGAATCAAATCGGACAACTAGAGTGGAATCCTTAAGAGATCGCATAGCTACAACAAGTTGATAATAAATTTATGTGTGTAGTATATTTCTGGATAGACAACAATGTTGTTGGATTCATCATAGAGTTTACAGTAGATATATTGAAGTCCTATAGTGCATTTGAACAAGAGTTCTTGAAGGGACCTTGAGTTAAGTACACCAGATCATTATATACTTCCATTAATATATTACTATATTAAAAAGGTGTAATGATGATGGAGTAAAAAAACTAAACTTGTCTATGTGCATGGGGGAAGGGGGGAAGCACTGATAGGAAAAGGAGAAATGGAAGGAGAAGGGGATAAAGGAAAGAAGGAGGAGGCCTTGGAACCAATTATGATGGATGAAAACCAGATCAAGTGGATCATGGAAATAACTAGAAAGACGCATAGTAGATTACCCTACCAATATAAGGTGAACACCAAGAAGAGAGTCGTAGCCATGAGGGAAGTCTTGGAAAGTGATGAAGAGGAGGTAGAGGATCTCTGGGATGTGGATAATATTGAGGAAATCCTACATGCAACATATGAGAGGAATATGAGAGGTCCAATGCCATAAATAGAAGGAAACACTCCTATCCATATCAATGTCAGCGTGGAACCCATAAACCCATGTGTAACTAATACACCAAGAAGAACACCACCATTTAGACAACCATATTTTGGGAGAAGGGAGACAATAGGAAGTACATCTACATAAGGAAAAACAACTGGGGGATCCAATTTAGGGAGAAATATTCAAGTATCTACACCACGAGGAGGGAGAAGTTCAACATTCAGAATGGTAGGACATGATCCCACCATCAGGTTACCAGAATTTAAAGGAGAAGTGTCGGAGGACCCATAGAAGAACTTGTTTATCCATGAAAATATATGGGAAGAGAAACAGATCACAGATGAAGACACTAAACTTGTGCAGTTATCTATCACATTAAGAGATCGCGCATTGGATTAGTACATGTGTTTAGCTGCAAATAGTCCGCCAGGGATTGATATCAAGAATTTGTTGATAAATGAGTTCCAAAAGCCTAGTTCATATAAGGATCAATACATGAATGAGATGGTAGAGATTAGACAGAAACCAGGAGAATCTGTATGGTAAATTGACCAGATATTCAAACGAATAAAGGGAAAGCTAAAATACATCATGACAGATATGCAACATAGGAATTTGTTTGTCAATTCACTTCTAGCACACTTGAAGTATCCATTGCGACAACAAAAGTTTCATACACAGGCAGAGTCTTTACAAACATCCCTACAACTAGAACAAAACCAATATCAAAAGATAGATCCAACCATAGAGGAGTTGAAGGAGGATCTGAAGAATCTAAGTTTCCAGCTAAACCATAACAAGAACAAGGACAAATGAGAAGTTGTTTGGTGTACCACATGTAGGATAGAAGGACACCATAAGAAAAAATGTCCAACATTCACGCAGTACATGGCCGTGGGAATTCCAAATACATTACCAATAGGAGGACTATGGTGAAAGATTTGTAGGAAATAGGTTCACGATCCATACCACTACCCAATGATGCAAAATTACTAGATAGTACCAAAGAGCTCGTATTTAAACCTTTTCAAGTCAGTAGGCCATGATGACAAGGATTTCATAACCATGGACTTGCTGAGGGAAAGAACATCAGAGGCATACATGGTGAAGGCATAAATGATGAATGTGCAAGACGCGCCTTAGTTTAACCAAGTACCAGCCGCATACAACACTACGCAACAATAGTATAACACTGTGAAACAACAATATAACATTGTGCAGCCGCAGTATAATTCCATGCAACCACACTATAATATTGCGCAATAACTAGGTGCTTGAGTATAACGCGTCGTGAGGGGATCGATATGGATACAGAGGGGGAGCTAGAGAAAGAGGAGGATTTGGAAGAGGTAGAGGACTAGTGGTATGTCACAACTTTCAACAACCAGGACTATGCAAGAGAATTTCCACTTCCACCAGCAACCTGTATGTATTGTTGTGCATCAAATCATCACATGGAATAATGTATGACACTATTAGGGAAGATATAGGAAAAGAGGAATCAGAACAATCAAAATGTTCATTGGATTTTAGTTGAAGCAAGGGATGAAGGGAGAAACATCAACATAGTTACACAGGGAGGAGATAAAATAGGAAACGACGCACTAATACAAGAGCCAGTACAACACCAATGGGTGAAGAAGAATGTAGAACCAAAGAAGCAGTTTGATGTGAAAAATAAGAAGGATATATTCAAGAAAAAAAGATAATAATTCATGAAGCCGTACATTGCATATACATCAATTGCGTAGCATAATAAGGAGGTACCAGATTACGAGATGCCTCCATCGTTGGATCACACTGAATAACCACATCCACTGGGACAAGTAAGTACCATTAAGGTTTGTTTGCAATCCTATGTTAGAATACTAAATGATCCATCCTATATTAAATTATTACAAAATATGATAGAAATATGTAGCATTGAATCAGAAGGAAAGTTAGAACAGAAAACAATCAATAACCTACATACAAGGAGGAGAACAAGTAGGGAATTCAGGCTGAACGTTGACATTGGAAATTTCAACATGGGACATATTATATTGGATTTAGGATCCTAAGTTAATGTATTACCCAAGAAGACATGGAAATGTATGGGAGAACCCACATTAGGATATTCACCTGTTTAGCTAAAACTAGCAAATCAACGTAGATTTCTACCAATTGGGAGACTGAAAGGGGTAACAGTAGACCTGGATGGAGTATGGACTAAATATGACTTTGAATTAATTGAGATAGTGGATGGCACGACACCTTATCTGGAATTACTTGGCTTGGATTGGGTGTTCGATAACTATGCCATAATCAACCTAAATACGTGGAATATGATGTTTGAGTTTGGATAATATAGAGTCATTGTGCCATTGGACCCATCAAAAGGGGAAAGGTTTGTAGAGCCAACTTTCTTGGACCTGGAGGAAATTAATCAGTTGTACAGAAAAACTACACGAGATGCATATTACGTGAACCCAACTATAGATGGTGTACTCATTTATCAAAGAATCACCTCATGTGCAACAGACTCAGACACGAGCTTAGAAAATTGGTAGCAGAGGTTACACAAAACCTCCACAAGAATATGCGCAAGAATAGACCACGCAGTAATATGGGTAGGTACGGAGATAAGGGAACCTCCCATATTCCATGGGATGAATGAATTAGAATCATTCCTAACATGGTACGAAGATGAAGTATTAGAAAATCATAGGTTATTAGCCCTGGATATATCACTCAAGGAAACACATGCAATATGGTGGGGTGCACACAAAGAAACAATGAAAGACTAGTACCAATGTAAATGGTTACTCCGCATTAGGTTTGGCACAGAACAAGGAAGAAACCATCTAGAGAAATAGCTACAAAAATATGTTGGACAGGGAGCACTGGCATAACACTTGGAGAAGTGCAGAAAGCTATAGAGGATGACACCAACAGAGGAATGGCCTCAAAATTTTGTTCACACATTAGAAGGTATCCCAACAAACTGGTATGCAGACTAAGAATTGCACAGAGGAAATACGAGCTGGACAGTATTACAGCAGGACTTTGYAGTCACTTTATCATTTGAKAATGAGAACCCCAACATAGACGCAACACTTAAAAGTATCARAGGGGTGTTATTCATTAAGGAATGAGAAGTTGAAATCATGACAGAGAAACAAYAGAAAAAMAAGCAGACAGTAAAAGAACTATTGTCATGTYGCCATGTTGAGGAAAAGGCACCAGATGAATATGACCTRTGGGATATTCAKATTGAGGAAGTTGAAGGTGAGAGAGAAGTGGAAGTTCCACCTCTAGAATATGMAGTAATTGTTTCTCCAATCAAGATGAAGAAAGTCAACATTAGGACATTTGAGAATCCCAAAATGGCCAACATTGGAGACTATTGGGATGAKCAAACAGTGGAAAGTATAAAAGAGTTATTGCATGAGTACAGTGACCTATTCCCAACAATGTTCACATAAATGAAAGGMATAGAAAAATATCTAGGAAAAATGAAGATACTGCTCAGAGCTGAGGCAAGACCGATCAAACAATGACGATATAGATTGAATCCCATACATAAGAAAAAATTCAAAGMTGAAATCGATAGGATGTTAGAAGTTGGAATCATACAACCTGTAGAGGAATCAAAATGGATAAKCCTGATGGTAGTTCAGGAGAAGAAACAAGGGAGATAAGAATATGTGTCTACTTGAGGAAKTTGAATGATGTGTGCCTACATGACCCATTCCCTACTCCCTTCATAGATGAAGTGTTGGAAAATCTAGGAGGACATGAAGCTTATTCATTCACCAACGGATTCTCAGGATACCATCAAATCAAGATAGCGCCAGAAGATAGATAAAATACCACTTTTTCCATAGAATGGGGATCCTATTAGTATACAGTCATGTTGTTTGGATTGAAGAATTCACTAGCAATATTCTCCATAGTATTCATAGCTGCATTTAAAGAGTTTATCGACCAGTTTCTAGAGGTATATCTGGACGATTGGACAATTTATAGTCTATTGAAAGACCATGTAGATGTCTTGGGACTGATTTTATAAATATGTAGGCAGTGTCACATATCGTTAAATATCAAGAAGTGCATCTTTAGAACACCTTTTGGGATACTATTGGGCCAAATAGTTTGCAAGAAAGACTTGCTAGTAGATCCTGCCAAGATTGCAGTAATTGTTAACCTACCACCACCAAAAACAGTCTACCAATTGAGAGAGACATTGGGACATACAAGATACTACAAGAAATTTACAGATGGTTATGCAAAATTCAGTGTGCTAATGGAGAAATTTCTAAGGAAAGACACAAATGTTTAGTGGAATGAGGATTGTCGGCATGGATTGGACACCTTGAAAGAGAAGATGGTAACCGCACCAATACTACTATTCACGTATTGGGAAAATACATTCCACGTACATGTAGATGCATAAACCATAACACTTGGAAATATTTTGACGTAGCTAGGAGTAGGAGAATTGGACCATCCTATAGCATCTACTAGCAGAAAACTGTCATAATCAAAGAAAATTTATAATACCACAAAAAGGGAAGGCTTACCGATGTTCTATGCACTTCATAAATTCGGGCATTAATTATTGGGGAAACATTTCAAGATGTTCACAGAACATTCAATGCTCAAATACCTTGTTAACAAGCCAGTGTTGGGGGGAGTATTTGCAGATGGTTAATGTTGTTCCAGGAATTTTACTTTGAAGTGATAGTCAAACCATGAAAGTTGAATGCAGGACCTGATCACCTGTCGAGGATCACAAATGGGGAGGAACCTATGATTCTAGAGTATAACTTTCCCAATGCACATCTATTTTCAGTCCAGATAGCTGATGAATTATTTGCATACATCATCCAGTACTTGAGTTTAGGGATTGCGCCACATGAATTCAACATTGCGCAGAAGAAAAACCTGGTAGTCAGTACTGCAAACTATCAATTGAATGAAAGACACTTATATAAAATGGTTTCAATTAGCATATTGAGAAGATGTGTGCTAGAACATGAAATACCAAGGATCTTCAAAGAATCCCATGAGGGAATAGCAAGAAGAAATTATGCAGGAAAAGCCACTGTGTAGAAGGTATTGCACGCAGGACTATGGTAGTCAACCATTCATAGAGACTCAAAGGATTACTGCTAGAAATGTGATGTATGTAAGAGGGTTGGTAAACCAAATAGAAGGGATGAGATGCCCCTCAGACCACAAGTAACATTGCAGGTATTCGATAAATGGACGATAGATTTCATGGGACCAATTAGCTCACCATCAAAAAGGTCAGGAGCGAGGTACATTATCCCTATGACATAATACTTAACAATATGGGAAGAATTAGAACCGGTAAAATATTGCAACACAGAGACAACAAAACACTTCCTATTTGAGCAAGTGATCACTAGATTTGGTTTCCCAAGGATTTTGATGAGTGACCAAGGCAATCATTTCATTAAAAAAACTATTAAGGCCATCCCAGAGGAGTTTGAAGTTCATTATCAAAAGAGTACACAATATCATCCTCAAGCAAATGGAACAGTGGAAGCCTTTAACAAAATCCTTGAAAATGCATTGACGAAGATCTTCAACATTAATAGGGATGATTGGGACTTGAATATAGTCGCAATACCATGGGCGTACATGACCACATGCAACAATTTGACCGAACACACCATTCAGATTGGTGTATGGAAAAGAAGCAGTGGTGCCATTAGAATTTTTGGTACCTAGTCTATGCATAACAACAATTACAAACATGATAGAGCGGGGCGTAGTATAGGAAAGGATAAATCAACTGATGATCATGGAGGAAGATAGGATTCTTCCATGGTTTCGCTAAGAAGTACAGAAAGTAAGTGACAAATCTTGGCATGACAAACATATCAAGAGGAAAGATTTCAAGGAAAGAGACTTAGTCTTGGTGTATGACAGTAAATCCCTTCACCACCTAGGAAAAATCAGAATGCATTGGTTAGGAACATATGAAGTAAATATTGTAACAAATGGGGGAGCTATAGAATTGAAGGATTTATGAGGAACATAACTCAGAGGGATGATATATGGAAGTCAACTGAAGATATATAGGGACAATCGATCTCCTAGAATTTAAAAGAACAACAAAGGGGTTACCGCACTGAGCATCAAAAGATAGAAACCAAGTTGTAGTGCATAGAAAGGATAATGAGAAAACGAAATCAAAAATGCTAGCACGACAGAGAAAAGACCAACGGTCAATAAAAATAAAAAACAATGGAAATGGAGGGTGTTAATGCTCTCTAAATTCCCAGAGGTTGTCATGTTATAGAAGAAATTTACAAGAGGTAACTTTATCCAACCACTTCAAAACTGGGATCTAGCCCTTCCAGTTTCAAAGAGGGATCTCTGTATAAGATTTAACTTTGTTTTAGGTTATAGATATTAGGATAGATAAATGGATAGAATTCTATGGTTTGTTTTATAGAAATGGTTTAAATATTGCTTACACATCCATTGGGATATGGGGTCTGTTTTATAAAGTTCTGAGATCAATGAATAGATTTTAAAAGGTATTATCACAGGGAAGGATAATGAAACTATTGGATTCTTGAGAAAAATGATGATGGATAGAATAAAATATGAGAGAATCAATTATAACCAAGAATAATTTAAGAATTTCTTAATTATAACATCAGAAGATAAACATTTAAATATTTAAAAGCCATACATTGAGTAAACAAAGATAACTTTTGCAACTTCAACTTCTTTTAAACGATGAAATATAGAAAAACAAAAATGATCACAAGGTAGGGAAAACAATTCAACTGAGAGAAGAAAACATCAACAACAACTATCATGCATGAATCCTGTGAAAATGTCATTTTATTACTGGCAGATATCTGATAAAGATTATGGTGATTACATCTTGTTAGGGTGTAAAGATCAACCCTCATTACTTCAAAGTTTGAAGTATTTATAACAAAAATTACAAACGACCCTGTCATTAATGATCAGGACGTGGCAGATTCTAAATCTAACTAACTAGGTAACAAGATACAAAAATATAGGAACTGATGATGATCTATTGTATCTATCATGTTGATTTTGGGGAAGGTCGTTGGTGAGTCATTCATGTGACTTTGACTGCTATGCATACTGAGTTGGGATTTACACCTCATCCCTCATTCGATCAAAGTGCACAAATCCTCCCATATTTGTTGATTGGAATGGTGACTTTGAGAATTCTTCGGTAGATTTCATCCATTTCTGTATATTTATCAAACGTCGGCCCGGTGATGAAAATATATTTGATCTTGTGTTGGATGTTGAGGTCCAGCTGCAAAGTATCTAGAAATTATTTGCCTATTATGCTTCCCCGTATTCCATAAAACGTGGAACTGTCCTCAACCACCGTGACAATATTCTGCTTGTAGTCAAGGAGGGTCATCAGCTTATCATTTAGTAGCAGTAAACCAGGGATACCTTTCTTTTGTAGGGCATCGATATTGTTGAAGAACCTATGAACTCCGATGTCCATGTTCTGGAATTTCTCTTCCAGCTGCAACATCAATCCTCTTTTATTCAGAACCATATTGACTTTGAGGATGGTTTCCTTCCTATCTTCAATCTTCAGGTCTTCCATCTCTTCCCTAGTCTTCGAATTCAGAAATCTAATGATTTCATTTGCTTCTGTGGGCATTTACCCCAGCTCTTCCTTTATCTTTTCAATGGCCTTCCTTCTCCTCAGCACCAGTTAATTTTGTTCGAACATGATTTGAACCATAGCCCAAATTTCATTTATTGATTTGGAGATATCCATCCAAATGTTATCCTTAGCTTCTGCTAGTGTTTTTCCCCCCATTGTTTTCTTCTGCAACTGTTGTATTTCCTCCTTGATATTTTCCGATGCTTTCCTTTCAACGTTGAAACTCGTCTAGTAAGAGGCCTTGAGCTCCTGGAGATTCTCAACCTTGTTTTTCAGTCTATTTATCTTTGTTTCTTATAGGGTCATCTCCTCCATTGATTTTGCTAGATCTAAATATTTTTCCAGAGCTGTAAGTTGGGTGGTTGATGGAAGTTTTGTTGTAGTGGTTATTGATACAATTGTTGTGCTAACTCCTGTGAGAGGAATTTCACTCAGTGGGATGACTTCCATAGGTGTCCTTTGTTCCTTCTCTTTACTAACCTTTCCAACTCTGGCTCCATTTCCTTTATCTCTGCATTTTGTTCCATGATAAGCTTTATCAATTCTTCCTTCTCCCCTTCTGTTTCAGTTATCTCTTTGGCCTTTGAGTCTTCTGTAGCTGGAAATTGTATTTTTTTTCTCAGAGATGCTATGTCTGCATTATTTTTCTCGAGAAACTCCTCAGTTGCTTTCACATTTGAGGGATCATACCCAATTTTGAGCACCAATTCTTCTAAGGATTTAATCATGTTATCCTTTGCAAAGGATGATATTTTCTCCAKCTTTAATTGGGTTTAAACATTGTTCAGAGAAACTTGTAATTTCACAGTAGCATTGGAAGCATTGGCTAATGTTGAGAACATCATTTCTCCAGTCTTCCTGTGTAGATCCATCTRATTAGTTGTATGTAYATCTCTGGTGTTAAATTCCATTGTAGCCCTCTTGTAATCAATGATTTMTTTTGTATGGGGCATTTGTGCCTGCAAAAATGCCATGTGAATTCTCCCCTTCTTTGTGTCAAAAGATGATAAAAATATATGYTGTGATGTGGATGTTTTCTTCCAGAACTGAGCATAGGTGTTGCTGGTGAGCATCTGGTTTTTCTTCTTAATCAAAGCATATTTTWAAAAAAWTCTTAGTTTTATAGATATTGGTGGAGGTTGGGTGATCACARTGGTATCARTCTGCTTCTTTGAGGAGGAAGTAGACATCATTTGATGAATTCTTGAGAAAGGTGATGAATGCCCCCCTTTAGCTATAGTGGTAGAGTGGGTCTCYTCCTCTCCAGTCTTKTCAGTAGTGCGARTAGCTTTAGGMCTTTTCTTGTACACCTGGAAATCTTGTGYTRATTCTTCAGTGACTGAAGGAGAGACACCCTTCCTAGGTATTTTTKCCTTTGGTACTTGTGGAGAGGTTGTTTGTGAAATCATGGTTAGATGAGACTATTSTTCAGTATCTTCYAGAGTGTTCACCTCCCATTCTATCTGGTTCACAAATTTCTCAATTTCTGGTTTGAGTGTATAAGCATACARGGAACTTTTGTTCTTCACTCTCATCTCTGCAAYGATCCCACATGGATCACARCGCCAAGTGAAAMWGGTACCAAATTTCATTTCCTTTAATAATTTGTCTGTCTCTTCCCTGACARCTCAATTGTTGCAGATAAAGGGGCCTATCTTCCCTTTGATTCTCAACTRTTGTTTCTTCTTCAAAGATACAAAATGTATATCATATGAATTGATCATTTTTMTAATATACTACAGGGAAAATATCCTAAGAGKCAAGTACTTAGGAAGTTTGTATGGAGMTAACTCACACCCATATACTCTGATTTATGTGTGATTTTCATACAAGTATGAATCCCCRGACTTGRTGAGGCCTGAGAGGTGTAAGATTCTCTGGATCTCTTCATTTATCCTTAKTTCTAGCCTACCACTGAGCATGCTCACCACTGGATGGTAAAACTGCTCAATAAGTTGTTTGAAATTAAACTCTGTGGAGTTTCTTATGAGAARCKAGGTCCAAGAGGTTACAACCTRTGGTTTTCCATCCTGGTACATTTTCTGCATTGGGAAAGATAGTCTGTCTGCTTGAAAGAARGTGAACATGTAAGCCAGTATTGAAGAATAATGGAACATGCCCTCTGTGGCGAATTTAAAAAGTTGTTCATGGATATTCTCTRCTAGAAAAGTGTTGTAGTCGAACTAGATGGTGGATTTTTCTTCGACARCAAAAATGGATAGATAACCCAAGATGGGCTCGYCCACCCATTCATTTGARAAGTAACTGAGAAAAMAACATAATGATGAAATGATCTAGTTTCCCTTTCCTGAAAACATGGAGGAATGGTAAGGTGGATTTTTCTTGGGAAGTTGAGCATCCCGTGGGATGAAAAGCTCAAAAATCTATGCTCTCTAGGGAAAAGATAGGCTCTAGTATTTTTCAGTTAAAACTTCAAGGGTGAAAGAAGAAGAGGATTTGGCTCTAGATATTTGCATCATTTGACCAATGGACTCGGGTGTGATAGTGAAAAGAGTTTCTCTATACGATGAAACTATGGCTCTCTAATCAGGGAGGTAACGAGCCTGACATTTGAGGGAAAATTCAAGAAAATGGTGGATTTGGGGAAAGAGATATAGGGGGAGATTGGACTCCCAGAGCCCAATCTCATTGCTTTGATCCACGAATGTATCTTTAAACCATGACTATAATTCGGTGAAATTGAATTCGCACCTGGTCTTTGAGATAAGGTAATCTTTGTCAACTAGCGGGATTTGATTGAGATCGATAGGAGGAGGAAGGAATGGATTTTCCTCGACTTCTGATCTTTTAGATTTCGATGCCATCGATTCAACAGGTACCTACAAACTGCAACAAAAGCATTAGTAGGGAGTGGATGTGGTTGGGTTATTGGTTGAAAAGGAGAGGAGAAAGAGTTTTCTAGTGCGCAAAGAGTATGAGCAATGCATGAATGGAGAAAATGGGGTTACAATTGAGTAAATGGGTATTCGTTGGGTGCGAGGGACAATTCAGTAGACTAACAGGCATGTTATCCTATAATAAATGGCCAATAGATCACTTGAGGTGTGAGGTGGCAAGTGGAGGATGGGTGAAAGGTGTACCAGGATGACGTGGAGGCTGTTGATTGAAAGATAAGCGAGTGGGACATGACCTATAACGAGTGAAAGGAGGGGACAAGTTGACGAAGTTATGAGATAGGGATTATAGGGAAGATAGTGGGATGTGACATCATGAGGTGGCAGTGGTATAAGAATGTTGGTACGGCAGTATGTCGGAGGGGTTCATGGCAGTAAGTGGTTTATAGTGAGGGGGGTCCGATGCCATAGATTTGTGACATGTTAGGATGGGGCCCGCCGGGAAAAAACGCCCATATCAGATCCTCCCTCCACTGTTAAAGGTAGAAAGGATTGGGGGGGGTCCAGGATCTCCTGCTAATCATAGATCCAAGCATCGTTGGATCCACCATCAAATTACACGCTCACTTTAGTCTCCATATCGGACCCCCCCAACCATTAATGGTAGAATGGTCAGGGGGTTCTCGAATTTGTTGTCCATCGTTGATCTACGCACCGCTAGATCATTCGTTGATCTTAGTGTTGTTCCAGATTCTGTACTTAAGGCTAGAAAGTATAGGGTCTAGGCATCTAAAAGTGGTGTGAAAGATAAAAAGGGGGAGGATCAACCTTCGGGAAAGGAAGCTAGTGTTGATTTCTAAGTTTCCTTCGTCTCACTTCCAAAATTTCCTGGATGCTTATATCTCGTTCAATGGCGTCCCATGAACGTTCTAGTTCTACCTGGGTGGTGGTTTTTTTAAGTATGGTGTCAAAAAGGTTCAGAGCGATGGTGGTTTGATCCAACAAGCTCAGTTCAATATTGGGCTATCTGTAAATGGGAACAATCATATAGGAAAAGGGAAAGTTAAAGGAAAGTTTGAGGTTTAGGATGTTGTCTCAAATTTTGGATCATAAAAAGAGAAATCTCAAATCCAAAATCATAGATAGAATGCAAACCAAAGGCCTTTTCCCATAACCGATTTAATTTTTAATAAATCATGTGAGAAATGTGAGAAAACATTAAGCTGTCTATAATGCGAGGCTCCTATCAAGGGATAATCTCACCCTGTAAATAGAAGAAGAAAATGACAAGAAGAAATCTAACGAAGCATAAAATATAAAGGTCTAAAAAAAATCATAGGTCTTGTACTTGTTGATATCCAATACAGAGGGAAAACTGCAAATGATTAGATGTCTAAAATTTGATCACCACGGTAGAGGTTATACTAAATTGCAGTGAAGCATTCATCAAACATATATATGAGAAATGAAATTTAATATAAGATAACAGAGGAAACAAACTCATAACTCAGTCTTGACAGAATCAAGAATATTCAGATTGCTTTGTATAAATTTTCAAATGAAAAAGTCTCTATTACAATTGGCCAAAGAGGTCCAACCCTCTTTCCTTATTTAAAATGCCTATATATACAAACTTCTAAACATTTGAATTTCAATCGTTCCTGAAATTTTCGGTTACAAAATGAGAAGTTCAAGTGTTTCGCTTTCTTTTCCTTTGTCATCTTTCATGCAGGTGGAACACCTTCTTTTCTTTACTCTTCGAGTTCTAAAAATAGAAGAGGCAGACACTTGTCATTATTTGGTACCGAGAACCTATCCTTTTGCCTGCTTGGTGCAAGTGACGCACCTCTCCACCAACTGGGCTATCAACCTGGAAGGCTTTGCTTGGTGGTTTGCCTCAAAAGTGTAACAGTCCTTCGCTAACTATGGAAACCTTCCTCCCACTTGTCGGTCTTCAGCGATGATAGAACATAACTGTATACTTGGTTTTATTAACCATTTATCCACTTGGATTAGGTCAGTCTGGTTGATTTGTGATATTTCAGCCTGCTCTTTTTCCTCGTTCTCCTTGATATTTAGCAAGTTCTTGGCTATATTGATCTGGCCTACTATCCCAACACTGCTTTCATTATTGAGACTCAACAAACTTTCATATATCAAGATGACGATTTCTTCACAAGAGTTTCTTACCTCTTTAGCACGTTCTCTGCTCTCTGATATGTTTCGCTCCCATGCCTTCAGCAAGATGTTACCTCTGGTCTTCTCTGGGATGGAGAGCTTGGAACTACTACCCATTTCCTTTTTCTTCGTGGCTATCATAGCCTCTTGGAAAGCGAGCCGAGCCACCCCAGCTTCTCTTTTTCTCAAAGAGATTTCTTCTAGCACTTGATCAATGATTTGGCAGTGGTTTTGAATGGTTTCCACTTTAGCGAGTAAATCTTGTTGAGCTGCTGATACTCTTTTTCAGATTTCGATAGATTGGGATTGGAATATCCCAATATCTATCACCTGGCTCTCAGAAAAATTTAACTTTGCCTATAACTGCCCTATCAATTCTCCTTGCTGGATTATCTGTGACTGACTGGTCTGGGCCAACAGCTGTGTTTGTTCGAGATCGGATTTGAGCCACTCGATTTATTTTTGATCGGTTTCTCTAACTAGCTTTAGACCTGTGTTAACCTCATCTCTGGTAGTAACTTCTGTTGTAGCTAGCTTAGCCTCCAAAGTTTTGATCAAGCGGTTCTTCTGCATCAATTGTTCTTTTAGGGATCCAACAGAGTATTGGTTGGTTGTAGCAAAATCCCCCAACCTCCCTGCTATCTGAGTTGCGAATTCCCCCTTTTTCATGGCTTTCCCATCAACTAGGATTTTGAATTTTTTGTCTACAGTGCCCGCTTCTCGGTAAAGCTCTTGCTTCATAACGACCTTTCTCTTCTTATCGAAGAAAAATTTGTTCGGAGGCAACTCTTCTACAGTAATAGGCATTAGTTCTTCGTTGAAAATCCATCCCTCGTCGGGGATCCCCTTCGTGAACTGTAGGGGAGTGACAGAAATGATGGGACTGTCGATTTCCTTGGATGATTTCCCCAGGGTAACAACCAAGGCTAGCTTTCTTGGAGAGTTGGGGATCTCGACTTCCTGTTTCGGGTCCCCGATTTTCTTTTTCTTTTCCTGAATTTCCCCTTTTTCATGTCCTGAATCTTTGGAGCCCTTGGCTTCTGTTTGTTGTACATATGTAGTCAGTGGGTTCTTACCTTGTAAGACTGGGGGAAGGCAGCTTCGCTGGTGTTCTTGAAATTTGAATAAATCGGTCGTCTCCTCGGGCGATAGGGTTTGAATCTAACTTAGGACCTTGGCATAAGATCTCGCCCCTTAGAAGATGTCATCATGAGGCGAATACTCATGTTCATATCTTTTTAGGCCACAACTCGCCATTTGATTACCCATGACCTTGTGTGGGTCGTGTTTCTTAAACTCAATGTGGACCAATTTAATATCCTCTAAGGTCACTGCCTCAACTTTTTCCTGTCCGAAATCTAATAAAGAATATGTATTCAAATGAATGGGGAAGGGCAGCCATACCTTCTTCAAAAAACCTTTAATCTCTTTGCTTATGCCACCGATCACGGTTTTCCTGGCGATTTCGCAACATACCAGCCTATCTAGCATAAATAGTGGTAGAGCATACGGGGGCACAAAGGTGCCGAAAACCCTGATGTATGAAAATTATGCTTCTACATACCAGACATCCACACTACTCAAGTTGGTGGTGATGCTATCTGAAATCCTGGGCAGTGGGTTACCGAAGATGGATACATGCATCGGTACCGTTACGCAATTGATAATCATGTATATGAATTATGTGGCCTTATCCTCCCAAAGTTTTGAGTGATAGACATGGATAGGCTCAACATCAGATGGAGTCCAACTTCAGCTCATTAGAGGGAAAGACGTCATGAAACAAATAGCGTCCATGATGTAGGAGGACATGAAAAATGAGGCGGCTTTCCCATTCTCCTTCTGTGCTTGATATTCAGTAATCTGATTGGTTAGACTGTTTGACAACAGTTTGTCCCAGTTGAAGGAAAAACCTTCAGCGACTATGTGAATCAGAGGCACCGACGGGAGGTAAAAGTGTGCGATGTCCTCCCTCTCGTACAACCTACAGGTCATCATTGCTATATACCTGAATTGTGGTTCTAAGGAAGAGACTGACTAAACTTCGTTACCATCCGCCCTGAATTTTGCGGGGTGGGAGACCCAATCTTTGATCATATCAAACAAGTTTCTGCCATATTGCCGGCATTCCTTCTTCTTGAAATATTCCAGAAACTTGGCATTGTATGCGAAGTTTGGCGTGGGTGACAGGTGATACATTTCTTGCAAATTTTCAGGTTGAAAAGTCCCAATCATCACCTGTTGCTCACTGATAATAGTCCTGACCGGGATATCCACATGGTCTAGTGCCCATCTGATCATATCATAATAGGGAAGGAGTCGTGGCCTTACTGCTATTTTGTGCATCTCCGCTTGAACGACGATTTTGTATTTGGTGGCCAAATAGTCCTTCTCGTTATCGCTGGAATCATCTGAACAGTCCACCAATTTGGACTGAAGAATGTCGGAGACGTATGACCAAGTTTTGATGGTATCAACACTTCGGGGTGAAGTATCGAAAACAATATCCGAGCCTTGCCCTGAACTCTCAGCAATCGCCTTGGATACTTTTCATAGAGCCATGATAGAGGACTTTGTACTCATCTCTCCTGTAGTAAATATGTAGATATAGACAAAAGTTAGCCTGTTGAAAAAGCTTATTTTTGCAAAATAGAAATGAAATTTGAAATATTGAAAGAAAGAACTCCTTTATCTTATCCATTTAAAACCCCAGTGTCCTTATGAACAGAACGGTCAAATCATTTTAATGAAAGATTTAATAGTAAAAGAAATATCCTTATCTGTCACTTCGTCGTATCTCAAATAAATGCCATAACTTTTGGACGAGTTGCAACATAAATTAGCACAAAGACATTTAAAATTACTCCATAGACGGTGCGTATTAAATTTGTATTAATGCATTTATTGATCCGACTTAGCTCCTTTAATTAGGTTTTTTTTTAGTCTTTAATAGCCTTTTTCGGCGTTCACCGTATCAGGAGAAATCACCCCTTCCCTTTAAGCCCCCAAAACCCGAAATCACGATGATGCAATTTACTTTAAAAAACATAATCTGCATTAAGTGCTTAAAATATTGCGACTTCGCGACTCGAGGCTACGAAGGTATAGTTATTTGGAAGAGCGATTGCCGAGTTGCGAAACCTTGATAGTGTTTGACTATGGTTTGAAGTGACTTACTCCTGACACTAACTCGGGTGACTTTTGAATCTGTCTCGCAACTTCGCATATCAGAGTTTGGAAACCTTGCAACTTGTAACTCCTAAAGCGTGAAAGCGCAAGGTAAAGAAAAGTGATAGACTTTCTTAATGGTTAGGCGATGATGATTTAGGACTATAACGACTATTGCCACTTCACATATCAGGGGAAAATTTTGATTGCAAGAATTATATTTCAACCATTTGTAAAAGGTGGCTCCAACATAGGCTCCAACTACGGATCCTGTCTTTCTGCTAGATGGGAAGAACAGTAGACCATGTGCCTGTATTGGGTAGATGAATTCAAAGGATTCTTTCTGCGGAACTTGCTTAGGAAGGGGATACAAAGGGAAAAAGAGATTTTGTCTTTACTTCTGAAAAGCTTTTCAAAAACCCCAAGCATTGTAAACTCAACTGTAGCCCCATTCATGACCTTCTCCTTCTTGCTACTGAATTTAGGTCTTCTTTAAGATGATCAAAACAATCCTAGGAAATCCAACAGATCTTGCAGCTTTTGGCTTGCATCAAACAAAGTAAATTTCATGCTTTTAATCGGGGAGCCCTGTTTTCACTTGGGATGCAGATCCAGTTTTGAAAAGGCTTATAACCAGAGTAGAGTGAATTTTACATATGAAATCCTTACAGATACCTCAGATATGTATTCACTACCAGTGAGCCTGTTCAATACCATGGTGAAGTTATCTGTCCCTTTTTACTGAATTTCCTTTCACCACTTCGAATCATAATTATGCATTTAAATGCTAAGATGAGGGCAATCATTTATGAATTTCCTTTCATCGTCTTCTTGGACTAGAAGGGGGCAATAAAATATGAATTTCCTTTCACCATCTATCTTATATTTTACTTTTTGAACACGAAGTGGGGGCAATCAGTTGTACCAAGTATACCAGGGATGATACCTGTGTAAAACTTGCAGTGGAGGTCTGTCAACTTGCTTTGATTACCCCAGAACAACCTTCTCTTAACTTTCAAAGCACCTTAGCCCATAGGGAAAATGGTAAAGATTACTTCTAGGGGCCTTCCTTCGAGCAAGCCTCAATCCTTAGAAAACTGTTAAGAAACCTAGGAGAGTCAGGATCAACCTACGAATAACTTTGTTTATTCAGAGAGTGAGGAATTATGAGGATTGGCTTACCTTTTAAGATCTATTTTCCATCTTCCAAAGATACAACATAATCTCTTCTCCCTCTATGGGAAACCCGGAAAGAGGCTTGGTTTTTTAAGAAGGAAAAACTGAGGGTAGAAAGGGGCGATGGAGAAAGACCTGAAAATCAAAAAATAGGGGTCATGGATTAAACCCAACTCTTGGAACCCTTTATCGGAGATGCTTTACTCTCTCTTCTTATTTTAATTACCTCTTATCTTTATCTAGGTGAAACTCTTAGGAACCATAGTAAGAACTCGTTCTTTTAATGACATATCACACTTACGAGACCATCACAACACTTTAGAGACCTTCGTTTGAAAAATAGACTTCTCTGGAATTTTCACCTTTGCCTTACCATTTTCATTCTGTTTTGAAATAACAGAAAATCGTTTCTATCACCTGTTTTTGGTGAATTTATCTTCCAATATATGACCGTATGTTTGCTCCTTTCGCTTGTTTGGGCTGCAAGCCAGGATCCTATAAGGGAACAACACTAAGAGTATCATGGCTTTAAAATAACTAAATGCATTGGAAATTTTTTATCCCTACATCTAGAAAAACATTGACCTATTTTATTTTTTATGAAAGTAGACTTACCAAAGAAAATTATGAAAAAAAAAAAAAACACAAACCGGTATATATAGTGGGAATTTTGGAAACCAATTATTGCATATAGTGTTTTAAATAACACCCGTTGATAGGGGCATTGAGGATTTTACCATCCAAATTCTCTAATAGAAACAAATTTTTTCCTTCAGGAGTTGTAACCTTGAACGGTCCATACTAGATGTGATCGAATTTACCATGTTTTGCCGAGTATTCCTTCCTATCATCCCATTTTAAAACCAAATCTCCAGGGAGAAATTCTCTGTCTTTGGCCTTATGATCGAATAACACTTTCATGTTGTCCTGGTATTTCTACAACCTTTCGTCCACTTTGGCCCTGTGCTATTAGACTTCAATCAACTAGTTTATTCTTCTTGTGACATGATTTAGTTCTTATTTCTCATATTGAAAAAGTTTCATTAGGGGAAGCACTAGATTTATAGGTAATACTACGTCAGTCTCGTACACCATTTGGAAAGGAGAAGTGCCAATAGAATTTTTTGTGCCTATCTGATTTGCCCACAAAGCGTATTTCAAATTCACATGGAAAGATTTTTTGTTTTCGCTCAACACTTTCTTAATTATATTGATTAGGCTCTTGTTTGAAGACTCAGCCAGCCGATTTCCATAGGGGTAATATGTTGTGGAATGACCAAGCATGATATTGTACTTTTGGAAAAAAATGACCATAACCATAGATTTAAAGGCCTGGGCATTATCTGTGACTATCTTTCGAGGGTAGCTGAATCTAGAAAAAATGTTCTCTTCTAAGAAATCTATTACCACCGAATCTATAGCCCTTCTAGTTGGAATAGCCTCCACCCATTTGGTGAAGTAATCTGTAGCAGTCAGGATCCATTTATGTTGAGTGCTAGAATGAGTATTAATTTCTCCTATAAAATACAATCCCCATTGTTGAAAAGGGGCTTTCGTTTTGACCGGAACCAATGACATCGCTGGGAGTTTATGCTTGCCTGCGAACAATTGGCAAGGGTTGCAAGATCAAACCTTGGCGTTGGCATCTGAGAAAAGTTTGGGCCAATAATATCCTACCCTAAGGATCTTATAAGTTGTTTCCCTCCAGGCGTGATGTCCTCCACACACTTCTTCGTGAAATTGGCTTATGACCTTCTCTGTTTCTGATTCAACGAAACAAACCAACAGGAAGCCAAGTGGGTCCTTCCAATACAATTGGCTTTCGGATATATAGTACTTGACCACATGCAACTTCAACATTCTGGCTTTAGATGGGGGTAAGTCACTCGGGCACTTCAAGGTCAACAAGTAGGACACTATGTCTTTGTACCAATCTGATGAAGCAAAATTCTCTTTGATTTTGATTTTAGTTATTTGTTCATCGAGCTTGTTCATGTCCACACACTCTTCACCTCCCTGTAGGCCATTTATTCCGAGAGATATGAAATTTGATTCAGCTAAGAGTTTAGCCAAACCTTGTCCCTTTACTAGTCTCATTGGTTTTATCTCCAGGTTGAATTCTTGAATTTTGGCAAGCCACCATCCTCTTTTTCCATCACTGTCAGACTGACCCAAAATGTCTTTTACAGAGCTAGTGGGTACGTATGCAATTATCTTGGAATGCAACACGTAGGTTATGAAAGCCTTTAACGCATTCACCATAGAATATTCTTGTTTTTCCATTTTATCATATCTGAGTTCAACGTCTCTAAGACTTTTTCTAAAAAAGGATATCGGTTGCTTGAAACCTTCTTCATTTTTCTGGAGGAGTACCGCGACAAGTGTGTGTTTGGAGGTGAATGAGAAAATAAGAAAATCCTTTAGATAATCAGGGCTTGCCAGTACGGGTGCCTCACTTATAACCTTCTTGATGCATGCAAACGATGCTTTGGCTTCTACTATCCATTTCACTTCCCAGTTTTACTTTATCATATCTGTGATCAACTTCACGATTTCAACAAAGTTTGGGATAGATATCCTCAAAAAAATTATTTTTCCTAAGAATGACTGAATATCTTTTACATTCTGAGGTTTATTTATTGTGTCTATAGCTTCAACTCTTTTACAATCAATTTTAATTCCATCTCAAGACATAATATGGCCCAAGAGTTTACCTTCTTGCATAACAAAGTGAGACTTTTTGGGGTTTAAAGGCAAACCAAACCTGCGACATTTCTCAAATGTCTTCTTGAGATGTATCAAATGATCTTCATCAGATTTAGAAAAAACGGTTAGATCATCAATATAGATAACCACAAATTTGTCCCTTTCGCCAATGAAAGCGATATACATAGCACGTTGGAAAGTAGCACCTGCATTCATTAAACCAAAAGGCATCTTGTCATACATAAATGTACCCCAAGGGGTGGTGAAGCCTATTTTTTCTTTATCATGTTCATTGAAGGCAATTTGATTGTACCCAGAAAACCCGTCGATCATCAACATCCTATTTTCCCCAAATACTTTTTCTAAAATGTGATCCATTTTGGGTAGAGGGTAATTTTCTTTGAGGGAGGACTTATTTAGATTTCTAAAATCAACACACAGTCTAATTTCCCCTCTTTTCTTTCTAATTGGGACCAATTTTTCTACCCAACCGGAGTATCTTAGTGGTACGATTATTTTTGCATCCAGGATCTTTTTGACTTCCCTTTCGACCATGGGCAATAAAATAGGATTGATTTGTTTGAGTTTTTGTCTAAAGGGTTTGACACCAGGCTTCAAGGGTATCTTATGTTCAATCATAGTGGTGTCATAGGTTCTCATCTCTTCATATGACCAAGAAAAAACGTCTTTGTACTGCTCGAGTAAGTCTTTATACTTTATTTTTACCTCGGGAGGAAGGTACTTTGATATTTTTACTACCCTAGAATCCTATTTGGTCCCTATGTCGCAGTCTTCAACCTCTTCTAGTTGGGGTTGCAAAGCAGATTTTAAGGGCATATTATTTTGGTTGAAAAGTCTCTCCATTGGGATCAGTCCCTTTGGAATCTAATTGTTCTTTAAAAACAACATGTGGTGATTAGAAATTTTTTCTCAGAACTCCTGAGGCTCCTCTCCCTCTTGCATGATCCAAGCAAGATCGTTTTGGTTCTCCTGGTCAATGTGGGTTTCAGAGAAATCACCCACCATTTCCAGGAAATTTATTATATGTTCATCATCCTCAAAGACCTTCTAGTGTTGTATTTTATTTGGTATGGATGGTCTGTGCCTTACCTCTATGTGGTATTTTAATTTGAAAGTGGTAGGGGGTACAAAAGTTGAAGTTTCTTTGGCTAACGAATCGTCTTGCGGGTTTTCGACACGTGGGATGAAATGAAAATTTACCGATGAAAAGAAATTTTCCATTAAATCCCAGGTGCAATTCCTGTAAGATCTCAATATTGGGTATTTGGCTTGGTATTGTTGGTTTATCTGCTTCACTATAAACTCTGCATCTCCGTATACTTCCAAGTTCTTTATGTTCAACTTCATGATAGCTTCTAATCCTAAGACTAAGGCCTCATACTCACATATGTTATTGGTACAGTCTATATCCCACTGAAGCCTGTAAGAGAAAGGAATAAAAAATTCATTTTCAGGTGCTACAAACAATACTCTTGCACCTGCTCCTTCATATGAGATGGCACCGTCAAAAAACATTTTCCAAATTCTAGTGCTATACAAATTTTTGTCTATCTTTCTTGATTCATTTTCATCTATGTAATCCTCTTCTGTACAACTATTTACACCAACATCAAAATACAAAATACAATTTCCTAGATCTTGATCGGCAACATAAACAGGAAAATTGTTAGGATTTTGTGGGTCGCTCACTGTGTATGCAAGCCTCATTTACCTGTAGAACTGAGTAAATTGTCCACCAAACACAGGAATCGTGGCATAGGTCATGTCTAGTTGAAGAGACCCCCCAAGTTTGGCTCCCCATGAACTAGATAGTAGTAAACCATACTTCAGAGGTATATCGACGATAACTACATCCATCAGGACGCTTTTCACCGGGACCTGTGCAAGGGTGACTACTAAATATTTTATCATACCCATGCACTTAAATCTTCTTGAATCAAAAGAGTAGAGATCTCCATAAGGCCTGGTGATATCAAGTCCTATTCTGTCCATAATAGACTTGGGCATCACATTATGCAAGGCCCCAGAGTCTAGCATGCAGTTATGCAGCAGTCGATCATGCACATTCAGGGTAATATAGAAGGGGGTGATGTTGTCTCTATAACCCTCAAAATGTGGACCAAAAGTGATATTAGGATTATCATCTTCCAAGTTTATCATGTCAGAGTGACTTTCTAGATCTAAAAAACCTATCATTTTGGTTATCTGCTTTCGATACACAGGTTTTTTTGCTAATTTGAAAAGGGGGATTGGTATTTTGATCTTATTTATCTCATTTTCAAGGCTGAAACCTCCACTACCTTTGTTCGTTTCTCTGGTTGAAAACTCAGACTCCTTCTTTTCTAACTTACTTTTTTGTGCTGATTTATTTCCCGTGAGTTTATCTATCGGTATATGTATTTCAACTGTCTTAGTTTCTTTCACTTGGGTCCCAGCCTCCTTTACTTTGGGATTCAACGAATCTACCTCTTTTACTTTGCTATTAGGTATCTCAGTCTCTTTTGGGATGGGCTGGTATATTTCTCCTCTGGGGATAATTTTCTTGGGTTGAGGAGTCGACGTAAGTTTGTTTTTAGGCCTCAGGTTGTACCTAGGTTAGACCTCAGCCATTATAGAATCAGTTATTTCTTGATCAACATAAACATTAGGTTTGTTTATGTCAATGTCTTTATTTGACGGTTGCAGTGTGTTTAAGGACTTATCGTAGTCTTCTTTAGTTAAGTAAGGTTGTGTGCAATCTTCACCCAAATTTGTCACATCTTCATCCAAGTCCTTGAAATCTTGCAGGTCGTTTCCTCCTATAAAATTTTCATTTTTTAAAGGAGTTTGAATTTTATGGTCTTCATTTTTAATCTGTCTTTGTTGATTTTGAGGATTGGAGTTTCTTCTGAATTCCCTCTTCATGAAAGGATATGCCTTGGATTGATCTAGATCCATTCTGGAAATCTTATTTGATAACTCTTTGATTATCCTAGCCATATCATTGATTTTATCATCTGAGGATCTACTAGGCCCTGAGGGTCCCGCTTGTTACCTAAAATGTTTGGTTTCTTGGTTTCCCATTTCTACCTTTGTTTTCAATTTTCTAGAAGCCATCATGTTAGATTAGATCTCTATGACATCATCTTGCATTTGGAACAAGGTAGCCCCTCTCCTTTCTCTCAAAAGAAGTGTGAAATCAGGTTCAAAGGCTCCTGCAAAGGTTACCTTGGCTGTAGGTTGGGATGGTTTAACTTCGACTAGGATCTTATTATATAACTTGTTAAATCTTTGAATGAATTCCATAACAGTTTCCGAATTTATTTTTTAAAGACCCAAACTCGATCAAATAATACAAATGGTCTTTCCTTTCACCCCATTGTCTAAGAAAAGAGTCTTCTAGGGCATCATAGGATAATATTGAACCTGCGGGTAGAATTCAAAACCAGTTTCGTACCTATCCTTTGAAAGCATGGATGAACAACCTCGAGTATATGTCTTTGTGTTCAAGACCTAGGATATCTACGAACTAATAAAATAAATTTATATGTTCAGCCACGGTCAAGTCCCCTTCCCCTGTAAATTTAGGTAAGTTTTTCATGTAGTTTTCAGGAAGGTCGTGAAGAGGGACAGGCAGGACCAAAGGCACATATATTGCAACTACTTTAACAAAAACTCTGGGAGGTAGGGGTGGCCCTTGGGCCCCCACTCCTCCTCCTGGAGCCCCTCCACCTCCCCCTCCTAAAACCCCTCCACCTCCTTCTTTGGAAGCCGCCATCGGTACTACAGGATAGGAAAACAATGCATTGTAAAGAGGGTTTTGGAACACTAAAGCCGAATCCTTAGCTTCTTTGAGAGATGAGAAAACCGAAGAAAGGTGAAAAGGGATGTGAGGGCTTGGTTCCTCGGATTTGCAAGAGATGTAATCAGGGGAACCCGCAGGTGTGGAATCTGAGTATATGATATACTCTTCGAGACTAGGCGGGGTTGTGAAATCTAACTAAAGGGTCAGTGGGATATCAATCGCTGATAAATTTACTACAAGATTTTCACCTTTATGTATGTCAGAGGCTGTCGGATGGATTTCACTTTTAACTTCAGGGAGAGATAAAGTTGGGTTGATGGTTTTAGGGGGGAAATTGTTCAAAATTGAAGGTTCAAAAAAAATCTTAGCCTTGGGTTCTGGGTACTTACGCTGGTAGATGACAGTGGTCAGCTTAAGGGAACCTTTTGTTTTCAGTATTTTTTCAGGATTGGCAACGAGCGTGGTCTGTTAATAATTCAAGTTTTATCTGCTGTTCCTTCGACCAGAAGCCAGCTTACTTACACGTGGAGTCGCTAAGTGAATGATGAAAGTTTATCCTTAACAAGGTGTTCACCCTTTGTTCATTATCAAAGGGTAGGAACTAAGAATGTCATTCTCCCAGGGAAAAGGTTTCATAAATTCGGTCCCCGAAAATGGTGCCAGAAAGATGTTGTTCCAGAGTCTGTACTTAAGGCTAGAAAGTACAGGGTCTAGTCATCCGAAAGTATTGTGAAAGATAAAAAAGGGAAGGATCAACCTTTAAGAAAGGAAGCTAATGCTAATTTATAAGTTGCCTCTGTCTCACTTCCAAAAGTTCTTGGATGCTTATATCTCGTTCAATGGAAGCCCATGAACATTCTAGTTCTACCCAGGTGGTGGTTGTTTTAAGTATGGTGTCAAAAATGTTCAGAGTGATGGTGGTTTGATCCAACAAGTTGGGTTCAATATTGGGTTGTCTGGCAATGGGAACAGTCATAGAGGAATAGGGAAAGTTAAAGGAAATTTCAAGGTTTAGGATGTTGCCTCAAATTTTGGATTGTAAAAAGAGTAATCTCAAATCCGAAATTAGGGATAGAATGCAAACCAAAGGCCTTTTCTCTTAACTGAGTTAATTTTTAATAAATCATGTAAGAAATGTGAGAAAACATTAAGTTGACTATAATGTGAGGCTCCTATCAAGGGAGAATCTCACCCTGTAAACAGAAGAAGAAAAAGACAAGAAGAAATCTAACGAAGCATAAAATATAAAGATCTAAAAATATTCACAGGTCTTATACCTGCTGATAGCCGATACAGAGGAAAAACTGCAAACAATTAGACGTCTAAATGTTGATCACCACAGTAGAGGTTATACTAAATTGCAGTGAAGTATTCATCAGACATATATATACGAAATGAAATTTTAATATAAGATAACAGAGGAAACAAACTCATAACTCAGTCTTGACAGAATCAGGAATCTTCAGATTGCTTTGTATAAATTTTCAAACGAAAAAGTCTCTATTACAATCGGCCAAAAAGGTCCATCCCTCTTTCCTTCTTCAAAATTCCTATATATACAAACTTCTGAACATTTGAATTTCAATCATTCCCGAAATTTTTGGTTACAAAATGAGAAGTTTAGGCGTTTCGCTTTCTTTTACTTTGTCATCTTTCATGTGGTTGGACCACCTTCTTTTCTTTACTCTTCAGGTTCTAAAAATAGAACAGGCAGACACTTGTCATTATTTGGTATCAGAAACTTGTCCTTTCACCTGCTTGGTGCAAGTGAGACACCTCTCCACCAACTCGGCTATCAACCTGGAAGGCTCTGCTTGGTAGTTTGCCTCAAAAGTGTAACAATCCTTTGCTAACTGTGGCAACCTTCCTCCCACTTGTTGGTCTTCAGAAATGATAGAACATAACTGTATACTTGGTTTTATTAACCATTTATCCACTTGGACTAGGTCAATCTGGCTGATCTGTAATATTTCAGCCCGCTCTTTTTCCTCGTTCTCCTTGATATTTAGTAGGTGCTTGGCTATATCGATCTGGCCCAGTGTCCCATCATTGCTTTCATTATCGAGACTCAACAAACTTTCATCTATAAAGATAAAGGTTTCTTCACAAGACTTTCTTACCTCTTTAGCATGTTCTTTGCTCTCTGATATGTTTCTCTCCCACGCCTTCAGCAAGATGTTACCTCTCGTCTGCTCTGGGATGGAGAGCTTGGAAATACTACCCATTTCATTTTTTGTCGTGGCTATGACAGCCTCTTGGAAAGCAACCCGAGCTGCCCTAGATTCTCTTTCTCTCAAAGAGATGTCTTCCAGCACTTGATCAATGATCTGGCAGTGGTTTTGAATGGTTTCCACTTTAGCGAGTAAATCTTGTTGAGTTGTTGACACTCTTTTTCGTATTTTGATAGCTTTGGATTGGAATATATCGATATCTATCACCTAGATCTCAGTGAAATTTAACTTTACCTGTAACTGCCCTATCAATTCTTCTTGTTGTCTTATCTATGACTGACTGGTCTGGGCCGACATCTATGTTTGTTTGAGATCAGATTTGAGCCGCTCGATTTCTTTTTGATCGGCTGCTCTGACCAGCTCTAGACTTGTGTTCACCTAATCTCTGACAGTAGCTTCTGTTGTAGCTAGCTTAGCCTCCAATTCTCTGATCAAGCGGTTCTTTCGCGTTAATTGTTATTTTAGGGATCAGATAGAGTATCGGTTGGCTGTAACAAAATCCCCCAACATCCCTGCTATCTGAGTTGAGAATTCCCCCTTTTTAATGCCTTTTCCATCGGCTAGGATTTTGAATGTTTTGGCTACCTTTCCCACTTCTTGGTAAAGCTCTTGCTTCACAAAGGCCTTTCTCTTCTTATCGAAGAAAAATTCATTCAGAGGAAACTCTTCTACAGTAATAGGCGTTAGTTATTCGCCGAAAATCCATCCCTCGCCAAGGATCCCCTTTGTGGACTATATGGGAGTGACAGAAATGATGGGACTACCAATTTCCTTGGATGATTTCCCCAGGGTAACAACCGAGGCTGGATTGCTTGGAGAGTTGGGGATCTCGACTTCCTGTTTTGGGTCCCCAGTTTTATTTTTCTTTTTTTGAATTTCCCCTTGGTCAGGTCCTGAATCTTTGGAGCCCTTGGATTTCGTTTGTTGTACATCTGCAGTCGGTCGATTCTTACCCTGTAATACTGGGGGAAGGAAGCTTCTCCAGTGTTCTTGAAATTTGAAGAAATCAACCATCTCCTCAGGCGACAGGGTTTAAATCTGACTTAGGACCTCGGCATAAGACCTCACCCCTTCGAAGATGTTGTCATGAGGTGAATGCTCATGTTCATATCTTTTTAGGCCACAACTCACCATGTGATTACCCATGACCTTGTGTGGGTCATGTTTCTTAAACTCAATGTGGACCAATTTAGTATACTCTAAGGTTGTTGCCTCAGCTTTTGCGTGTCCAAAATCTAATAAAGAATATGTATTCAAATGAATGGGGAAGGGTGGCCATACCTTTTTCAAAAAACCTTTAAGCTCTTTGATTATGCCATCAATCAAGGTTTTCCTGGAGATTTCGCGACATACCAACCTATCTGACATAAATAGTGGTAGAGCATATGGGGGCACAGAGGCACCAAAAACCCTGATGTATGAAAATTCTTCTTCTACATACCAGTCAGCCACACTACTCAAGTTGGTGGTGATTCTATCTAAAATTCTGGGCGGTGGGTTATCGAAGATGGAGACACGCATCGATACCATTACCCAATTGAAAATATCATATATGAATTATGTGGCCTTATCCTCCCAAAGTTTTGAGTGATAGACATGGATAGGCTCATCATCAGATGGAGTCTAGCTCCAATTCATTAGAGGGAAAGGCGTCATGAAATAAACAACGTCCATGATGTAGGCGGACATTAAAAATGAGGCATATTTCCCATTCACCTTCTGCGCTCGATATTCAGTAATCCGACTGGTTAGACTGTCTAACAACAGTTTGGCCCAGTCGAAGGAAAAACCTTCAGCAAATGTGTGAATCAAAGGCACCCATAGGAGGTAAAAGTGTATGGTGTCCTCCCTCCCCTACAAACTGTAGGTCATCATTGCTATATACCTGAATTGTGGTTCTAAGGAAGAGATTGAATAAAATCCATTACCATCTTCCTTGAATTTTGTGGGGTGCGAGACCCAATCTTTGATCAGATCAGACAAGTTTCTGTCGTATTGTTGGCATTCCTTCTGCTTTAAATCTTTTAGAAAATCGGCATTATATGCGAAGTTTGGCATTGGTGACAGTTGATACATTGCCTGCAAATTTTCAGGTCAAAAACTCCCAATCCTCACCTGTTCCTCGCTAATAATAGTCCTGGTCAGGATATCCACATGGTCTAGCACCCATCTGATCATATCATAATAGGGAAGGAGCCATGGCCTTGCCTCTATTTTGTGCATCTCCTCTTGAACAAAGATTTTGTATTTGGTGGCCAAATCATCCTTCTCATTATCACTGGAGTCATCTGAACAATCCACCAATTCGGACTGAAGAATGTCGGAGACGTATGACCAGGTTTTGACGGTATCAATTCTTTAGGGTGAAGTATCGGAAACAGTATATGAGCCTTGCCCTAAACTCTTAGCAATCGCCTTGGATGCTTTTTGTGGAGCCATGATAGAGGACTCTGTACTCAGCTCTCGTGTAGTAAAGATGTAGATATAGACAAAAGTTAGCCTAATGAAAAAGCTTCTTTGCACAAAATAGAAATGAAATTTGAAATAATGAAAGAAAGAACTCCTTTATCTTAGCTATTTAAAACCCCGGTGTCCTTGTGAACAGAACGGTCAAATCGTTTTAATGAAATATTTAGCAGTAAAATAAATATCCTTATCTGTCACTTCGTTGTATCTCAAATAAATGCCATAACTTGTTGACGAGTCGCAACATAAATTAGCACAAAGACATTTAAAACTACTACGTAGACAGTGCGTATTAAATTTGTATTAAAGCATTTATTGATCTGGCTTAGCTCCTTTAATTAGGTTTTGTTTTAGTATTTAATCTCCTTTTTCGGCATTCAATGTATTAGGAGAAATCACCTCTTCCCTTTGAGCTCCCAAAACCCGAAATCGCAACGATGCGATTTAGTCTAAAAAATGTAATCTGCATTAAGTGCTTAAAGAATATCACAACTTCCCAACTCAGGGCTATGAAGGTATAGTTCTTTGGAAGGGCGATTGCCAAGTCACAAAACCCTGACAGTGTTTGACTATGGTTTAAAGAAACTTACCCCCAACACTAACACGGGTGACTTTTGAACCCGCCTCGCGACTTCGCATATCGAAGTTTGGAAATCTTGCAACTTGTAACTTATGAAGCACGAAAGAACGAGGTAAAGAAAGGTGATAGACTTGCTTAATGGTTAGGTGATGATTATTTAGGACTATAATGGCTATCGCCACTTCGCATGTCGAGAAAAATTTTTGATTTCAAGAATTATATTTCAACCATTTGTAAAAGGCGGCTCCAACACTTAGCATGCTCTTTATTCTCCATATTGGACACCCCCCCCCCCACCGTTAAAGGTAGAACGGTCGAGGGGGTCCGGAATTTGCTGTCCACCATTGATCTACACATCGTTAGATCAGTCGTTGATCTTAGCATGCTCTTTATTGTGTGGAAACGAAACAAACATGTGCAGTGCAAACTTAGGATTTTGCTCTTTTTGTGGGTTTTTCGCTGCTTCCCTTTGCTTTTTGTCACCAAGTGGTTAGGAAACACACCTCAAACATCAAAATCATGTATTTTCATTGAAGATCAAGCATGTTTATTGAAGGAAAAATTGGCTAACCTATGTCCTAGACTACCTACCTACACATTTAGCCCAGATTAGACTGTTGGGCTAATAAATTACTCTACCGTGGGGCTATTTGACCAATATTAGACAGTTTGATCAAATTTATTCACTAGCTAACCTATCTTCTTGGATAAGATTAAACGGTTTAGCCAAGTCTTATTCACTAACCTATCAACAGAAATTTAAAGAGACTTAACCATGATTAAATTGTATGGATCAATTCATTGTTATTGCATGGGACTTTTATCCATTTCTTTTGTTCCCTCTTTTATTTTTTTCTTTTATTTTCTTTTTTCCTTCTTTTCGTTTCTTTTCTTTCTTTTATTTTGTTTTTTTCTTTCTTTTCATTTCTTTACTTTCTTTTTGAAAATAATTTGCAAGAGTGAAATATTATTTGCAAGACAACATACATCAATAGTGAAAAATTTTCCAGTCACCAGATGATCCTATAAATTATAGGGTTATAACAATGACTCGACCTGGGGATGGTACTCTCCTTGTGAAGTGCCAAGAACCTACTTTATGATGTCTACAAAGGTTTCCTCCATTGATTTATTGTTTCTATCTATTTTTGTTTTTATTTTGGAAACTTGGTGGCATTGGTCAGTGGCTTAGGGCCTTCTCTATGAGCTTCAACCATCTGATCAGTGTCACCCACACACAACCTGAAAGTAAAAACCAATAAATGGTATGTACAGTGGAAAAATACTTGTGATATCTTTATTGGGGTGGAAAATAATGCTTCAGCATCTTGTCGTTCACGGGTCCACCTGGAAGCTCTGTTCCATCACTGTTTTTGAGAAAAAATGTGTTATTTCCTCCGAATGCTTGAATGGCATAAGCTCCTTTCCATAAGCTATCAAATTTTCCATGATTACCCTTATCCTCATTTCCAGAATCCCATTTCATAACCAAGTCGCCTAACTCAAAATCATTTTCTTTAGTCCTTCTGTCAAAGATCTTTTTGATGTTCTCCTAGATGACCTAAGTTTTGTTGTATACCTCTTCTCTGGACTGCATTAAATGAATTATTTGATTTATTCTCCTTTGAACGTCAGTTGGCTCTACTTGCGCTTCCTGTAATAGTTTCATGACAGGGACTCTTAATGAAAGGGGAAAAATTTCTTCAGTGCCATATACCAATTGGTATGGAGACATGCCAATTTCTCTTTTGGTGCTTATTATGTCATCCCAAAGCACAAAAACCAACTTATTATGCCATGATTTATTATTTTCTTTTGTGTTTTCCTGAGAATGTTCACCATAATTTTGTTTGAGGAATCAACTAGCCCATTTCCTTGAGGATAATAATCTATTGAGTGTCCTAGAGTAATGCAATATTGACTACAAAAATCTATGAGTCTTTTGGATTTGAAAGTCGCTGCATTGTCAACTATAATTTTTCTGGGGCATCCAAAATGAGACAAGATGTTAGTTTCTAAAAAATTGATGATAACAGAGTCAGTAGCTTGCTTGCATGCCACAACCTTGATCCACTTGGTGAAGTAGTCTGTGGTTGTGAGGATCCACTTGTGTTGGCCCAAGGAGGACGTATGTATTTCACCAATGAAGTCTAAACCCCATTGTTTCAAAGGAGCTTCAACTGAGATAGGTTTCATAGGGAGTGGTAGAAGCTTCCTTTTACTTTCAAAAATTTGGCACTCGTGGAAAGAAGTAACTTTCTAATGAACGTTAGCAAACAAAGTAGACCAGTAAAAACAATCTCTCATAATCTTGTTAGCTATGGTCTTCCAGCTCAGGTGCCCACCACATTTTCCTGCATGAAAATCTTGAAGAAATTTGTCAGCTTCGTCTTTTAACAGGCAATTAAGCAAGATACCACTAGGTTATTTCCAATAAAGATTACCTTCTAGAATACAAAATTTCAATGCTTTCAATTTAATACATTTGGCTTTGGTCTTAGTCAAACTAGGAGGATATTGTAAGTTATGAAGTACAAAAATGAGGTCTGTGTACCAAGGAGAGTTTAAGAATACCTCCTTTATGTTTGGAGTCACCTTCTCTTCCTGTCCGTCAACTGCATCCAAAAAATTAATATCTAGAGCATGAAAATTAGACTCAACCATTAGTTTGGCCAAAACCTGTCATTTGATCAGTTTAGTAGGTTTTATTTCAATGTCATATTCTAGAATAACCACAATCCATTTTCCTCTTCTACCATCTGGATTATCCTAGGTCAGGATATCCTTAACCACTACATTTCGAACATATGAAATTGTGTGAGAATGAAGAATATAGACTCTGAAGTCTTTTATGGATTTCACCAGAGAAAAATATTTCTTCTCCATTATGTTATAGTTCAAAGCAGCACCTCTCAAAGATTTTATGAAAAATGCTATGGGTTGTTCGTAACCTTCACTGTTTTAATACAACAACACTGCTGCTATGGTGTGTTCAGATGCAAAAGAGAAAAGATAAAAGTCTTTGGTGTAATCTGGGTTGATCAGAACTGGGGCTTGGGTGAGTGCACGTTTCACCATCTCAAATAACTGTTTGGACTCAGTGTTCCATTTGATTTTTGTGTCCTTTTTCAACATATTAGTGATGTTCCTAAGAATTTTGACCAGGTTTTGTATGAAGCTCCTAAGGAAATTTCTTTTTTCCGATGAACGATTGTATCTCTTTGATGTTCCTAGGGTGTTCCACCTTCTAGATGGATTCTATCCTACTTGGATCTATTTTAATTCCTTCTTTGGAGATTATGTGTCCCATTATTTTACCTTCCTCTAACCCGAAAAGGATTTTCTTTGGATTCAATGAAATGTAAAATTTCCTGCACTTCTCAAACACGCATCTGAGGTGTTGCAAGTGTTCCTTGTCAAATTTGGATAGACTATCACATCATCCAGATAAATGACTATAAATCTCCCAAGTTCATCCACAAAAGAAATATCCATTTCTCTTTGGAAAGTGGCACCAACGTTCATCAAACCAGAGGGCATATTCACATACATGAAGGTTCCCCAAGGTGTAGTGAATGTTTTTTTCTCTTGATCTTCTAGGTGGATAAGGACTTGGTTGTAGCCCGAGAAGCCATCTAGTAAGGAGATCGTACTGGACCCAACCACCTTTTGTTAAATGTGGTCCATTTTGGGAAAAGGGTAATTGTCTTTGAGGGATACTTTGTTCAGATTTCTGAAATCTATGCAAAGTATGATCTCACCCATTTTCTTTCTGGTAGGAAATAGGTTAGAAACCCATTTAGAAAATCTCAAGGGGACTATAATTTTTGCATCATACATCTATTTGATTTCTTTTTCTATAAGGGGAAGCAAATTGGGATTTATTCTCCTAATTTTCTACCTGAAAGGTTTGTGTTCTTATTTTATGGGAATCTGATGTTGTATGATTCTCGTGTCATAAGATTTTACGTCCTCATAACCCCAAGCAAAAAAATCCACGTATTCCTTAAAAAGTTTAATGTATTTGTGTTTTTGCTCAGGGGTCACATATTTAAAAAGTTTTATCATCTTGGATTTTTCTTCTGTTCCTATGTTTCACTCTTCGACCTCTTTACCACTAGCTTCAATTTTCGGTTTTTTGGCCACATCGTTAAAATCGAACAAGTCTTCTAGTGGAACTAGACCTCTAGGTAACACATTATTTTTGAATTGTAGAATACCAGAATCTCATTTTCATTCAATTCATCTGCATCTACATTATTTTCATTCATCTCTTTGGAATATGTGTTATTTACTCTACCAGTTTTAGAAACAAATTTATTTACATAATCATCATTTTCTAAATATATATTTGTACATTCAAACTCATTCTTGCACTGTAGGAAGTCTTCAATTTGATCGTCATTCCTGAATACCTGCCAGTATCTAATGTTGTCTGGAATGGTTGGTCTGCACTTCACCTCCACTGTGTATTGGTGAGTGGGACAGAAGGGTATTTTGCAGGTAGTTTTTGATGTAGCCAAACCATCTTCCAGTATGTTTTGTCCCCTGGGCATTACCTGGAGGTCGATTTTAGTAAAACATTGAAGAACATCCAAAACAACATTCCTATAATATTTAAGTCTGGGATATTTAGCTGCATACTCATCTTTGATTTTATTGATAATCAATTCAGAATCACCCCTTAGCATGATCTGTTTGGCACCAACTTTATTTAGTAGTTTCAGTCCGAGCATCAGAGCTTTGTACTCAGCTACGCTGTTAGTGCATTGGAAATTCAATTTGTAAGAATGACTCTTGGAATACCTTGATCTGTGATTATGTAACCAAACTCTAGCTCCAACTCCTTCTTTACTCACTGCACCATTGAAATCCATGCTCCAAAAATATGTTGGCAGTTCCTCACTTTCCACCATTTCATCATTTCTTGCCTTAGTGATTGCTTCATCCTCTTTTGAATCATGTATATCATCTTCTATCTTAGTGATTTGTTCTTCCAAATCACCATCATTGTATAGAATGAAATAATCCATATCAGAGTGTACAAAGTATAGTGGGTAATTGTGTGGATTTTCCTAACTGCTTACCATATACTTCATTAGGGTTTCTCTGTACAGAATTCTCTATTTTCCGAATAAAAAAATGGTGGCATAAGACATATCTAACTGAAGGTTTCCTTTCAGCTTAGATCCCCATGCTCTTGACAGTAACATACCATATTTTGGGGGAATTTCTACCACTACGATATCCATTACCAAACTCTTTGCTGGGATCTGATCTAGGGTGATGCATAAATCCTTAATTAGCCATATGCATTTGACCTTGATAGAGTCAAAAGAATTCAAGTCCTTGTAGGGTCTGGTGACCTCTAGTCCCAATGTTTCCATCACATATTTGGGCATCAGATTATGAGAGGCGCCTGAATCCAACATAGCGTTGTGTAGTATCAAGTCGTGGATATTCAGGCTGATGTAAAAAGGGGCCACGACACCATTATCGATTTGACCATCAACTTATAGACCAAACAAGATCTCTAGTTGATCATCAACAAGATTTACCATGTCTAAATAATTTGTAGATCCGACATTCAAGGCCTCCATACCTATCTCTGGTTCAATTCTCAAATGTTTAATCACTTGCGACCTATAAGCATTATTTCTCATCATTTTAGAGAGGGGAATGGGAATCTTCATTTTAGCTAGTTCCCCTTCAATGCTGAAAGTAGAGGGACTTTTTCTTAAGCTCTACATTTCTGGTTTATCCATTGGGGTTCTAGGGGCAGGAGCACTTGGTTGACTAGTTGATGAAACTTCAGTATTCTTTTCTCTTTGTAAAATATCAGGAGTTATTTTTGTAGGAGATTCAACATTTTTCCACTCAGGGACTTTCTTGGGAGAGGATTCTGAGGTTTTCTTGTTTTTGACTATTCTCTCTATTTCGATGGCCTTTTTTTTTTCAACATCCTTCTTTGTTTCAATAGCCTTCTTTGGAGGGTTTTCATTTGTCTTCTTTCTTCTTAGGTTATACTACCTATGTACCTCTATTATAGAATTTTCAAAGGCCTAATGTTTTGTTTCCTCGGCTTCCTCATTTACCACCTTTATTTGTGAAAGGAGAAAAAGATCGTGCTCTTCCCAAGTAAGAAATATGGATTCATTATCATGAATGCCCATGAGGTTTATATGAGTGTCATCCAATTCTTTGACTATCTCCTCACCTTCATCAACATAAGTTTCCTGGAGGGGTGGTCTAATCTACTGATCAGTCCCACTTTGTTCTCTTTGATCCCTCAAATATCTCTGCCTGATTTGGGGAGGATTTCTTCTGAAATTTGGGTTTCAAATTTGAGGAGCAGCCTGGTTCTCCCTGGGTGGGTTTCTGTCAGTTATAGTAATCCTCTCCATCATCCTCTCCATGGCTCTAGATAGAGAATTTAGTTTGGCGTCTGAAGAGGAAGTGGAAGGATCCTCCTTAATTGTGACCCTCCTTTCTGTTCTTTGCCTGGCTCTTTTGGCTAAAAGATTTTCCACACTAACGATGCTTTTCTGCATGTCTTCCAGAGTAGNTCAGCCATCTCTCAGGCGACAGGGTTTAAATCTGACTTAGGACCTCGGCATAAGATCTCACCCCTTGGAAGATGTTGTCGTGAGGTGAATGCTCATGTTCATATCTTTTTAGGCCACAACTCACCATGTGATTACCCATGACCTTGTGTGGGTCATGTTTCTTAAACTCAATGTGGACCAATTTAGTATCCTCTAAGGTTGTTGCCTCAGCTTTTGCGTGTCCAAAATCTAATAAAGAATATGCATTCAAATGAATGGGGAAGGGTGGCCATACCTTTTTCAAAAAACCTTTAAGCTCTTTGCTTATGCCATCAATCAAGGTTTTCCTAGAGATTTCGCGACATACCAACCTATCTGACATAAATAGTGGTAGAGCATACGGGGGCACAGAGGCGCCAAAAACCCTGATGCATGAAAATTCTTCTTCTACATATCAGTTAGCCACACTACTCAAGTTGGTGGTGATGCTATCTAAAATTCTGGGCAGTGGGTTACTGAAGATGGAGACACGCATCGATACCATTACCCAATTGAAAATCTCATATATGAATTATGTGGCATTATCCTCCCAAATTTTTGAGTGATAGACATGGATAGGCTCATCATCAGATGGAGTCTAGCTCCAATTCATTAGAGGGAAAGGCGTCATGAAATAAACAACGTCCATGATGTAGGCGGACATTAAAAATGAGGCATATTTCCCATTCACCTTCTGCGCTCGATATTCAGTAATCCGACTGGTTAGACTGTCTAACAACAGTTTGGCCCAGTCGAAGGAAAAACCTTCAGCAAATGTGTGAATCAAAGGCACCCATAGGAGGTAAAAGTGTATGGTGTCCTCCCTCCCATACAAACTATAGGTCATCATTTCTATATACCTGAATTGTGGTTCTAAGGAAGAGATTGAATAAAATCCATTACCATCTTCCATGAATTTTGTGGGGTGCGAGACCCAATCTTTGATCAGATCAGACAAGTTTCTGTCGTATTGTTGGCATTCCTTCTACTTTAAATCTTCTAGAAAATCGGCATTGTATGCGAAGTTTGGAATTGGTGACAGTTGATACATTGCCTGCAAATGTTCAGGTCGAAAACTCCCAATCCTCACCTGTTCCTCACTAATAATAGTCCTGGTCAGGATATCCACATGGTCTAGCACCCTTCTGATCATATCATAATAGGGAAGGAGCCATGGCCTTGCCTCTATTTTGTGCATCTCCTCTTGAACGAATATTTTGTATTTGGTGGCCAAATCATCCTTCTCGTTATCACTGGATTCATCTGAACAATCCACCAATTCGGACTGAAGAATGTCGGAGATGTATGACCAGGTTTTGACGGTATCAATTCTTTAGGGTGAAGTATCGGAAACAGTATATGAGCCTTGCCCTAAACTCTCAGCAATCGCCTTGGATGCTTTTTGTGGAGCCATGATAGAGGACTCTGTACTCAGCTCTCGTGTAGTAAAGATGTAGATATAGACAAAAGTTAGCCTAATGAAAAAGCTTCTTTGCACAAAATAGAAATGAAATTTGAAATAATGAAAGAAAGAACTCCTTTATCTTAGCTATTTAAAACCCCGGTGTCCTTGTGAACAGAACGGTCAAATCGTTTTAATGAAATATTTAGCAGTAAAATAAATATCCTTATCTGTCACTTCGTTGTATCTCAAATAAATGCCATAACTTGTTGACGAGTCGCAACATAAATTAGCACAAAGACATTTAAAACTACTACGTAGACAGTGCGTATTAAATTTGTATTAAAGCATTTATTGATCTGGCTTAGCTCCTTTAATTAGGTTTTGTTTTAGTATTTAATCTCCTTTTTCGGCATTCAATGTATTAGGAGAAATCACCTCTTCCCTTTGAGCTCCCAAAACCCGAAATCGCAACGATGCGATTTAGTCTAAAAAATGTAATCTGCATTAAGTGCTTAAAGAATATCACAACTTCCCAACTCAGGGCTATGAAGGTATAGTTCTTTGGAAGGGCGATTGCCAAGTCACAAAACCCTGACAGTGTTTGACTATGGTTTAAAGAAACTTACCCCCAACACTAACACGGGTGACTTTTGAACCCGCCTCGCGACTTCGCATATCGAAGTTTGGAAATCTTGCAACTTGTAACTTATGAAGCACGAAAGAACGAGGTAAAGAAAGGTGATAGACTTGCTTAATGGTTAGGTGATGATTATTTAGGACTATAATGGCTATCGCCACTTCGCATGTCGAGAAAAATTTTTGATTTCAAGAATTATATTTCAACCATTTGTAAAAGGCGGCTCCAACACTTAGCATGCTCTTTATTCTCCATATTGGACACCCCCCCCCCCACCGTTAAAGGTAGAACGGTCGAGGGGGTCCGGAATTTGCTGTCCACCATTGATCTACACATCGTTAGATCAGTCGTTGATCTTAGCATGCTCTTTATTGTGTGGAAACGAAACAAACATGTGCAGTGCAAACTTAGGATTTTGCTCTTTTTGTGGGTTTTTCGCTGCTTCCCTTTGCTTTTTGTCACCAAGTGGTTAGGAAACACACCTCAAACATCAAAATCATGTATTTTCATTGAAGATCAAGCATGTTTATTGAAGGAAAAATTGGCTAACCTATGTCCTAGACTACCTACCTACACATTTAGCCCAGATTAGACTGTTGGGCTAATAAATTACTCTACCGTGGGGCTATTTGACCAATATTAGACAGTTTGATCAAATTTATTCACTAGCTAACCTATCTTCTTGGATAAGATTAAACGGTTTAGCCAAGTCTTATTCACTAACCTATCAACAGAAATTTAAAGAGACTTAACCATGATTAAATTGTATGGATCAATTCATTGTTATTGCATGGGACTTTTATCCATTTCTTTTGTTCCCTCTTTTATTTTTTTCTTTTATTTTCTTTTTTCCTTCTTTTCGTTTCTTTTCTTTCTTTTATTTTGTTTTTTTCTTTCTTTTCATTTCTTTACTTTCTTTTTGAAAATAATTTGCAAGAGTGAAATATTATTTGCAAGACAACATACATCAATAGTGAAAAATTTTCCAGTCACCAGATGATCCTATAAATTATAGGGTTATAACAATGACTCGACCTGGGGATGGTACTCTCCTTGTGAAGTGCCAAGAACCTACTTTATGATGTCTACAAAGGTTTCCTCCATTGATTTATTGTTTCTATCTATTTTTGTTTTTATTTTGGAAACTTGGTGGCATTGGTCAGTGGCTTAGGGCCTTCTCTATGAGCTTCAACCATCTGATCAGTGTCACCCACACACAACCTGAAAGTAAAAACCAATAAATGGTATGTACAGTGGAAAAATACTTGTGATATCTTTATTGGGGTGGAAAATAATGCTTCAGCATCTTGTCGTTCACGGGTCCACCTGGAAGCTCTGTTCCATCACTGTTTTTGAGAAAAAATGTGTTATTTCCTCCGAATGCTTGAATGGCATAAGCTCCTTTCCATAAGCTATCAAATTTTCCATGATTACCCTTATCCTCATTTCCAGAATCCCATTTCATAACCAAGTCGCCTAACTCAAAATCATTTTCTTTAGTCCTTCTGTCAAAGATCTTTTTGATGTTCTCCTAGATGACCTAAGTTTTGTTGTATACCTCTTCTCTGGACTGCATTAAATGAATTATTTGATTTATTCTCCTTTGAACGTCAGTTGGCTCTACTTGCGCTTCCTGTAATAGTTTCATGACAGGGACTCTTAATGAAAGGGGAAAAATTTCTTCAGTGCCATATACCAATTGGTATGGAGACATGCCAATTTCTCTTTTGGTGCTTATTATGTCATCCCAAAGCACAAAAACCAACTTATTATGCCATGATTTATTATTTTCTTTTGTGTTTTCCTGAGAATGTTCACCATAATTTTGTTTGAGGAATCAACTAGCCCATTTCCTTGAGGATAATAATCTATTGAGTGTCCTAGAGTAATGCAATATTGACTACAAAAATCTATGAGTCTTTTGGATTTGAAAGTCGCTGCATTGTCAACTATAATTTTTCTGGGGCATCCAAAATGAGACAAGATGTTAGTTTCTAAAAAATTGATGATAACAGAGTCAGTAGCTTGCTTGCATGCCACAACCTTGATCCACTTGGTGAAGTAGTCTGTGGTTGTGAGGATCCACTTGTGTTGGCCCAAGGAGGACGTATGTATTTCACCAATGAAGTCTAAACCCCATTGTTTCAAAGGAGCTTCAACTGAGATAGGTTTCATAGGGAGTGGTAGAAGCTTCCTTTTACTTTCAAAAATTTGGCACTCGTGGAAAGAAGTAACTTTCTAATGAACGTTAGCAAACAAAGTAGACCAGTAAAAACAATCTCTCATAATCTTGTTAGCTATGGTCTTCCAGCTCAGGTGCCCACCACATTTTCCTGCATGAAAATCTTGAAGAAATTTGTCAGCTTCGTCTTTTAACAGGCAATTAAGCAAGATACCACTAGGTTATTTCCAATAAAGATTACCTTCTAGAATACAAAATTTCAATGCTTTCAATTTAATACATTTGGCTTTGGTCTTAGTCAAACTAGGAGGATATTGTAAGTTATGAAGTACAAAAATGAGGTCTGTGTACCAAGGAGAGTTTAAGAATACCTCCTTTATGTTTGGAGTCACCTTCTCTTCCTGTCCGTCAACTGCATCCAAAAAATTAATATCTAGAGCATGAAAATTAGACTCAACCATTAGTTTGGCCAAAACCTGTCATTTGATCAGTTTAGTAGGTTTTATTTCAATGTCATATTCTAGAATAACCACAATCCATTTTCCTCTTCTACCATCTGGATTATCCTAGGTCAGGATATCCTTAACCACTACATTTCGAACATATGAAATTGTGTGAGAATGAAGAATATAGACTCTGAAGTCTTTTATGGATTTCACCAGAGAAAAATATTTCTTCTCCATTATGTTATAGTTCAAAGCAGCACCTCTCAAAGATTTTATGAAAAATGCTATGGGTTGTTCGTAACCTTCACTGTTTTAATACAACAACACTGCTGCTATGGTGTGTTCAGATGCAAAAGAGAAAAGATAAAAGTCTTTGGTGTAATCTGGGTTGATCAGAACTGGGGCTTGGGTGAGTGCACGTTTCACCATCTCAAATAACTGTTTGGACTCAGTGTTCCATTTGATTTTTGTGTCCTTTTTCAACATATTAGTGATGTTCCTAAGAATTTTGACCAGGTTTTGTATGAAGCTCCTAAGGAAATTTCTTTTTTCCGATGAACGATTGTATCTCTTTGATGTTCCTAGGGTGTTCCACCTTCTAGATGGATTCTATCCTACTTGGATCTATTTTAATTCCTTCTTTGGAGATTATGTGTCCCATTATTTTACCTTCCTCTAACCCGAAAAGGATTTTCTTTGGATTCAATGAAATGTAAAATTTCCTGCACTTCTCAAACACGCATCTGAGGTGTTGCAAGTGTTCCTTGTCAAATTTGGATAGACTATCACATCATCCAGATAAATGACTATAAATCTCCCAAGTTCATCCACAAAAGAAATATCCATTTCTCTTTGGAAAGTGGCACCAACGTTCATCAAACCAGAGGGCATATTCACATACATGAAGGTTCCCCAAGGTGTAGTGAATGTTTTTTTCTCTTGATCTTCTAGGTGGATAAGGACTTGGTTGTAGCCCGAGAAGCCATCTAGTAAGGAGATCGTACTGGACCCAACCACCTTTTGTTAAATGTGGTCCATTTTGGGAAAAGGGTAATTGTCTTTGAGGGATACTTTGTTCAGATTTCTGAAATCTATGCAAAGTATGATCTCACCCATTTTCTTTCTGGTAGGAAATAGGTTAGAAACCCATTTAGAAAATCTCAAGGGGACTATAATTTTTGCATCATACATCTATTTGATTTCTTTTTCTATAAGGGGAAGCAAATTGGGATTTATTCTCCTAATTTTCTACCTGAAAGGTTTGTGTTCTTATTTTATGGGAATCTGATGTTGTATGATTCTCGTGTCATAAGATTTTACGTCCTCATAACCCCAAGCAAAAAAATCCACGTATTCCTTAAAAAGTTTAATGTATTTGTGTTTTTGCTCAGGGGTCACATATTTAAAAAGTTTTATCATCTTGGATTTTTCTTCTGTTCCTATGTTTCACTCTTCGACCTCTTTACCACTAGCTTCAATTTTCGGTTTTTTGGCCACATCGTTAAAATCGAACAAGTCTTCTAGTGGAACTAGACCTCTAGGTAACACATTATTTTTGAATTGTAGAATACCAGAATCTCATTTTCATTCAATTCATCTGCATCTACATTATTTTCATTCATCTCTTTGGAATATGTGTTATTTACTCTACCAGTTTTAGAAACAAATTTATTTACATAATCATCATTTTCTAAATATATATTTGTACATTCAAACTCATTCTTGCACTGTAGGAAGTCTTCAATTTGATCGTCATTCCTGAATACCTGCCAGTATCTAATGTTGTCTGGAATGGTTGGTCTGCACTTCACCTCCACTGTGTATTGGTGAGTGGGACAGAAGGGTATTTTGCAGGTAGTTTTTGATGTAGCCAAACCATCTTCCAGTATGTTTTGTCCCCTGGGCATTACCTGGAGGTCGATTTTAGTAAAACATTGAAGAACATCCAAAACAACATTCCTATAATATTTAAGTCTGGGATATTTAGCTGCATACTCATCTTTGATTTTATTGATAATCAATTCAGAATCACCCCTTAGCATGATCTGTTTGGCACCAACTTTATTTAGTAGTTTCAGTCCGAGCATCAGAGCTTTGTACTCAGCTACGCTGTTAGTGCATTGGAAATTCAATTTGTAAGAATGACTCTTGGAATACCTTGATCTGTGATTATGTAACCAAACTCTAGCTCCAACTCCTTCTTTACTCACTGCACCATTGAAATCCATGCTCCAAAAATATGTTGGCAGTTCCTCACTTTCCACCATTTCATCATTTCTTGCCTTAGTGATTGCTTCATCCTCTTTTGAATCATGTATATCATCTTCTATCTTAGTGATTTGTTCTTCCAAATCACCATCATTGTATAGAATGAAATAATCCATATCAGAGTGTACAAAGTATAGTGGGTAATTGTGTGGATTTTCCTAACTGCTTACCATATACTTCATTAGGGTTTCTCTGTACAGAATTCTCTATTTTCCGAATAAAAAAATGGTGGCATAAGACATATCTAACTGAAGGTTTCCTTTCAGCTTAGATCCCCATGCTCTTGACAGTAACATACCATATTTTGGGGGAATTTCTACCACTACGATATCCATTACCAAACTCTTTGCTGGGATCTGATCTAGGGTGATGCATAAATCCTTAATTAGCCATATGCATTTGACCTTGATAGAGTCAAAAGAATTCAAGTCCTTGTAGGGTCTGGTGACCTCTAGTCCCAATGTTTCCATCACATATTTGGGCATCAGATTATGAGAGGCGCCTGAATCCAACATAGCGTTGTGTAGTATCAAGTCGTGGATATTCAGGCTGATGTAAAAAGGGGCCACGACACCATTATCGATTTGACCATCAACTTATAGACCAAACAAGATCTCTAGTTGATCATCAACAAGATTTACCATGTCTAAATAATTTGTAGATCCGACATTCAAGGCCTCCATACCTATCTCTGGTTCAATTCTCAAATGTTTAATCACTTGCGACCTATAAGCATTATTTCTCATCATTTTAGAGAGGGGAATGGGAATCTTCATTTTAGCTAGTTCCCCTTCAATGCTGAAAGTAGAGGGACTTTTTCTTAAGCTCTACATTTCTGGTTTATCCATTGGGGTTCTAGGGGCAGGAGCACTTGGTTGACTAGTTGATGAAACTTCAGTATTCTTTTCTCTTTGTAAAATATCAGGAGTTATTTTTGTAGGAGATTCAACATTTTTCCACTCAGGGACTTTCTTGGGAGAGGATTCTGAGGTTTTCTTGTTTTTGACTATTCTCTCTATTTCGATGGCCTTTTTTTTTTCAACATCCTTCTTTGTTTCAATAGCCTTCTTTGGAGGGTTTTCATTTGTCTTCTTTCTTCTTAGGTTATACTACCTATGTACCTCTATTATAGAATTTTCAAAGGCCTAATGTTTTGTTTCCTCGGCTTCCTCATTTACCACCTTTATTTGTGAAAGGAGAAAAAGATCGTGCTCTTCCCAAGTAAGAAATATGGATTCATTATCATGAATGCCCATGAGGTTTATATGAGTGTCATCCAATTCTTTGACTATCTCCTCACCTTCATCAACATAAGTTTCCTGGAGGGGTGGTCTAATCTACTGATCAGTCCCACTTTGTTCTCTTTGATCCCTCAAATATCTCTGCCTGATTTGGGGAGGATTTCTTCTGAAATTTGGGTTTCAAATTTGAGGAGCAGCCTGGTTCTCCCTGGGTGGGTTTCTGTCAGTTATAGTAATCCTCTCCATCATCCTCTCCATGGCTCTAGATAGAGAATTTAGTTTGGCGTCTGAAGAGGAAGTGGAAGGATCCTCCTTAATTGTGACCCTCCTTTCTGTTCTTTGCCTGGCTCTTTTGGCTAAAAGATTTTCCACACTAACGATGCTTTTCTGCATGTCTTCCAGAGTAGAATAATTTATTTCCCTTAGCTGATATGACATGTCAGCATCAAATCCATTGGGGAATTTTGTTAATGCCAAACCTTGAGGTGGTTTGATATCATCTTGAATGACATTGTATAGGTTGTTGAAACGAGTGCAGTAATCCTGCACCGTCTCTCCTTGATTCCTTATGATATTCTCATAATCTGACAAGATCTGGAGAGGATTTTTATTTACCTCCCACTTGTCAAGAAAATTTCTATGAAAAGAAAAAATGTCAGTTATGGAAGAAGCACGTAAATTTCTAAACCACTTTTTGACTTCTCCAGTCAAGCTCTGAGAAAATAGTCTCATCTGCACATCAACTTCATCTACTTCCTGTAAATCAAAATAATCGTTCATTTTTTCAACATGTTGATGTGCATTCAGAGGATCAATACCATCAAAATGAGGAAGTCTAGTTTGATAATCCTGATGCATGACATGTAAAAGAGCGACCCACACCAATGGAGCATACCTTGCTTCCATGATTGGTGGAGGGGG
>JZKD02S0718952.1:94590-116057 GCA_000966675.3 Picea glauca | reverse complement strand
TCATCAAGTTGGTTTTGGTGAATTCGAAAAACACACAAAAGGTGTAGGTTTGAGAATAATAACCAAGATGGATTGTGAAAAAGGAAAGGGCCTTGGATGTAGAGGTCAAGGCATTTTAAATCCTATTGAGGTTGAGGAAAGGCCTAAATACTTAGGATTGGGATATGGCAAAGGGGACCTTGGAGAGTCTTCCAATATAGGTTCCAAAACTTTGGAAGCAAGTCATGCTTCAAATGGCCAACTTAAGACATTGCGAGAACACTTCACAAAAGGAAATGGCGCATCACTTCAGGATTGTGGTAGTGAATGCAAGTCGTCTCCAAAGAAAAGTGAAGATCAGCATGGAAGGTATAATGGTCATGTTTTTATTAATTCTCCTTTTGATTATAACAAGCATAATCAAGTAAACCGAAACTTGTGGAAACTTATTCCATTTACTTATTGTCATTCACCTAAGCATTGTGTTGCCAAGTGTTGGAAGAGACAAAATTTGTATAGGAAACCTATGTCGACCAGGAAGGAAACACGACGTAAAGGCTCAAGTCCACAACGGAAGAAAGAGAAGGGGAAGCAGGTATGGATGCCAAAAACTCATTGTACGTTTTGCAGCAAGAGTGGACATCAAAATACTAGTTGTTGGAAGCTTAATCTAGAGCTTCATCCAAGGAAGGAAAAAAGGATTTTGCATGCACTCATGAAGGAGGACGGATTACCAGAGAAGCAAGAAGAACACTGTGAAGGAAAGAAAGCAGTCACTTGGTTCTGCCAGAAGTGGATGTCTCAACTTCATTGTATTTTGCTTCCATTCATGTAATCGGATCCAGAACAAGTCGGGTGACCTATCCCGAGCTTGTTGAGTGTTCAGTAACCTTTTGGGGGCCAAAAGGTCTTATTGTTGGGAGGTGTGATCCAAAATCGGATTCAGAAGCCTGACATGGCATGAAAAATGCTCAAAAATGAAAGTGCTCGGAATCCGACGAAACTAACACCATTGTGTCTGTCTCGTCTTCCTGATTTCGGTGGTATATTTACTTTGTCAAATGGAGTCCGTATGAAGAAGATATCGCATTCTGTCCGCCAAGCCAAACAGGTAAAATTTTTGGATGCTGACTGTACCTGTTCGTACAGTCCATACAGGACACGTGGAAGGTCTGTACAGGACATGTGGCAGGTCTGTACACTGATGTGGTGGCTCCAGATGATGACATGTGGAAGCTCCAGATGATGACACATGTCAGGCAGATTTGGCATTTTGGGTGTACGGCTGGACCAATCCGGAGGTGACATGTGTCAGCACTGGAAGGGTGACACGTGGCACAGGATGACGTCAGCAACCTTCGTGTTGGATGACATCAGCAGCATACGTGGTGATGACATGGAAGTACTGACTAGGAAGATGTATGATGAATGACGTGGCAGTTGACGGAGCGTATGGCAGTGACGCGTGGCTAGTACGTGGGCCAATAAGCAGATGATGCGTGTCAATATTTGGTTGGTTGGTAAGGTTCCACATGGCCCAATCACGGGCTACCACATGGCACCGTTTGATTGGCTCATTGGTTTGTTTTATAAAATTTGATGTTGGCTCGGTCGGGGGTCGAACCCGTGACCTCCCAGGAGCGAACGAACTAACGAAGTCGGGCTAGCCACTTGGGCGACGGGTGGTTCTTGTTACCCATTCCACGTAAAGCTTATTTGAAGTTGTTGGAAGGTGTGATGGGCGATAAAAAGGGTCGGGGCTTAGCCCCAGCCCTCAGCGCACCTGACCATGCGACAGGACCACCGACGGAAGGTTACACGGTTGGCGCGGTTAAAAGAAATATAGCGCGGTTTCATTGCGTTTACACTATATGGCCACCGTTTTCAAATAATGCGCGGGTTATATTATATGTGACTGTTGAATTAAAATGCCATGCTTTTATGCGCGGTTTTAAACAGTTATGTAAATGGTTATTGTGGATGGTTGGGGGTGCAGTTAACCATTACCCGTGGCCCTATGGGCATATACCACATGACCAAGTTCTAGCGCTAATAGAAAGGGGGCCAGTGCTTAGCCTATCGGCTAGCGCATGGCCATATGGCTGTCTAATATGACCAAGAGTGTGCCCTTTGGGGGGCTGCGCCCAGTATTTAACTATATTATATAGTTAAAAAGTGGTTTTTAACCACTTTTTCTTATTTTAATGTAATTAACCCATTTGTTAGTGGTTTTTATCCATTTTTGGGGGTTATTAGGCATTTTTAGAGCCTAATTTCATGGAGGAAGTTGGAGATGGATAACCAACTTCTCCACTATTTAACCAAGGCCATTTTGAGGCCATGGAGATAGCTTTTGAGAGAAATTCAGAGCAGAGATGCTAAGGCAAAGCCAAGTAAAATCCAGTTTGAGGCAGGGAAGCCGTTGAAGAGGAGATGTTGTCAGACCATTTCTGAGAGCTCTGGACATCCATTTCGCGTGCCGTCTTTTGTGCATGGTTCCAGATATCTGGGCGAACATGACTAGATCAATCTTGAAGCCATTCAGCATTGTAAATATGTACTATTGATATTTCAAAAAGAAATAAAGAAGACTCCCCCACAGAGAAAAGGCCCGGAGACGTAGGCAAAGTTGTGCCGAACTCCGTTATCAACCTGTGTATTATGGTTTGCTATATTTCATTGCATTTCAGATATGCATATATTTATATGGCTGTATAATTCCTTTTCTTTTCTCGTTCTTTCGCTAAGTTTCTCAATGGTTAATTAATGCATGCAAATAAAAACTCAACCATAAGTCATTCGAAAATTCCTGACGGATCAAGTGGTATCAGAGCTAGTTGATGTTTGGATTTGAGTTTTGCATGTTAACCAGGGAAGAGCTCATCTCAAGGAAGAAAATGGCATCTACAGGAGGACTTTCTCAAGATGAGAAGGAGTTCAGAGATCCGGTGTTTTCCATGGCCAAGATGGTGAAGGTGTTGTATGAAGACTACTTGGAACAAAAGAGCACAGTTCAAGTGAAAGCTTCAGAGAGAAACAAAGGGAAAGAAGCATTGAAGGAAGTTCCTTCTACATATGTTTCAGACAACATATCTGAGGTATGCAGTGAAGTTTCCTCATCAAATTTTCCTCATTCTCATCAAGTTGGTTTTGGTGAATTCGAAAAACACAAAAAAGGTGTAGGTTTGAGAATACTAACCAAGATGGATTGTGAAAAAGGAAAGGGCCTTGGATGTAGAGGTCAAGGCATTGTAAATCCTATTGAGGTTGAGGAAAGGCCTCGATACTTAGGATTGGGATATGGAAAAGGGGACCTTGGAGAGTCTTCCAAGATAGGTTCCAAAACTTTGGAAGCAAGTCATGCTTCAAATGGCCAACTTAAGACATTGTGAGAACACTTCACAAAAGGAAATGGCGCATCACTTCAGGATTGTGGTAGTGAATGCAAGTCRTCTCCAAAGAAAAGTGAAGATCAGCATGRAAGGTATAATGKTCATGTTTTTATTAATTCTCCTTTTGATTATAACAAGCATAATCAAGTAAACCGAAACTTGTGGAAACTTATTCCATGTACTTACTGTCATTCACCTAAGAATTGTGTTGCCAAGTGTTCGAAGAGACAAACTTTGTATAGGAAACCTATGTCGACTAGGAAGGAAACACGACGTAAAGGCTCAATTCCACAACGGAAGAAAGAGAAGGGGAAGCAGGTCTGGATGCCAAAAACTCATTGTACGTTTTGCAACAAGAGTGGACATCAAAAGACGAGTTGTTGGAAGCTTAGTCTAGAGCTTCGTCCAAGGAAGGAAAAAAGGATTTTGCATGCACTCACGAAGGAGGACGGATTACCAGCGAAGAAAGAAGAACACCGTGAAGGAAAGAAAGCAGTCACTTGGTTCTGCCAGAAGTGGATGTCTCAACTTCATTGTATTTTGCTTCCATTATTGTAATCGGATCCAGAACAAGTCGGGTGACCTATCCCGAGCTTGTTGAGTGTTCAGTAATCTTTTGGGGGCCAAAAGGTCTTATTGTTGGGAGGTGTGATCCAAAATCGGATTCAGAAGCCTGATAGGGCATGAAAAATGCCCAAAAGTGAAAGTGCTCAGAATCTGACGAAACTAACACCATTGTGTCTGTCTCATCTTCCTAATTTCGGTGGTATATTTACTTTGTCAAATGGAGTCCATATGAAGAAGATATCACATTTTTTCCGCCAAGCCAAACAGGAAAAAAATTTGGATGCTGACTGTACCTGTTCATACAGTCCATACAGGACATGTGGAAGGTCCGTACAGGACACGTGGCAGGTATGTACACTGCTGTGGTGGCTCCAGATGATGACACATGTCAGGCAGATTTGGAATTTTGGGCGTACGGCTGGACCAATCCAGAGGTGACACGTGTCACCACTGGAAGGGTGACACGTGGCACGGGATGACATCAGCAGCCTTCGTGTTGGATGACAACAGCAGCATACGTGGCGATGACATGGAAGTACTGACTAGGAAGATGTACGATGGATGACGTGGTAGTTGACGGAGCGTATGGCAGCGACGCGTGGCTAGTACGTGGGCCAATCAGCAGATGACGCGTGTCAATATTTGGTTGGTTGGTAAGGTGCCACATGGCCCAATCACGGGCTGCCACATGGCACCATTTGATTGGCTCGTTGGTTTGTTTTATAAAATTTGGTGTTGGCTCAGCCGGGGGTCAAACCCGTGACCTCCCAGGAGCGAACGAACTAACGAAGTCGGGCTAGCCACTTGGGCGACGGGTGGTTCTTATTACCCATTCCACGTAAAGCTTATTTGAAGTTGTTGGAAGGTGTGATGGGCGGTAAAAAGGGTCGGGGCTTAGCCCCAGCCCTCAGCGCACCTGACCACGCGACAGGACCATCGACGGAAGGTTACACGATTGGCGCGGTTAAAAGAAATATAGCGCGGTTTCATTGCGTTTACACTATATGGCCACCGTTTTCAAATAATGCGCGGGTTATATTATATGTGACTATTGAATTAAAATGCCATGGTTTTATGCGCGTTTTTAAACAGTTATGTGAATGGTTAGCGTAGATGGTTGGGGGCACAGTTAACCATTACCCGTGGCCCTATGGGCATATACCACATGACCAAGTGCTAGCGCTAATAGAAAGGGGGCCAGCACTTAGCCTATCGGCTAGCACATGGCCATATGGCTGTCTAATATGACCAAGAGTGTGCCCTTTGGGGGGATGCGCCCAGTATTTAACTATATTATATAGTTAAAAAGTGGTTTTTAACCACTTTTTCTTATTTTAATGTAATTAACCCATTTGTTAGTGGTTTTTATCCATTTTTAGGGGTTATTAGGAATTTTTAGAGCCTAATTTCATGGAGGAAGTTGGAGATAGATAACCAACTTCTCCACTATTTAACCAAGGCCATTTTGAGGCCATGGAGATAGATTTTGAGAGAAATTCAGAGCAGAGATGTTGAGGCAAAGCCAAGTAAAAGCCAGTTTGAGGCAGGGAAGCCGTTGAAGAGGAGATGTTGTCGGACCATTTCTGAGAGCTCCGGACATCCATTTTGCATGCCGTCTTTTGTGCATGGTCCTAGAGATCTGGGCGAACATGACCAGATCAGTCTTGAAGCCATTCGGCATTGTAAATATGTACTATTGATCTTTCGAAAAGAAATAAAGAAGCCTCCCCCACAGAGAAAAGGCCCGGAGACGTAGGCAAAGTTGTGCCGAACTCCATTATCAACCTGTGTATTATGGTTTTCTATATTTCATTGCATTTCAGATCTGCATATATTTATATGGTTGTATAATTCCTTTTATTTTCTCGTTCTTTCGCTAAGTTTCTCAATGGTTAATTAATGCATGCAAATAAAAACTCAACCATAAGTCATTCGAAAATTCCTGACGGATCAAGTGGTATCAGAGCTAGTTGATGTTTGGATTTGAGTTTTGCATGTTAACCAGGGAAGAGCTCATCTCAAGGAAGAAAATGGCATCTATAGGAGGACTTTCTCAAGATGAGAAGGAGTTCAGAGATCCGGTGTTTTCCATGGCCAAGATGGTGAAGGTGTTGTATGAAGACTACTTGGAACAAAAGAGCACGGTTCAAGTGAAAACTTCAGAGAGAAACAAAGGGAAAGAAGCATTGAAGGAAGTTCCTTCTACATCTGTTTCAGACAACATATCTGAGGTATGCAGTGAAGTTTCCTCATCAAATTTTCCTCATTCTCATCAAGTTGGTTTTGGTGAATTCGAAAAACACACAAAAGGTGTAGGTTTGAGAATACTAACCAAGATGGATTGTGAAAAAGGAAAGGGCCTTGGATGTAGAGGTGAAGGCATTGTAAATCCTATTGAGGTTGAGGAAAGGCCTCGATACTTAGGATTGGGATATGGAAAAGGGGACCTTGGAGAGTCTTCCAAGATAGGTTCCAAAACTTTGGAAGAAAGTCATGCTTCAAATGGCCAACTTAAGACATTGCGAGAACACTTCACAAAAGGAAATGGCGCATCACTTCAGGATTGTGGTAGTGAATGCAAGTCATCTCCAAAGAAAAGTGAATATCAGCATGAAAGGTATAATGGTCATGTTTTTATTAATTCTCCTTTTGATTATAACAAGCATAATCAAGTAAACCAGAACTTGTGGAAACTTATTCCATGTACTTACTGTCATTCACCTAAGCATTGTGTTGCCAAGTGTTGGAAGAGACAAAATTTGTATAGGAAAACTATGTCGACCAGGAAGGAAACACGACGTAAAGGCTCAAGTCCACAATGGAAGAAAGAGAAGGGGAAGCAGGTCTGGATGCCAAAAACTCGTTGTACGTTTTGCAACAAGAGTGGACATCAAAAGACTAGTTGTTGGAAGCTTAATCCAGAGCTTCATCCAAGGAAGGAAAAAAGGATTTTGCATGCACTCACGAAGGAGGACGGATTACCAGCGAAGCAAGAACAACACCGTGAAGGAAAGAAAGCAGTCACTTGGTTATGCCAGAAGTGGATGTCTCAACTTCATTGTATTTTTCTTCCATTAATGTAATCGGATCCAGAACAAGTCGGGTGACCTATCCCGAGCTTTTTGAGTGGTCAGTAACCTTTTGGGGCCCAAAAGTTCTTATTGTTGGGAGGTGTGATCCGAAATCAGATTCAGAAGCCTGACAGGGCATGAAAAATGATCAAAAATGAAAGTGCTCAGAATCTGACGAAACCAACACCATTGCATCTGTCTCGTCTTCCTGATTTTGATGGTATATTTACTTTTTCAAATGGAGTTCGTATGAAGAAGATATCGCATTCTGTCTGCTAAGCCAAACAGGCAAAATTTTTGGATGCTGACTGTACCTGTCTGTATAGTCCGTACAGTCCATACAAGACACATGGAAGGTCTGTGCAAGACACATGGCAGGTCCGTATGTTGATGTGGTGGCTCCAGATGATGACATGTGTCAGGCAGATTTGGAATTTTGGGCGTACGGCTGGACCAATCTAGAGGTGACACGTGTCACCACTGGAAGGGTGACATGTGGCACGGGATGACATTAGCAGCCTACGTGTAAGATAATGTCAGCAGCATACGTGGTGATGATGTGGCAGTGCTGACTGGGTAGATGTACAGTGGATGATGTGGCAGTTGATGGAGCGTACGGCAGCGACGAGTGGCTAGTAAGTGGGCCAATCAGCAGATGACGCGTGTCAATATTTGGTGTGCCACATGGCCCAATCATGGGCTGCAACGTGGCACCATTTGATTGGCTCGTTGTTTTTTTTTATAAAATTTGGTGTTGGCTTGGCCGGGGGTTGAACCCGTGACCTCCCGAGAGTGAACGAACTAACGAAGTCGGGCTAGCCACTTGGGCGATGAGTGGTTCTTGTTACCCATTCCACGTAAAGCTTATTTGAAGTTGTTGGAAGGTGCGATGGTTGGTAAAAAGGGTTGGGGCTTAGCCCCAGCCCTCGGTGCACCCGACCACGCGATAGGGCCACCAGCAGAAGGTTATATGGTTGGCGCGGTTAAAATAAATATAGCGCGGTTTCATTGTGTTTACACTATATGACCACCGTTTTCAAATAATGTGCAGGTTATATTATATGTGACCGTTGAATTAAAATGCCACGGTTTTATGTGTGGTTTTAAATGGTTACGTAAATGGTTAGCGCGGACGGTTGGGGGCGCAGTTAACCATTACCCGTGGCCCTATGGGCATATACCACATGACCAAGTGCCAGCGCTAATACAAAGGGGGCCAGCGCTTAGCCTATCGTCTAGCGCATGGCCATATGGCTGTCTAATATGACCAAGAGCATGCCCTTTGGGGGGCTGTGCCCAGTATTTAACTATATTATATAGTTAAAAAGTGGGTTTTTGACCACTTTTTCTTATTTTAATGTAATTAACCCATTTGTTAGTGGTTTTTATCCATTTTTGGGGGTTATTAAGCATTTTTAGAGCCTAATTTCGTGGAGGAACTTGGAGATGGATAACCAACTTCTCCACTATTTAACCAAGGCCATTTTGAGGCCATGGAGATAGCTTTTGAGAGAAATTCAGAGCAGAGATGTTGAGGCAAAGCCAAGTAAAAGCCAGTTTGAGGTAGGGAAGCCATTGAAGAGGAGATGTTGTCGGACCATTTCTGAGAGCTTCGGACATCCATTTCGCGTGCCGTCTTTTGTGCATGGTTCCAGAGCTCTGGGTGAACATGACCAAATCAGTCTTGAAGCCATTTGGCATTGTAAATATTTACTATTGAGCTTTCGAAAATAAATAAAGAAGCATCCCCTACAGAGAAAAGGCCCGGAGACAGGCAAAGTTGTGTCGAACTCCGTTATCAACCCGTGTATTATGGTTTGTTGTATTTCATTGCATTTCAGATTTGCATATATTTGTATGGCTGTATAATTCCTTTTCTTTTCTCGTTCTTTCGCTAAGTTTCTCAATGGTTAATTAATGCATGCAAATAAAAAATCAAGCATAAGTCATTCAAAAAATCCTGACGGATCAAATGATTCATCTTTGAAGGAGGTAGCATTGTCAGTAACAATCCTTCTTGGCCAACCAAATATAGCCATGATATCTTCAAGGAAGCTAATGATTACCTTGTGGGAGGATCTCCTTGTAAGGGTGGCTTCTATCCACTTGATGAAAAAATCAATGGCATTCAAAATCCACCTGTGTTGACCACTTGAGGCTAGGTGAATTTCCCCAATGAAGTCAAGACCCCACTATTGAAAAGGTTGAGAAACCACTACAGGTTTGAAAGGCAAAGATTTAATTTGTTTCTTTCTAGAAAAAAAATTTCCAATTGACCCAAGCTCTAATCCTTGTACACACATCGGTAAAAAGGTTGGGCCATAAATACCCAGCTCTGAGGATCTTATAAGCTATGGTCCTCCAGAAATGATGTCCCCCACATACATTGTCATGAAAATTAGTTATGGCTCTTTGGGCCTCTTGTGGATCTAGACATTTCAACAGAACTCCTAGAGGATATTTCCAATACAAAACCTAATCAATGAGACAATATTTGATTGCTTTGAGCTTCAAATCTCTCACCTTATTATTATATAAACCATCAGGAGGTCGCAACTTTTCAATAAAATATATGATGTGTTGGCCCTTGGGTATGGAAGTACGTGAATATTAATCCAGAAAAGACAGACTGTGAACTGCGTGGAAGACACAGTGACTAATATTGGGTCGAAGTGAGCAGAAGAGAAGAAAATACGGTGCTAAGTAAGACAAATCAAGTCATTGGATGAGGAGATCGAGGATGGAAAGATCAATAAGAAATATGGATCGTTGGCAACTCAACAAGAGGAAAAGGCCATCGTTGGATGCTTTGGATAACTGTGTGAGAAGGAAGGAAAGACAGGCTAGCGATGCCCTAAAAACGTGGGTCAAGTTGACCTAGGCTTTTATACGCCTAGGGTTTTGGTATCTAGGGTTTTCACACTTAGGTTTCAACCTAAGGATGTCTGAGATCTATTATAATATATAAATAAAGGTCTAAGGACCTAGGATGGGTCGGTGCTAGGTTGGTTAAGAGTTCATTGTTATTGTGAGATTGAGTGAGTACTACTGTGTGAGAGAAAAGTGTTGTGTGTGAGGGCCTTCTGTGTTGTAAGATCTTTAGCTGGGTGTGAAGATCAACCCTGTAGTTGGGTGCACAAGGAGGGAAGACAAAGAGGAAGAGAAAAGATATGTTGGCTAGAGAGCGCAGATAAGAACTGTATGCATCCATATTAATACATTATAAAGCATATTTCTGTGGACGTAGCCCTAGAGAGAGGGTGAACCATGTATATCTTGTGTTATGTGTGATTGATGTTGGGTTCTTTGTCATTTCATATGCTGCTATTATGTTATTGTGTTAGATATGAGATATAACTTGTGTAGTAGGCCTAAGGAAGATAAAGAATAATACATTGTTGTGTGTAGTTTCCTTGAATCCATTTTTCATTCCCTCACGTTGTAGACACCTGTGTCCTGCAACCCCCTATAACTACTTCGGGTGAGACTGCATCTTCCTTGCAGGTGTTGCTGAAAGGGCCAACAATTAGGGATTGTTGGTGCGTTGTTAGAAATGAACCCTGGGTCTGCCCCTGTGCCAAAAAATGATTTCGTTTCCTGGACGAGAATATTATTGAGGGAATGTCAAGGTGGTTTCCATCGAAGACAAAGATTTAGAAGTGTATAGAGGATCAAGAAAAGGACTTCACTGAATCCCAGAACAAGAAACCTAATATTAGTATAGAGTATTGGTTGGGAAGATATATCTTTACTGATATACATGAGATTTTCTTTGGAGGAATCCATCAGGAGTTATACGAGTGGCTATATAGGTTAGAAAACACCCAATTTGAGATCATATCTAGACAACATGTGGTTTGGACATCGGTGCTCATCAAGAAGGTCAAGAGAATTGATAACGATGCATCAAGAGAAATAGATCATTGGTTTGATAGCACCATTGGAGGGTATATCACCAAATTTGTTGTTGACGGAGTAGAGTCATATAGCCAAGCTGAGAGGTATTTCTTTAAGGGACCCAGAGGAAAATTTCTACACTTTTTGAAGTTCAAGATCAAGATGCTATTTCATGAGAAGCACATCTTGAAGATACAGTAGTTGGTCATATTGGAAAAGGATAATGTTTAAGAACTTGAATAGTGACAATGACATAGAGGATGGACATACGCGCAGTGGGAGAGCATTTAGAGAAGTCCCTCTTGCGAACCTATTTAATAAGAACAATGGGGACGAGGGTTTCTACAGAGGAGAAGAGACAGATCTGAAAGATGAAGATCATTCAGAATCCACTAGGTCAGAGGAGGGGAAAGTTGAAGAACCTCACCATGAAGAGCCAAAAACTTCAAGAACCACGCTGACTATTGAAGTAAGTATTATTATTCCTCATGTTGTTTCAACAACATTAAGAAATCAAAGTAATCAAAGTCACCAGAGCTCTCTGAGAACTGTCACTATAAGTCCACCACATACTCAATAAGGAAACCTAGGAATACCTATGGCAGATGAGATGAGGTTACCCACCTTTAGAAGAGATGGATTTGAAGATCCTGATTAACACTAGTTTCTGTGTGAAGTTGTGTGGAGTATTAAAAATATCGTCGACGAAGCTGTTAAATGAGCTTAGTTTAGTACTACCCTGAGAGATAATGCACTGAACTAGTACATGAAATTTGTCCAAGGATCTGCACCGAAACCGCTAAATGTCATTAAGACGACGCTAATTGTTGAATTCAAGAAACCTAAGTCAAATTCCCAGTGCATTACAGATCTAAAATAAATCAAGCAAAGAATAATTGAACTTGTGTGGGAGTTTGATCAGATATTTAAGACCTAGACAGGCCATTTGAGTTTCTAGATCCCAGATGAGAAGAACAAGGAATGGTTCATTTCTACCCTCTTACTACACATCAAATTTCCTCTAATGCAACAGAAGATTTCTTCATAGGATGAGGCACTGGAGATCTCCATGAAGTTAGAATCAGCCCATATGGGAGAATCCAACTCAGGTATGAGTCAAATCTTGAGTCAGCTAACTAGTTTATCTCTACAGGTTGAGGATATGAAGAAAGACAAGGGAAAATACAAAAGAGAATAAATATGTTGTATTAGATGCAAATCAGAAGGCCATGACAAGGAACATTTTCCCTTATTTCATGAATACTTGGCCTCTGGAGCTCCAAGCCCTTTGAAGCAAGTTACCCTACCCTGGTGCGAGGTATGTAGAAATCGACATTGCCCTGGTGAATGTTACTATCTGCAAAAATATGTCTAGACACCCACAAATCTGTATTGCACGTTTTATAAGTTGGTAGGACATGATGACATGGATTTTAGGCCTTATTACCTCATGCATGAAATTTCGATGGATATATACAAAATTCAAGGAAAACTATAGTAAGATTGAAGCACTGTGCAGTATAATTCTCTGGGAAGAGGAAACTTCAACCCTCACGATGGATTCAGAGGAAGGGGAAGAGGAGGAGGTATGGGTCGAGGTTGAGGACAGATCATTTGTTATAACTATGTGCAGCCATGACACTTAGCAAGGGACTGTCATAAACCTTGTACCACTTGCAGGTACTGCAACTCATTCAAACATGTTATTGAAGATTGTCCTGTACTGCTAGCCAAAATTTAGGAGAGACGAGGACCTCAACAGAACTCGTAAGTGCAACTGATATACGTTGAACCTCGCAGAGAGGACCCTAGAGTCATTGTTATCACTAGAGGAGGTGCTATTACAGGGGAAGATAGAGTGACCCAAGGAAAGACTATAGAAGAATCAGGGGTCAGAAAAGGTGCAGAGAAGACACAAGCTTTTGATGCAAGGAAAGAAAAAAAAAAAATTGTGGAGGCAAGAAAAGAATTCAGGAGAGACCAAGGTTCTTCATCGAAGACATGAACAGAAGTAAGAGAATGTGGAATACCTGTAGCATTCAACCAATCTTCTCTAAAAGGAGAAGGAAAAGAGGTAAGCAAGCTCATGGAATTCTTACATACTTGTATTAAGTTGATTCAGGATCAAAGCATTGTACAAGAGCTACAAAATTTAATCACATAGTATGAGTTAGGAAAGATAGATCCCTTGTTGAATAGGGTAGTACACCAAGTCTCTAAAAAGAGAACGAAAAATAAGTAATTACACCTGGATGCTCAAATTGGAGAGTATTATATAGACTATGTAGTCCTCGACTTAGGGTCGAAGGTCAGTGTCATGACAAAGTATAACTGGGCACTGATGGAAAAACCTAAGTTGATCTACTCCCCTATCAGGCTTAGGATGGATAATAAGCAAGTTGTAAGCCCCTTTGGAAGATTGGAGCATGTCCCAGTGGACATCGATGGAGTAAGGATGTTTGCAAACTTTGAGGTGATTGAGATAGTTGATGATAGTTGTCCTTACCCTGCGCTATTAGGAATTGATTGGGATTTCAATAATTCCATTGTGGTTGATTTAAAGAAAAGAAGAATGATGTTTGAAGGAGATGGCCTTAGGTTCATTGCACCTTTGGATCCCAACAAGGGTCATAGATACACATAACCCATCAGGGAAAAAGACCACGCATATGAACTAGAAAACATATAAAAATTAAAATCCAAACAACAGGATTACATTAATCCTATGGTGGATGGGAACCTAAACTGGAAAAGTGACAACGCATGTTCATCAGATTCATAAGAATCAGTACAGAAATGGAAGAACAAAATGTACGAATTATCTACAAGGAGATGTGCTAGATTAACCAGAGAAGTTCGTTGGATTGGTACAACAGTAAGTAACTTTCCCACCTTTGATGGTATAAATAATTTAGAAGCTTTCTTGTTGGAATTTGAAGAAATTGTACCAATACAACAAATATTGTTGGCAATGGATGAGGCCCTGAAATAAACTCCAACAAGATGGTGGGGGAAACACAAAAACAACATTACAGAATGGGTACAATGTCACACTTTGATGACAAAACAATTTTTAGAGCAAGTGGAAGGCTTCAAAGTTGGGTACATAGGTCGAATTTGTCTGAAGGACCATGTGAAAAGTTGTGAGGAAGCTTAGAGAAACATTTTTCAAGAGAAGTGGGTGAAAAAATTCATCAACACACTGGACACAGCCCCTATCAATTGGTACCTACAAGCAGAACTGTGCCTCGTCACTACAGATTGGGAAGGTATGACTCGGAATTTTGTAACTAAATTTTTGTTTGAAAGCTAATATCCTATAGTGGATCAAGCATTACAAATTGTAAGACAGAAATTATTCGAGGAGGCACCTAGCCTCCTTTTGGAACAAGAAGAGGACGAATGGACTGTGCCTCTCCAGAAATTGCAAGGCTGTTAAAATATTAATGCTGACAAAGACGATGATCTGAGGAAAGTGAACATTGTCGAAATAGAAATCCAAAGAGACATAGAAGGACCAAGAGTCAAAATAGATTTAATTGGACAACTGATCAATATGAAGAAAGTCAATATTGGAATAGAGAAAACATTGAAGCTTGCAAATGTTGGATATTATTGGGATGCTGCCACTATTGACAAGATCACAGAGTTAGTGCATGAATATCAGGACTTCTTTCCAACCAAGTTCACTAATATGAAGGACATTAAAGGGCCCATGGGAGAGATGAGGATCCCTTTGAAACTATATGTAAGGCCATTTAAATAGAGACCCTACATATTTAACCCTAAATATAAGGAGAAAGTGAAGATTGAAATTGATAGAATGTTGGAAGCAGGAATCATAGAACCTGTTGAAGAGTCAGAGTGGATTAGCCCTATGGTGGTGCAGGATAAAAGGACCTGAGAGATCAGGATCTATGTAGATCTCAGGAAGCTGAAGGATGCATTTTTTCATGACCCATTCCTTACGCCATTCACTGACAAAGTGTTAGATAATGTAGGAGGACAGGAGGCATATTCTTTTACAGACGAATTTTCAGGATACCATCAGATCTAGATTGCCAAGGAAGATCACCATAAGACCACATTTGCAACACAATGGGGATCCTACCAGTATAATGTGATGTCGTTTGGATTGAGTAATTACCCAACCATCTTTTCTAGGGTGGTGTTCGAAGCATTCAAGGAGTTTTTACATAAATTCCTAGAAGCATATTTTGATGATTAGACTGTTTTTAGCTTATTACAAAATCATATTGAATGTTTAAGACTCATGTTGGATAAGTGTAGGTAGTGTCATATTGCATTGAACTTGAATAAGTGCATGTTCTTCTCACCTTTTGGAGTATTGTTAGTTCATTGTCTCTGTAAGCAGGTATTGCTAGTAGACCCATCTAATATTTCCATTATAGTTGATTTTTCCCCTCCTACTTCAATCAAACGGTTGTGCACTGTGTTGGGATACATTGAATACTATAGGAATTTCATTAAAGGATATGCACAAATCACAACACCCATGGAGATTCTTTTGAAGAAAGAGTATCATTTTAATTGGACAAAAGAATGCCAACAAATCTTCGATACACTGAAACAGAAAATGGTTACTGCACCTATCCTGGTTTTCCAAGATTGGAGCAAGGAATTTCATGTAAATGTCGATGCATATTATATCGCATTAGGATATGTTCTAGAACAATTGATAGATGCATACATTGACCACCTGTTATCCTTTTCTATCAAGAAGTCATCAACAACTCAAATTAATTACACCACCACTGAGAGAGAAGGGTTAGCCATGGTGTATGTACTGCAAATTTTTGCCACTACTTGTTGTGAGGAAACTTTAAAATGTTTACTGATCACTCCACGCTGAAATACCTAGTCAACAAGCCAGTTTTGGGGGGGAGAATATGCAGATGGATTCTTCTATTTTAGGAAGAATGAACAAAGGTCATGACCACTTGTCAAGGTTGGAACATAGAGAAGAGAATACTAGTTTGGAGGATACACTACCAGATGCACAGTTGCTGGCCATTAGAAATATTAATGATCACTTTGTGGAGATAGTCCAATTCTTGTCAACAAGAATGGAACCTAGTGAATACACAATCAACCAGAAGAAATAGTTTGTAGTGCTTGTTGCAGACTTTTCACTTATAGCAGGACAATTATACAAGATGGGACATGATGAGATATTGAGGAGGTGTGTTATGGAGACAGAGCGACCGTTGATCCTCATATAATTTCATGAAAGCATCATAGGAGGACACTACGCAGGGAAAGAAACAATGAAAAAGGCACTTAGAGATGGCCTTTGGTGGCCTACCTTACACAGAGATGCTAAGGACTATTAGAGAGCTCGTGATGTATGCCAAAGATTTGGAAAACCGTCCAAAAGAGATGAAATCCTTTAGTATCGTATCTGACCCTACAAGCATTTGAGAAATGGGCCATTGACTTCGTGGGACCTATAAACCCACCATGAAAGTGCACAGGAGGAAGGTACATAGTCACTGTGACAGAGTACTTGATCAGATGTGCTGAAGCAAGAGTAGTTAAGGAATGTAGTGAAACTACAGTTGCATGCTTCATATTTAATGACATCATAACCAGGTTTGGATGCCCGGATATCCTTATGAGTGATCAAGGCACACATTTCATCAATAAGACCATTGAAGCCTTGAATGAGGAATTTGCAGTCCAACATCAGAAGAGAACACCCTACCATTCATAAGAAAACATGACAGTTGAAGCATTCAACAAAATTTTGGAGATAGTGCTGACAAAGATTTGTAGTGTGAATAGGGATGACTAGGATCTAAGAGTACCAGCAGTACTATGGGCCTACAGAACCACTTGCAAGAAGTTGACCATGCAAACCCCCTTTAAGTTGGTGTATGGTCTCGAAGCAGTTGTCTTGATGGAATATTTGGTCCCAAGCTTAAGAATATAAGCCTTTAAAGATATAGATGACATTGGAATTGTTCAAGAGAGGCTCACACAGTTGGTCGAACTAGAAGAAGACTGATTTATTGAAGGATCCCATCAATAGGTATAGAAGGAAAGAGAAAAGGCCTACCATGACAGACACATCAAGAAGAATGCATTTAAGCAAGGTGATTTGTTTATGGTATATGAAAGTAAGTTCATGAAGCACCCAGGAAAGTTAAGAACGCACTAACTTGGGCCATATGAGGTTGTCTATGTCACGGAAGGAGGAGTTGTGCAGTTGAAGACATTGAATGGAGAATGGAAGGAAGGTTTGGTGAATAGAAGCTGATTGAAATTGTATTATGAAAACCCGCTGCCTCACACCTCTCATTAAAATCATACGAAAAAGGGTCTAGATACTAGGTGCAGTTGAAACTAGGTACCGAACACGGAAAAGACAGTATGCACAAGGAAGGAAGGAAGGGAGGGATAAAGCAGAAAGAACAGTTTGCTCCACGCAACCTGAAGTCAAAGAAAATCAGAGAGATCGGATCTGAAGTGCCTCGGGATGAGTCATAGGTGAGTTTTGGGGGCCTTTTGACCCTTGGGTATGGAAGTAAGAGAATATCAAGCCAGAAAAGATGGAATGTGAACTGCGTGGAAGACACAGTGACTGATATTGGGTCAAAGTGAGAAGAAGAGTGGAAAAGACGTTGCGAAGTAAGAGAAAGAAATATGTTGGATGAGGAGATCAAGGATGGAGAAATCAACAAGGAATATGGATCATGGACAAATCAACAAGCCAAAAAAGCCACCGTTGGATGCTTTTCTAGCACCGCACGAGAAGGAAGGAAAGATAGGTTGGCGATGCCCTGAAAACACGAGTCAAGTTGACCTAAGGTTTTAGACACCTAGGGTTTTGGTATCTAGGGTTTTCACACTTAGGTTTCAACCTAAGGATGTCTGAGAGCTATTGTAATATATAAATAAAGGTCTAAGGACTTAGGATGGGTCGATGCTAGGTTGGTTAAGAGTTCATTGTTATTGTGGGATTGAGTGAGTACTATTGTGTGAGAGAGAAATGTTGTGTGTGTGGACCTTTTGTGTTGTAAGATGTTCATCTGGATGCAAAGATCAACCCTGCAGTTGGGTGCCCAGAGAGGGAAGATAGAGAGGAAGAGAGAAGACTTGTTGGCTAGAGACCGCAGATAAGAACTGTATGCTTCCATATTATTACATTATAAAGAACAATTATGTGGACGTAGCCTTAGAGAGAGGGTGAACCATGTATATATTGTTTTATGTGTGATTGATGTTGGGTTCTTTGTCATTTGATATGTTTTTATTATTTTATTGTGTTAGATATGAGATATAACTTGTGGAGTAGGCCTAAGGAAGATAAAGAATAATAGGTTTTTGTGTGTATTTTCTTTGAATCCATTTTCCATTCCCTCTGGTTGTAGACACTTGTGTCTTGCAACACCCTATATCTACTTCAGGTGAGACTGCATCTGCCTCGCAGGCGTTGACGAAAGGGCCAGTAGTTATGGCTTGTTGGTGCGTTGTTAGAGTTGAACCCTGGGTCTGCCCCTTTTCCAACATGATGTCTTTATACCAGTTGCAATCTGCCAAGTTGAGGCTGATGTGAGAGTCTTTATCAGCAATCTCAGCTTGCTGATTTTCTGAGTTTATGTTCATGAAATTAACCCCCAAGGATTTGCAATTTGATTCATCCAGAAACGTGGCTAAACATTGACCTTTCACCAATTTAGTGGGTTTCATTTGAATGTCAAATTTAAAAATTTTACCAATCCATTTTCTTCTCTTCCCATCTATATCAGGATGGATCAATATCTCTTTTACTGAGGCTGACAGGACATATGCAACAATATTTGAATGAAGAACATATATTCTAAAATCATTGAGGGCTTTGACCAAAGCATATGACTGCTTCTCCATGATATCATATCTCATTTCTGCATCCCTCAATGCTCTGCTGAAAAAGGAAATAGGCTTCTCTAACCCCTCTGTATTTTTCTATAGAAAAAAAACATCCAATGTATCAAATGAGGCAAAAGAAAATATAAGAAATTCTTTAGAATATTTAGGGTTGATGAGCACAGGTGCTTCAGTCAAATCCCTTTTTATTTGGTCAAAATAACTTCTGAACTCAGTAGTCCATTTCACCTTGCTTCCTTTTCTAAGCATGGTTGTAATGTACTTAACCAACTCAGTGAAATTAGAGATGAACCTTCTTAGAAAATTGATCTTACCCAAGAAATATTGAACCTCCTGCTTAAATCTAGGTAAAGATAAGGTATGGATGGCCTCTAATCTTCTTGGATCAATTATTACCTCTTCTTCTAACCCCATATGCCCCAACAATTTACCTTCCTTCATAGAAAACCAATATTTTTTAGGATTGAGAGAGAGACCGAACCTTCTGCACTTCAGGAAGACTTTCTTCAAATGATGGAAATTTTCTTTGTCAGACTTTGAGAACACTGTAATTTCATCTAGGTAGATGACTACAAATTTTTCATTCTCCCAAATAAAGGCAATGTTTATGGCTCACTGAAAGGTTTCTCCTGCATTCATCAATCCAGAGAACATTTTAGCATACATGAATGTGCCCCAAGGAGTAGTGAAGATTTTATTTTCTCTATATTCAGGAAGGAAAGAGATCTGATTATATCCAGGGAATCCATCAATCATATACATCCTAGATGAACCAACCACTCTCTACAAAATGTGCTCCATCTTTGGCAAGGGGTAGTTATCATTTTTGGAGCTCCTATTCAAATTCATGAAATCAACACATAACCTGATTTCCCCATTTTTCTTCGTCACAGGCACCAACTTAGCCACCCATTCTGAATATCTCAAAGGAATGATGATATGGGAATCCAACCAATTTTTCACTTCTTTTTCCATAATAGGCAGCAACATGGAATTTATCTATATGAGTTTCTTCCTAAAAGGATTAACTTCCTCTTTCAAATGGATCTTATGTTCAATAATGTTAGTGTCATGTGTTCTTAAGTCTTCATATTTCTAGGAAAAAACATCAAAAAATTCAGTGAAATATTAGGGATAAAGCCTTCTATGTTCTCCCCCAAACATAGGAATGGTGGCATATGAAATATCCATATGTAAAGTTCTAACTAGTCTTTTGATCCAATATCTAGACAAGAGAATCCCAAAATTAGGGGGGCATTAGCCACCACAATATCCATGACTAGACTTTTCATTGGAAATTGCAATAAGGAAACAACTAGGTCTTTGATAACCCCAAGGCACTTCACCTTCCTGCAATCAAATGAGTTTAGGTCATGGTAGTTTTTTGTAACGTCCAACCCAAGCTCATCCATGACATTCTTAGGCATGAGATTATGAAATTCCCCTGAATCCATCAAACAATTGTGTTACACTTTATCATGAATGTTCAATGATGTATAGAAGAGGGGAGAATTCATCCCTATCCTCTACCAAAGGACCCAATACGACAACTAGTTTTTCATCTTGGAGGTTGATTGAATTTGTGGGACAAAATGAAGGTCCAGGATGTAGCATTCTGGAAAGGTACCTTTTAAAATCCTCATTCTTAATTAGCTCTAAAAAATGTACAAGGATTTTAATTTTTTGAATCTCATTTTTAAAGCTAAAAGAGGAGGGAGGATTTAGAATCTCTTTAACTTTTGGGTTAGGAATCTCAACCAATTCCTGGGGGTTTTGTGCCTCTTTTTATTTTCTTCTATATGCCACATCCTTATTAGGATTCTTTGTTCTAGTAGGTTGATCAGGAATTTCAGGATTTCCCTCTTTCTTCTTGGACCTTAGGTTGTATCTATTTGGATTTCCACTGGTCCTTTCCCCTTTTCTCAGCTCATTTAGTTGGCTATCCATGAGAGACTCTTCATATGCATATTGGGTTAAATGAGGAGATGGAGAGGTGTGACCAAGACAATGGATTTTAGGATCAACATCTTCTTCCTCTCCTTCTTCATCAGTAACCAAGTTATTTTTGAGAGGGAATTTGCTTTTTTTTATCATCCCTATCCCTATTACTTTGATCTCTTTGGATGATTTGAGGGGCATTATTGGGTCTTCTAAAATTCCCCTATTATTGACATTCTGGGGATTCTTATAACTTTTCTTTCCTTCAAATTTGAATTTCTCCATTTTTGCAGAAAGTGATTTTACCAGTTTTGTCAACTCATCCACTTGAGGGTAGGAAGCAGAGGTTGAATCTTCAGTCCTACATCTTCTTCTGTCTCTATCATATTTAATCCTAAGAATTTTAGTTGCCAATATATTAGAATCTACTTCAATGGATGCATCTTGCATATGAGCTAAAGAGGTACCTCTTCTTTCTCTCAACATGAGGCAAAACTTAGGGTCAAAAGCGTTGGCATAAGTAATCTTGGAAGAGGTTTCTGTAGGATTTATTTCAGTGGGAATCTTATTGTACATCTTATTAAATCCTTTTGAGATGTCTAAAATCGATTCCCCCTCTTTCCTCTTAAGTGACCCAAATTCTATAAAATAATAAAAAATATCTTTTTTACCCCCCCAATGTCTAAAGAATGAATCATCCAGAGCTTCAATCCCAAAAATAGATCTAGGAGTT
>JZKD02S0718952.1:53653-84257 GCA_000966675.3 Picea glauca | reverse complement strand
TACTGAATGATGCTTCGCTGGAGATAGTGGAGAAGTAGGAAGCTAAGTAGGAGGAGGTATTCAATTGGGTCAAACTTGAACTTCAAGGAGTGCAGTAGGCACTAGAGCCCAGCCGTGCAGTTTCCACTATGCCTCTACCATCGAAAACACCAAAATTAGGAAATGAGATAGCTCAACTCCACCGCATCACTGATACAGTCGAAGCTCACTTTAGATGAGCTGAGGAAGAGAAAACACAAGCCACCCAGGCTCTAGCGCAAGTACAGAGAGAACTTGAGGAGCAATGCAGTGTTTCATAACGAGAGAAGCTTGAATTGCAAGAGAAGTTCGATGAAGAAAAATCCCATCTCTATAAAAAAAAGGAATAGTTGCACAAAGAGCAACTCAAAGTAAAGGAACTGGTTCACAGAGCACTTTGCTCTATGACAGTCATCAAAGTAAAGACTGTAGAGAGGGTTCCACAGTAGGTGTCACAACTCAAAGAAGTAATCTAGCAGCTCCAACAACGCATAGTATATTTGGAGCTCTGCACTGTGCCCGAGACCCCTCAAGGTGTAAGAGACCTTAGGGAAGAAACTTCTCACAACACAGTCAACAAATTAAAATTTCTTGCCTTGGAGTGAAAGAAGCTGAGTAACCACAACACTCAGACCTATGAAAAATCACTAAGAACTCAGAGTTATAGGAACTGGAGTCGTATCTCCAGGAAGGGAAGTAGCATGTAGATACACTACAAACAAAGTTAAAGGCCCTATCAGTCGTAGAAAGAATGAAGAGGTCCCACAAACAATGTACAACTCAACAGCAGATCCACATGCTTCAAAGCAAAGTGATAGAAGTCACTCAACAGCTTCAACGTGTGCAAGATAAGGCATGCCTGTTGTTTACAGAGGTTGAGAGCCAAGGAGCAGAGCTAGAACAACTCATCGTCACAGTAGAAAAGCACCTAGAAGGGCTAGTGAACGACACAGTGATCTAGTATTTCACTGAACAAGAGGCCACAACAAAGTAGCAAGTCGAAGTATCTTGAGCCAAGATCGAGGTGTTTGAGAAAGAATTGGTCAGACCAGAGTGACTCAGGATGAGTCACAAGTGAGTGTTTGGGGCCTGTTGTCCCTTGACCAAGTTTTGGGAATTTCTTGGTCATGTTGACCTATTTTGGAACTTTGATAGCCTGTCGAAGGAGGAGCGTAAGAAGAAGCAGAGATCATGGAATCTCAGCCCCCTTTTGGGCCCCTTTTTGGGTTTTTGGGAATATTTGACAGGAATGGGATGTCAGTCCATGGGTTTACCCATGTTTTGGCCCATTTTGTATGTTTATATAGATGTCTAGGCCATATAGAGGAGAAGCAGTGAAATCGTAATCTATGTGACGTAGGCTAAGTGCCAAGAGTTGGATATGTGTGATTAAGGATTTGTGCATTCGGTGTAAGACTTGTAGAGCTGAGTGAAAGTCCCTAGGAGAGACTGTATAAGGCTTTGTGATTTAACACAAGGAATGAGGATCTAGTGAGCTGCGCATATCTTCTGTCCCTTGCGGAGTAAGGGTTTTGAGGCTCTGTGCTTGTAACCGATTGACTGAAGAAAATAGAGAAGAAGAGTTGGTGGACATAGCCCCAGGAGGAGGGTGAACCACATAAACAATGTATTATGTGCTTTGTGATTTATCTTAATGTGTTCACATGATATTTGCTAAGTGCTTTGATATATTCAAATAGAACTACTTCTTCTTTGTGATTATGATATGCATGGTTATTAGATCTGATCCATATGAATCTGTTGAGTGCTTGATCTACTAGATCTGACCTATTTACTTATGATAAGTTCTTAAATACATTAGATCAGTGTTAATGTTGTGAACATCTGTCTTATAAAAGAAGTGGTTATTGACTGTATATTGAGGAACTAACAGTGTTGAGTTCTTTATTAAGTAGTACAATCATAGATCTGTGTCCCAGCTAAGCTTACAAACACTTAAGTCCTACAACCACCCCTGCCTCTACCTTGGGTGAGACTTCATATGCTTCATAGGTGTTTCCGAAAGGGCCAGTAGTTAGGGTTTTGTTGGTGTGTTGTTGTAGCATTGAAGCCTGGGTCTACCCCTGTACCAACAACACACAATAAATCTAAGGCGTACAGAATGCCACTAGAATACACTATCATAGAGGATGATGTGAACCTCGTAGCCAAATGGTACAGGATCATACATCGAAGGACTTTGACAAAGCTCAAAACCAATGGGATAGGATGCAGGATGAGCTAGCATACATGAGAATGATCCTCAAGCAAATCAAAGAAACAGATAGGGCCAACAGAGGAATAGAATCAGTTTCTACAGCAACACTGATAGGATCCGAGGTTAGATCGAGCGAGAAGGATAGGATCCAGACGAAAGCACAACAAGATCAACATTTCAAATCACACTCAACATGTTGCACATGGATGAAATGGGGTAGACACCCTTGAAGGGTTTTTCCCAAATACAGTTGGTAATTACGCGGGTACCAGCCAAGGCCTTGTATAAAACAATAAGTCAGTGTCCCACAGGAGGTACAGTCACATGCACTCATAGACACAATTGAATTGTAGCAGACAATGTACAATCGAGATGAGTTGGAATTGGTACTCGAGCAGGTCAAGCTCGAAAACAAAGAGGAGAAGGAACATGTAGATAGGTTGGAGTAGGGTTTGGTCGTAGCCTATGAGACAATTCCAAAGAGTGCGCAGATGGAAGAGGTCAAAGAGACGCAAAATATTTGTCAGATTGTGTAGACAATTGATCAATACAGGTAGGAGATCAAGCACCTCCAGGATCAACTCATACCTACCACTCCCCCAATGGTGAAGGAGTTGAGGAAGAAGGAATAAACAACATAGATAAAGGAGATGGAGTGACAAGTCCACAAGGCAGTCGACTTGTTCGAGAAGGCAACACAGTTATGGAAAAGGTTGGAAGAGGATCAACAGGTCCAGTAGTGGGACCAGGAGGAAGAAAGGATAAGTGAAGCTATCCAGGACCTCAAGCAGAGGCAAAAGATGATTTCGATCATGTAGCATGTCAAAGGAGCACAGGATATGAAAAATATGTAGGCAGAACTCACAGTGGTGCAAACACAGAAGAAGGAGTGCCAAGCTCTAATGGAACCGCTCCAACAACAGGAAACATAGGTCATTGCACAGGTGGATGATGCAAATAAGAACATGGCACAAACTCAAGCAGAGTGTGTAGATATGATCAGTGACGAGATTGCAATACATGTATTGGATGAAATTAGGGAGAATACCATGCATGCACAAATGCAAGCAAAGGAACTCACATAGAAGTTCCATGCTCTCACAGGAGAGATCGAAGAGGTACACAAGATTTAGGTGCCTCGGGATGAGCCACATGTCAGTGTTAGGGGCCTATTGGATGCATTCCTATCTATGAAGTGTAGCACACCCAACCCCTAAGTGCTCTTTTAAGGGGTGGGGCATCTCTATCACATTTTTCTGATCCAGAGGTTTCCAACCACGGTATCCATGCTCAAAATTGAGCCCATAAATAGAATACATACCTCTCCCAAGTTCCTCGAGTGTTCATTGGTCGGGGACATGTGACTTCCATGTGGATATAACTCAATACTCTTCAACCCGAGTTCTTCGGCATCCCGGAGCTTTCAACATTCCTAAATATATGGCAGAGATCCATCCTCCAACCAATCCAATGACTGGGCTTGGTCCCTAGATAACTTACAGGCTAGAGGGGAATTCGATGTTTGGCCTTCAGATTTGAATTCTAGGCCCAGCCCCTTCCCTTCGTCTACAATTGCGTATGACCGCGGGCTATGACCAGATGCCAAGACAATAGGTGCCCATTTTGGTGCTTTAGAGCTTCAAGCTCCAGAATTGTTCAACTTATGACACCACAAATCTCTCGAACTATCGATTCAACGAACTTCGAGTATGCTACAAGGATCGACGATCCCCATTCTCTTTCAATATCGATGAGCCATGATTACTTTAGGCCTACGGTATTTGAATAATTCCACAACACCTCCCCTCAAGTCTTCCAGACTGTGTGATCTTACGCCATCCATCCATAGAACATCAACGGTTTTGATTTACTTCAAAACTTTGCGCTTCGACGGATTCCAAAGTACTCACAAACTCAAACCTTTAAAGTGAAATCCTTCTGAAGTGTCAGATCTTCTGACACACATCCCCTAATATCAACAATCACTATTAACTTCGATGCTTCAGCCTTCAGGAGTTATCCATCCACATGAAGCCACTTTCTCTGAAGTGGTTATCCTTCGAGATGAAGGATCTACTGACACCTTCCCTCTACTGATGGATGACTCCAATCTTCTTTGGCTCCTAGCTCTTTGGGAGTTTTTCAATGCAAGATTCTCTTTTCTCCTAGAGTTAGTCTGAGGGTATCCATGTAACCATAGCCTATATCTAATGGTCTGAATATATCCATGTAACCCCAAATATTTATGGCTTGTAACTCCCGCTCAAGGGTCCCTTGGGTCCAATTGTTAGGCCATTCCTAGGGGGACACCTATTATCCCAAAACACTTTCATAAGAATACATGGCACCTTCCTCAGGTCACCGACGTCTCCTTACCTTGACATGAGGTCTCCATACTTGGTAACGTCATCATTCGACACATGGAACCCCATTTTTTCTTGACATGATACACATGTCCCCACGATCAAATGGTCAAAAAGGCCCCCAAAGAATCCATAGACCCATAGTACACATTACTTCATGACTCTGACCTTTGGGGGTTTTGACATTACAATGCCCATGTCCTCCCAAAGAGGTTAATGTCAAGCTGACTACATCATAGATCTGATGGTCAGGATAGTTCCTAGGAATCCTCATATCTATGGCCTATTATAACTTTGGGACTTCGGGGGATTCACCTTCTGTATGACGAATATGCCCAATTCGTTGGACTTGCGAAGTCTGAAGGGCTTGAAGGATTAACATCTATGTTCCTTCTCTAGATATGACGATCATGAAGAGCTTCGTCCCCTCCAGAACTAATCTCATCCATTCATATTCCAAATGAAAGGATCTTCCCTTTTGAGACTTGAATCTCGTTGTCCTTCTTGAGCTTCATCAGCTCTAAAATACTTAGTCACTTTGCACTATTTCTCCTAAATTGACTCTTAGAGGAATACTTTAATGCACCACTTGTTCTCATTCATCAACTCTAAAAATCAAGAGACTATTGGTCTCTACCCACCTCATAGAGACTCGGTGCATACATGCACTACCTCTCTTGAGCTTAATAGACACCATCCTCTAGGAGACTCAGAACGACTAGGAGTTTCGACATGCACACGTGAAACTATTCCCAGGGTCGACGAACTCATAGTTCATTTATTTTAACTTGAGCCACCACAAGGCTCAAGCATTTGCATGAACAAGCCATATAATTCCTTACTTTCCTAAATACCTAATCAGGCATAATTAAAGGGATACAGTATAACCATTAAGAAAACATGCACATCCCTGAAACATTTATAGGATATCCAACTTTAATTTATAGTTACAGTTCAATTACACATGATATGAGAATACTTATCTATTACAGGTTGCAGACAACTAACTGACTGTGGGTGTTCTCCTTTCCATCCAATCATAGGCTCAGAGGCATTCATTCTTATCACTCTGGCCACCCGCATGCCAAGCCATGATATCACTAGGGAATTTATGCCAATTCTCACAGATCCTTTCTCTTTCACATCTTCCTCGAGGTTTATCAAGTGCTTCCACGACATCAAGCTCACGACCTTCTTCTTAGGTCCCATTCTATGAATACTCTCGGATATTTCTCTCTATGCATGGCCTCGATGAGGTTTATCATATGCCTCCTTAGAATTAATCTTGTGGCCTTCGGCTCGTTCTCTCCTGGCAAGCTCTACGCATTCCCCCACTCTTCTCTTCCCATGTGTCATATTTTTTCTGTCTTCTCTCCCCTTTATGAAGGTTCTCCACATTTCTTGTTCCTTCTGTCAAAAGGAAAATTGGGTCAGTCTAGGTGTACAGGACCCTGTGGTACTTCGGGCTAGCATTCTTTAGCTAGACCAAGCTTCCATTCATGGAGTGGTTGATGGTTCAACCACAGGTATTTTCTTCATTACCTGATTCCTCTTTGGGAACTAGAGGAGGTTTATTATCCTCATCAAAGGGAAAATTTGGGGTCATTTGTCATAATGAACCCTCTCTATAGTTTTCCCATTCTTACCTCTAGTGATATCATGGATAGTACTTTCAAGGTTGTTATAACCCTAAATTGCACCACACAAGCTTACCTGGCATCAATCCAACTCATATCCTTTATTTTCTAAAAACACTGTTGAACAACTCTTTGAAAATCCTCTTGTGTAAAGGCCCACGCGCCCTAACCCATTACTTCAAGCGTGTACACATTGGCTAACCCAAAACAACCCACATGGACCGACAAAAGCATGAAAAAAGGAAATTTTCCGACGAAACAAAAAGCTATGGGTGAGTTAACTGAAACTCCCGGCCAGAGTTTCAGTTAACTTACCCTTTGTTTCGTTGGCAACTTTTCCTTTTTTCATGCTTTTGTCGGTCCACATGAGCTATTTTGGGTTAGCCAACGTGTACACGTGTGAAGTAATGGGTTAGGGCACGTGGGCCTTTACACAAGAGGATTTTCAAAGAGTTGTTCAGTAGTGTTTTTGGCAAAGAAATATGATGAGTTGGCCTGATGCCAGGTAAGCATGTGTGGTGAAATTTAGGTTTATAACAAAGTCTTCACCCCCATAGTTAGTTATTTGGAAATTAAACAATAATACATTTACAGTATTCCCATGACACAACATGGTAATCCTAATTAATGATTAATTACAAGTTGGGGGAAACAGGGTTTTTACAATTCCCTCCCCCTTAAAAGAAACAATGTCCTCGATGTTCTTTCTCAGAAACACTTGTCATGCCTTTCTCATTCACCCACTTCAAAATTATTGATCTTTTTCCTCGGTCAGATCCTTTTTTAGACTCTTAATCTTCATCACCCGCCTTCAATAATTCTTGGACAACAAGCACATTAATCATAGTCTCATGCGAAAACATTTTACTATTGCATAAAATTTCTAATAAAATTTCATAATCTAGCACAATACTTATTTGTGCAGTTTATGGATTTGTATCCACGTGGTTGTCTTGTTATCTAGGCTCATTAATTTTCCTTGACATACCCATTGTGTGCATGATCCCAATCAATAGTTTACAAGAACTATCAGAGTCTCTTATTCCTTGTGGTTACTCACCCCCTAGGCCCAGGCTCATGCATCCCCTTCTCTATTATATAGTTCCTCGGGTGATCCATCTTTCCTTTCCAAGGTTTTGTCGCACAAAAAGAATCCTAGGGACTTTATCGAGCCTTACAGTCAAGGAGTCCCACATACTTTGATGCAGGAGCATCGCCAACTCAGCAAGCGAGCCAGCACATCAAGCGGAGATCAGCTGGATAAACAAACCAAAATTTTTGAAAGTGCTTTGGGATCATAGCGTAAGTATTTAATGAATCCTTTATGGAAGAGCGCCTTTTGTATATTGTATCAGACCTCGAGCCATACGCTCTTGTCTGAAGTAGATAGGAGGCAATTAATATATTTAATGCAGGTAGATAGGATTTATTTCCAGATTAGACAGTTTTAGATGGAAGGAGGGAAAACGGATATAGAGACCCTCATTGTATCATTGTAACTTTATTCAAGAGCAAGAAGAGAAGAGCATGCAGATAATTGTATGAAGAACACCCATGTACAGATGTTGAATTAATAGAAGAAAGTTCTGAGTCAAACCCATGTCGATGTTGTTTCTCTGTGTATATTGTTTATGTGCTCATGAATGTTTGCTTCTTGTTATGCATTCACTTTGTAAATGTTGTGCATGTGATTTCAGGATTTAAACTGAAGTCTGAAAGAGAATGAGTTTCAATTGTTTCTCTATTTGAGCCAGGAGATTCCTACATGGTGTGCAGTTGAATTCATCCGCAAGGAGTGCGTTGATGAAGGCTCAGTAGTTTAACTTTTGTCCTCATTCACCCAGAGAGGGATTTGGGTTGTAGAAGTCGTGCAAGGAGTGCGCAGGCTGGGAAAGAAGTCAAGGTTGTAAATCTAAGCAAAGGAGATTGAAGATTGTTGTTGCAGGAAGTGCACAGAGTCAGAAGGCTTCAACACTTGGGAGGTGTCGAATGCTGAGCACAAGGAGTGCGCGTAAGTTCCTCTAATGAATCAAAGTGGATAAGCTCAGGAGGTATAGCACCTCTGTGATATCATTGAAAGAGAACACCGGAGGGTTGTGTCGAGACCAAGTCATGAGAAGGAACCCTTAGCCATACTCAAGAAAATATTCGAGGAGGAGGAATCGACGGTCAGGATTCGCAGAGGAAGATTGCGAAATCCCGTCAGTCGTTAGCGTGCAGAGAAGGAGCCAGGGGGATCATCGGGATTCATCTCATCATGGAATCAGAGTCTCCAGAGGTGTAAAACTCTCACAGGAAGGAATTGTGATCCACGATTTGTCGAGAATATCAGAGTTGTTGATCTCGGCAGGAACACGTATCAAGGAGCAGGGAGCCATCAGGGTTCAGCCCATCAGAGATTCGGGGTTTCCACCTACAAAGGAATCGTTACAATTGAAATCGCTATTTCGCGATACCCGATAGCACGACGAGGACGGGGTGACGTGGAGGAGAGAGCCCACACATGCATTAGGGTTCGGTATTTCAAAGTTCTTAGTGACAAGAGACTCACAACAGTAGAAGTCGCGAAATCCCAAAATGCGATAACCACGCAGTTGACGTGCTGAGTGGAGAACAGGTGTTGACAGATCGGAGTTCGGGTATTTGCAAGTACCTTGAACTTTGACCACTGAAATCATGATATCCCAATACGCGATTTCCTGACAGGGTTAAGGGCGTAGTGGAGGACAGGTGTTAGAAGGTTGAACCTTGTCGTGGTTCGACGACAGGTGGCATCGAAGATCCTGAGGACGTGAGTTGTCCGATCAGTTTCGCGAAGTTTGAAACTTCGATAGGAGGAAGGGACCGTGGTCGGGTGGACCAACTGGTCACATGTGAAAAGAGTTAGCCGGAGGGGCTAAAGGGTGCAGTGGTACCATCAGAGATCCGGAGTCAGGGATTCATGAGAGAAGTGACTCACAACAACGTGAGTACTGATTTCCCGACGGAGTAATTCCCGATAAGAAACAGGAAGTCGTGGGTGAATAGTCATCAGGGTTCGGGGATTTATAAGACCCGATTCCGTGGTTTCAGGACTCGCGATCCCGCGAAGCCCGATTTCCCGATAGGGAAAAGGGATATCGTCAGGAGAGAATCCTGTGGGTGCAAAAAAGTCTCGATAAGGGAATTGAAGAGCATTTTATCTCTTCGGGCCTAAGGAAGAGAAGGTCCTGGTGGGAGTAGACATGCTTGGGTGGCGCGTTCTGCATCAAGTGGTATCAGAGCGAGAAAATTTCTTTGTTTTCTGTAGCAGGGAAAAGAAGATTTCACCATGCTGCCGAGGAGAGAAAGACAATCACCTAATCCAGAGGATAGGGAAAACCAAAGAGGAAGAGGGAGACAAGCACAAAATCGAGATATGGAGAGGAAGATACATGATCTCAGAGAAAGATTAGAAGATATGGAAGCAACACAGAGACGCACAACAAATGCTGGAGATATGAGCGACTCTGAAGGCGAAGTTGAAGCTGAACAACAAGGAGAAGTTGCAGCCGAAGATGCAGCCAACGAACGATTAATTAAAGCTATCGCCCGGATGAGTTCAAAGACAAAGATGGACATTCCGACTTATGAAGGGAGTCTGGATGCGGAAGAGCTATTGGATTGGATCCGAGCTCTTGACACTTACTTCGATTATGAGGATATCGAAGAAGATAAAAAGGTAAGGCATGTTGTCACAAAATTGAAGGGGCACGCAACATTATGGTGGGACGAACTTCAAGCAAATAGACGTTCCAAAGGAAAGCAAAAGATCAAAAGTTGGGATCGAATGATTGTGAAGATGAAGGAAAAGTTCATCCCAAGGGATTATCAAATCACATTGTTCAGGAGAATGAAGAACCTGAGATAGAAGTTGATGACAGTAAAGGAGTATACAGAAGAATTCTACAAGCTCAATCTCAGAGCAGGTCATCGGGAGAGCGATGATGAAAAATTTGCCAGGTGTATGAATGGTTTAAGATATGATATCCAGGATGAGATGAGTATGAAAACCATCATAATGGTGGAGGATGCGTATCATATGGTGTTGAAAGTAGAAGAAAAGCTAAGACGTAAGCCAACACAGCGAGGCCTAGGTAGGAGCCAACCAAAAGGTAAGTCAGTTGCTAAAGATATGTTCCAGAAATCTAAGGATGATTGGAAGAAGCCTCATACTAGAACAAAAAGAGGTGGTACCTCACAGAAAGGACCATACATTGAACAGAGAGGGAAGCATAATGAGCAGAAGGGATATTATGCTGATGCAAATACTTTTCCTCGTACCAGAGGTAGAGGAAGAGGCAGAGGTGGAGTCATCACATGCTACACATGTGGAAGGAATGGACACAAGGCAGATGACTGTCCAAATAGGAAAAAAGATGGAGGAGAAGCTCACATCGTCGAGGCACAGAGGTGAGATGCTGAAGCAGAAGACGCAGAAGACGGAAGGTCGTTGATGATGCGTAAGGTTCTCTTAACACCCGAGAAGGAGGTGGAGGACACAGCTCAGAGAAGCTGACTTTTCATAACCACATGCAAGACCAAAGACAGGAAGTGAAAGGTTATTGTGGATAGCGGAAGCACAGACAATCTCGTTTCAACCGAGATGGTGGAGAAACTAGAGCTGGAGACGACTGATCACCCGAGTCCATATAAAGTCTGATGGCTACAGAAGGGACATCAGGTAAGTGTCACTAAACAGTGCTTATTGGACATCAAGATAGGAGGATAGAATGATAAAATACTCTGTGATGTTATTCCTATGGATGTATGTCATTTATTGCTAGGCAGACCATGGCAATATGACAGGAACATAGTTCATGATGGGAAAATGAATACGTATACTTTGGAGAAAAATGGAAGAACACATATGCTACTTCCAATTAAAGAAAAAGAAGTAAAACCAGAGCCGAGAAATACTATACTTCTCATGAGTGGGAAGGAAATTCTAGCAGAAGTAAAGAAGAAGTAAGATCCACAATTCTTTGTGGTCAGGAAACCAAGAATCGTTTTGACCAGCACAAGAGTGGATGATTTGCCGGAGGAAATTCAGGAACTGTTGGAAGAGTTCACTGATATAGTGGTGGATGAATTACCTCATTCGTTGCCACCGATGAGAAGAGTGAGCCATCATATAGACCTCATACCAGGAGCCAGTTTGCCGAATAAGGCCGCGTATAGGTTGATGCCGCAGGAGAATGAAGAAGTTAAAAGGCAGGTACAGGAACTGTTAGATAAAGGACTGATCAGGGAAAGTTTAAGTCAATGTGTCGTTCCAACGGTATTGAGTCCAAAGAAAGATGGAGGTTGGAGAATGTGTACAGATTCCAGAGCCATTAACAAGATAACCATCAGGTATAGGTTTCCATTTCCACAGATGGATGACTTGATGGACTGCTTAAGTGGGGCAAAATGTTTTTCAAAGGTTGATTTGAAAAGTGGATACCATCAGATTCACGTGAGGGAAGGCGATGAGTGGAAGACAGCCTTCAAAACCAATGAAGGGTTGTATGAATGGCTAGTCATGCCGTTTGGCTTAACGAATGCACCGAGTACATTCATGAGGCTGATGAATGAAGTGTTGAAGGAGTTTATTGGTAAGTTTGTCATTGTTTATCTAGATGACATATTGATTTTCAGCAAAACAAAGGAAGAACATCTGAAGCATTTAGCTGCAGTAATGAGGAAGCTAAAACAAGAGAAGTTGTTGATTAACATGAGGAAATCTTCATTTATGAAGACAAAACTCATTTACTTGGGGTTTGTCATATCAGAGAATGAACTAAATATGAATCCAAGTAAAGTGGAGGTAATTAAAAATTGGCCATCACCAAGAAATATTTTCGAGGTGAGAAGTTTTCATGGACTGGCTAGTTTCTACCAAAAATTCATTAGGAATTTCAGTGGAATTAGCACAACAATGATGGATACTGTCAAGAAAATAAATAAATATTTTCATTGGACTGAAGAGGCAGAGAATATCTTCAAGTGGAAGATCACAGAATAGTCGGTTTTGGTGTTGCCGAATTTTACGAAAGTATTCCAGGTGAAATGTGATGCAAGTGGCCTTGCCATAGGAGCAGTCTTGAGCCAAGAGGACAGACCAATTGCATATTTCAGTGAGAAGCTGGATGAGGAAAAGGTGAAGTACTCAACATATGATAAAGAATTTTATGCTATCATACAGGCATTGAATAAGTGGAGGCACTACTTGATCCCGAAAGAATTTGCTCTGTATAGTGATAATCATGCATTACAATTTGTGACTCAACAGGAGAAGTTGAATTAGAAACATTCTAAATGGGTAGAGTATATGCAGAATTTTACGTTTGTAATTAAACACATTTCAGGTACTGCTAACAAAGTGGCTGATGTTTTGAGCAGGAAGTGTTTGTTGTTGTAGGAGTTTCGAGTCAAAACATTGGGTTTTGAAAATATTAAGGACATGTATGCAGGTGATGAAGATTTTGCAGAGGCATATGAGGCAGCTGAGAATCCATTTCTCAGAGACAAAATCCCATGGATAGATTACATGATCCAAAATGGATTGTTATTAAGAGGAAATTAGCTGTGTATTCTGAATTTCTCCATGAGGGAGAATCTGCTAAAAGAGAAGCACAGTGGTGGATTAGCAGAACATTTTGGCCACGACAAGACATTTGCAAAGCTGAGTGAAGCATAATTTTTGCCATGGATGCGATCGGAAGTCAAGAAGTTTGTTGACATATGTAGAATTTGCCAGCATTTGAAGGGCAGAAAACAGAATGCGAGATTCTATCAATCGTTACCCATACCCGAGAGGCCGTGGGATGAAATCAGCATGGATTTTGTGTTGGGATTGCCTAGGATGCAAAGAGAACATGATTTGATCTTTGTGGTGGTTGATAGGTTTTCCAAAATGGCACATTTTATCCCATGCAAAAAGACCAGCGATGCGACTCATATCGCAAATTTGTTCTTCAAGGAGGTTGTTAGACTTCATGGTTTACCCAAAAGCATAGTATCGGACAGGGATACAAAATTCATTAGACATTTCTGGAGAACACTCTGGAAGAAGATGAGAACTAATTTGATGTTTAGTTTTTCCTATCATCCTCAGACGAAGGGGAAAACAGAGGTGGTAAATAGAAGTCTGGGATATTTATTAAGAATCCTGGTGACAGAGCACCATAGCAGTTGGGACAATGTGTTGCCACAAGCAGAGTTTGCTTACAATGACTCAGTGAACAGGAGCATAGGCAAAATTCCATTTGAGATTGTATATGACAGGAATCCAAGAGGAGTATCTGAACTGAGGGATTCAGAGAAGATAATGACTAAGAGAGCAAGTGCTGAGGAATTCACAGAGGCGATGGAAGAACTTCACAACAGGGTGAAGAAGCGATTGCAAGATTCAAACCAAGAATATAAGCGTAGAGTGGATCAGCATCGAAGACAACTTCAGTTTTAAGCTGGTGATATAGTTCTCGCACATCTGAGGAAGGAAAGGTTCCCAAGGGGAACATACAACAAGCTGAAAATGAAGAAAATTGGGACATGCAGAGTCCTCAAGAAATTGGGAGAAAACGCTTATGAAATTGAGTTTCCGGATGAGATCGGAATATCTTCGTCATTCAATGTCTTAGACTTATATCCATATAAGGCTGATGAAGCAAGAGATGCAAGTGATAAACAACTAGAGATTCAGTGGCAGAAGCAGATGCCGATTGTAGAAAAGCCACAGATGGAACGTATACTTGACAGAAAGGTGAGCAAAAAGACCAGACGAAAGGAATACTATGAGTATCTGGTCAAATGGAAGGGTCATTCAATGGAATATTCCAGCTGGGAGACTAAAGAGGTGATTCAAAAGCATGGACAGACCATGCAGGAGCTCATGGACAGGAGCCCATGAAAGTTTTTAAGCCGAGGAGTATGATGCAGGAGCATCGCCAACTCAGCAAGTGAGCCAGCACATCAAGCGGAGATCAGCTGGATAAACAAACCAAAATTTTTGAAAGTGCTTTGGGATCGTAGCGCAAGTCTTTAATGAATCCTTTATGGAAGAGCACATTTTCTATATTGTATCATACCTCGAGCCATACGCTCTTGTCTGAAGTAGATAGGAGGCAATTAATAGATTTAATGTAGGTAGATAGGATTTATTTCCAGATTAGACAATTTTAGATGGAAAGAGGGAAAACGGATATAGACACCCTCATTGTATCATTGTAACATTATTCAGGAGCAAGAAGAGAAGAGCATGCAGAGAATTGTATGAAGAACACCCATGTACAGATGTTGAATTAATAGAAGAAAGTTTTGATTCAAACTCATGGCCGGTGTTGTTTCTCTGTGTATATTTTTTATGTGCTCGTGAATGTTTGCTTCTTGTTATGCATTCTCTTTGTAAATGTTGTGCATGTGATTTCTGGATTTAAACTGAAGTCTGAAAGAGAATTAGTTTCAATTGTTTCTCTATTTGAGCCAGGAGATTCTTGCATGGTGTGCAGTTGAATTCATCCGCAAGGAGTGCGTTGATGAAGGCTCAGTAGTTTAACTTTTTTCCTCATTCACCCAGAGAGGGATTTGGGTTGTAGAAGCCGTGCAAGGAGTGCGCAGGCTGGGAAAGAAGTCTCAGTTGTAAATCTAAGCAAAGGAGATTGAAGACTGCTGCTGCAGGAAGTGCATAGAGTCGGAAGGCTTCAACACTTGGGAGGTGTCGAATGCTAAGCGCAAGGAGTGCATGTAAGTTCCTCTGAAGAATCAAAGTGGATAAGCTCAGGAGGTATAGCACCTCTGTGATATCATTGATAGAGAACACCGGAGGGTTGTGTCGAGAAACTGTTGAGTAGGAGTATCAAGAGCAGGAGTTGGAGAGAAAGTCCTGAGAAGGAACCCTTAGGCATACTCAAGAAAATCTTCGAGGAGGAGGAATCGACGGTCAGGATTCGCAGAGGAAGATTTTGAAATATCATCAGCCATTAGATCCTGAGGAGATGTGCATGGTTTAATCCTTAGCGCACAGGGAAGGAGCCAGGGGCTCATCAGGATTCGGCTCATCGTGGAATCGGAGTCTCTAGAGGCGTAAAAATCTCACAGGAAGGAATCACGATCTACGATTTCCCGAGGGGATCAGAGCTATTGATCTTGGTAGGAACACATGTTAAGGAGAAGGGAGCCATCGAGGTTGATCCCATTGGAGATTCGGGGTTTCCACCTACAAAGGAATCGTTACAATTGAAATTGTGATTTCGTGATACCCGATAGCACGACGAGGAGGGGGTGACGTGGAGGAGAGAGACTGCACGTGCATTAGGGTTCGATATTTCATATTTCTCGGTGACAAGAGACTCACGACAGTAGAAGTCATGAAATCTCGAAACGCGATAACCACGCAGTCGACGTGCTGAGTGGAGAACAGGTGTTGACGAATCAGAGTTCGGGTATTTGCAAGTCCCGTGAACTTTGACCACTGAAATTGCGATATCCCGATATGTGATTTCTTGATAGGGTTAAGGGCGTAGTGGAGGACAGGTGTTAGAAGGTTGAAACTTGTCATGGTTCGATGACAGGTGGCATCAGAGATCAGAGGATCGAAGATCCTGAGGACGTGAGTTGTCCGCTCAGTTTCACGAAGTCTGAAACTCCGATAGGAGGAAGGGACCGTGGTCAGGTGGACCAACTGGTCACATGTGAAAAGAGTTAGTCGGAGGGACTAAAGGGTGCAGTGATACCATCGGAGATCGGGAGTCGGGGATTCATGAGAGCAGTGACTCACGACAATGTGAGTACCGATTTCCCAATGGAGTAATTCCCAATAAGAAGCAGGAAGCCGTGGGTGAATAGTCATCGGAGTTCAGGGATTTATAAGACCCGATTTCATGGTTTTAGGACTCGCGATCCCACGAAGCCCGATTTCCCGATAGGGCAAAGGGAGATTGTTAGGAGAGCATACTGTGGGTGCAGAAAAGTCTCGATAAGGGAATTGAAGAGCATTTTAGCTCTTCGGGCCTAAGTAAGAGAAGGTCCTGGTGGGAGTAGATGTGCTTGGGTGCTGCATTCTGCATCATACTTTCTCTACTGAGGCATCCCTCCAGCTTGTGATACCTCAACACAACATATTCTAGGCGATCATGGCTTACCATGAGGTTCTCATGGCTCAGTAGTTGTCTCCTTCATGATTTTCAGATGGATAGCCTTCATCCATCCTTTTTGGACAAATCTTTTCTTCTCACCTGTATCACAGGTATACATAATTCATGAGACATCATCACAATTCTAAATTTCAGAATTTTATTGCAAATCTGTCACCCATAGATTTTTCCAATTTCTTCATTTATTTTCAAATATGTTCCGCATGGAACCAGATTCACAAGCATGGGACTTTCCTCCCCATAGCAATTTATCTCAGCATGCAATTGGTTTTCCTTATGGGCTTACATAATTTCCATATCCAAGACTCTTTCTTCCTACAAGTCAACTTTCCTCAACCAAACAAATTGTTAGTTTTCATGCACACTATATTTTCATACAATGCATACTAATAATCCAAGTCATTTTCATATATTCAGGGTATATAAAGAAAAAAGGAAATATTATTATTATGTAGGCATCCTGTCAACATACTAAATTTTCCAAGTGCAATTCCAATATTAAATTATTTTAACCAATGTGCCAATGTTCATGGCCACATTCATGCCCAATACACCCTCACATTGATCTTCAAGTTGCCACACTTGGTGACAAGCACCCTACTATGGTGTGTTGGATTTTAACCAACCTCTTCACCATATGGCTTATTCCTCCTTGTTCACTCTTACAGCAGGACTATGCTTCCTGCTACAAGATAATCATGATTCCAAATCAACACACATGAAACTAATTGTTTCTCTTGAATGAGCCCAAGCCTTCTTCCTTCATTAGTAACCAGGGTGCCAACAATCATGGCCACCAAAATTTGATTGTATCTAACACCTATACAATGTAAGTATAAATATTGGAAGGTCCTCCTTCCTCAATAGAAAATCCATTTTTTTTCCTTTATGCAAACATTTATTTCCATGAAGCAATTCCATGCATTGTGCTAACTATGAGCACCTTCATTCCCATAGAACCATTCCTCGCGACAATAGTATAACACAGAGTGTTAAACTTTTTCTTCCTTGATTGGCTCAGAGGAACTCAGTTTTCTCTCCATGTGACAGAGAGCTGTGACCTCATCTCTATTTGTTTCAGCACTATCTTTTCAAATCCCATGTCCAAGTGCTATGATCCTCAATAACCCCCTTGCCTGCAAATCGACGGTTTAGATCCTTCTTCCCCCAGATTTAATGACTGGAAGGGATTGCAGAACCTTAACTAGATCACGGTTTAATTCTCCTTCCAATCCTTGCAATGAATACGGGTTGTCCGATCTACGATCGGATCCCAAACTCAAAACAACTCAATTTTGAATTTAAATTATGGGTACAACTCTTGATGTTAACCCGTGTGCATATGAAATATCTGTAATGATCGCAAGCCGTCAATCTTAGCCATCGATCGATTTAAACCACACAATTTCCAAATAATAATAATTCCAACATAAATGTGTTTGATTGAGAATTTATGTTGATACAGAGCTTCAATGTGCTAAATTCAACCACAGAACCCAATCACAGTATGAGTTTTATGTGACATTAATGTGTGGGTTCCTTGCAGGTTCGCCCACCGATCATTCACAAATCGATGGTTCACAATGATTGTGAAATCCCAATATGCTCTCTCTCTATCGAAGATTTCAATCTCTGCAATGTGAAAAGTGTTCGCCTGACTCTTCTAATTGTGGTATTTTATTATCCACCCTGATGAGATCAACGGTGCAGGTTGATTGTGGACCATAAACTAGCACGTCCGTAAATTTCGCCTTCACGCTCTACAATGATCCCCGGTCGTCAATCTAATCGAAGGAATGGTGTTTGATCCGTTAACTTTAGTAGATTAGTGAATTCGATTTGACGACTTCGATCGGTCTTCCCTCCTATGAGAAGCTGACATTCATCTCCTCTGTCAGGTTTTTCTTCTTGCATTATACTCTACTTAGGTATCTGAGGCATACAAATTCCTTTTCTTAACATGGCTTCAGCCAATCCTATTCAATCAAATGTACTCATTTATTCATTTATTAGTCTTCTATTCATTACATGATACTTTCAAAATGAAATCTAGGATTCTTATATTTATATATATAATCTTGTAGCTCACTGTTTAGTTCTCATCAGTTATTAAGGTTGGAATTATGTCCTCCAGACAGATTTTTCACACAGTTCTCTCACGAGGAACTCCATCATCATGCAACTCCTTTATTGCATGTCCATCACTATCTGTGATGGCCTCAACCTTGAGTTAGCTTTAGTTATTTACCAAATATTCCATAGGGATATAAACATGCATCTTTGTCATGCACCCAAATTATGTATCCATACATATTCTGTTTTTGTTAACTTACATCCATGATGTACTTAACCATATGCATAATCAATAGTCTGTGTGTAGCTTCCATGGGTATATTTCATAGCCCACATATATCTCTATTCTAAAATTAGTCAACTAGTGATTGTTCAAAATCATTCTAATGTGATCCTCAAGGCATAATCATTTTCCTCTTATCCTGAAAATAGACCATCCTTTCTCATTTACTCTTTCATTTATTTATACTCATCTTTCCTGAGGGAATGGAGCACATTCCCCTTAAGTTATCATTCAAAATAGAACTTCCATGACTCTTTAAAAATGGAGTCAACCATGCATCCATGGTTTTCACTTAATCTTGGCAAGTGCAATTATTTCCTTACATATCACTCATCAAGGCAGCCATATTGTGACTTTGGTATACATATAGCCTTACATGATACATGTGCATCACTTTCTCATTTAATATCATTCATACCTAACTTGTATTACTATCATGCTTCATATCAAGAAGCTTCACAATGCATAAAATCCATTCACAAAAGCATAAACACACACAAACCTAACCAAACATTCATCATGCAAGCTCATTGCTTTCACCCTTTCCATGTCATGCATGCACATGGGCATCTTAGACTTCCAGATCCTCCTCCAAGGATATTTCTACCATCCTTATGAAAATCATCATAGGAATAGTCAACACTGATTTTTTGTCTTAGTTGAGAGCTTGCAGTCATTCACACGACATCCACATGGAAGTTGAATCATACATAGTCATAACTATGTTCCCTTTTTTATATGATAGCAGCTAGCAAGAAGACACTCTTTCCTCAACCTCCCTGAAACATTACCCAACTTATAAATATGATCCAAAAAATTATGACCATACCCAAGGTAATAGAATTAGTCAAACTAGCTTCCAATTATATCTATATGGCTACCATCCACCACTGGATGTCAATCTCACCCATTGGGATTCTAGAAGTGACCCAACACTTCCTTTACCACATTTAGTATCAACATTTAGTCAACCATTTTATATTAATTTTAACAATAATGCATAATACCATTTGGAATACTTACTAAGTATCCTAGTTCAGAAATCCAAAGTATCTTTAGGTCAAGATCAGTCTTGACCATTACATCTAGAAGTCTTCCATATGTTCATCATAGTTAGCGATAGAGGTCATTCTCCTCCTCCCAAAAGAAATCTAGTATATTAGTTTTCTATCCAACAAGAAAGGGAGGTTGTTGTGATTTTTCATGCAATCACTCTATAATTCTACAACTCTGTTAATCAACTTGATTAGAAAAACCATGTCCAACAATTCATGTACCCAGAAAAAAAATTTATTTCCCATCCCACTTGAAACCCGAGAGATTCACATGCTCTCCCTTTTCAGGGAATGGTCACCAGACTCATTCCTCTGATCGTGTGAGGTTACACACCTATACTAGGTTTAACCCTTCATTAAATTAGTAATCATTACTGCTACGGATCCTCTCCATCCATTCAAATTTCTATTTTAGTTTAAATATTAGTGTTCTTCAACATAATATTATTCCTATAGGATCGGCTATCATTTCCCAAGAAATGCTAGGATCCCTTTGTCGCATACCAGCATGATTCAATATCATTGGGTAAAATCCCAACTGTATTTTAAATATGCATCCTCCTATTCAAGGAACTTATGCAGATGATTTATGTTTGGCAATAATATTCTTCACAGGATCATCTTAGCCTTGGTAACCAAATCTTATGACTATACAAAAACATGTACAATTGCATAGTGAAGTCAACTTCTTTATTCGGGAACATTAGCAACACACAGTGCCAATTTAAAAAACATATATCAATAGTAAAGGATATCATTCCTCTCTTCAGTAGAAATTTTCTAATCCTCTTAGGAATGCAGTAAAATAGGGTCTTACCCCTTAGACTTCTCCAGAAACATTTTCATACGACTCGTGCATGAGCCCAAAAAGGTCAAGTGTTCTTGTCGTGCTCTAATACCAATTTGTAATACACCCAAACCCTAAGTTCTCTTTTAAGGGGTGGGGAATCATAATTTTGTTTTCCTTAACTATCTCAAATCCTCCATTCGGGGTCTCTCACATTCTGCTCATTCAGAGCTTTCCAACCATGGTCTCCATGCTCACAACCGAGACCAGAACTGCCAGATATGCCTCTCCCAAGTTTCTAGGGTGTTCATTGGTTGGGGCCACGTGGCTTCCATGTGGATCTAACTCAATATGCTTCATCTCAAGTTCCTCAGCATCCTGGAGCTTCCAACATTCCTAAATCTATGGTGGAGATCCATCCTCCAACCAATCCAACAACTAGGCTTGGTCCCTGGCTAACTCAGAGGCTAGCGGGGAATTTGACATTCGGACTTTAGGTTTGAATTCCAGGCCTATCCCATTCCCTTTATCTAAAATTTCATATGACCACTGGATATGACCAGACACCAAGAAAAAAGGCACCCATTTCGGTTCTTCGAAGATTCGAGCTACAAACATTTTCAACTTATGACACCACAAATCTCCCAAACTGTTGATTCAATGAACTCCAGGTATGCTATTGGGATCAGTGTTCCCCTTTCTATTTCAATGGAAATGACCCATGATTGCTTCGAGCCTCTGATATTCGATAAATTCCAAAAAACCTCCCCTCGATTCTCTCGGAGTGCCAAGTCTCTGGACTACGTGATTTTACGCCACATGTCCATAGAACATCAACGGTTCTGATTTACTTCAGAACTCTGTGCTTCAACGAATTCCAAAGTACTAACAAACACAAACTTCTGAAGTGCAATCCTTCAAGAGTGTTATATCTCCTGACACACATCCTCTTCTATCAATGTTCATGATTGACTTCGACACTTTGGCCCTCAGGAGTTCTCCATCCATGCGACCCCACTTTCTCCGAAGTGGTTATCCTTTGAAATGAAGGATCTTAGGGAGTTTTGTGATGAAAGATTCTCTTTTCTCCCAGAATCGGTCAGTGTTGGGTTGACCATAGCCTAGATCTGATGGTCCAAGGGTATCCCCAAAACCCTAGATATCTACGACTCATAACTTCTTCTTGAGGGTCCCTTAGGTCCCATTGTTATTCCATTCCTAGTGGGACATTTGTCATCCGAAAACACTCTGATAAGAATACGTGGCACCTGTCATAGGTCACCGATGTCCCCTTACTTTGACATGAGGTCATCATACCTAGAAACATTTTCATTCAACACTTGGACCCCCACGTGCTCTCAACATGATACACATGTCCCCATGATCGAAAAGTCAAGAAGGGTCCCAAAGAATCCATAGATCCATGGTCCGCATTACGTCGTGACTCTGGCCTTCAGGGGTTTTTATGTTACAACACCCCTGTCCTCTCGAAGCGGTCAACATCAGACTGAATACATCATAGATCCAACGGTCAAGATAGTTCCTGAGAATCCTTAGATATATGGCCTGGATTAACTTCGGGACTTCAGGAATTTGGGGGATTCACCTCCTATACGTCGAATATGCCTAATTCATCGAACCTGTGAAGTGTGAAGGGATTCAAGGATTAAAATCTACGTTCCTTCTCTAGATCTGATGATCATGAATAGCTTCGGATCCTCCCGAACTAATATCATCCATTCGTATTCCAAATGAAAGGATCTTCCCTTTCAATACTTGAATCTCGCTATCCTTGTTGAGCTTCGTCAGCTCTAAATTAATTAGGCACTTTTCACTATTTCTCTTGAACTTAACACTTAGACTATTTTTTTCACACACCCTTTGCGCTCATTCATCAACTCTATCACTCAAGAGACTCTCGGTCTCTTCCCAACTTGCAGTGATTCGATGCATACATGCACTACCTCTCCTGAGCTTAACAGTCTCCTTCCTCCAGGGGACTCATAATGATTTTGAGTGTCGACATGCACACGTGGAACTATGCCGAAGGTCGACGAACTCACGGTTCATTTATTTTAACTTGAGCCACCATAGGGCTCATGCATTTAGGTTTATAAGCCAGATAATTCCTTACTTTCTTAAATACACAATCATGATGAATTAAAGGGATACATTATAACCATTAAACAAATATGCACATCCCTAAAACATTCATAGTATATCCAACTTTAATCTACAGTTACAGTTCAATTACATAGGATATGAGACTACTTATCTATTACTGGTTGCAACCAACTAACTGACTATCATTTTTCTCCTTTGCATCCAACCATAGGCTTAGAGGAATTCATTCTTAGTGCTCTAGCCACCCTCGTTCCAAGCCATGTTATCATTAGGGAATTTATGTCAATTTTCACAGATCCCTTCTCTTTCACATCTTCCACGAGGTTTATCAGGTGCTTCCTCAGCATAAATCTCTCGGCCTTATGCTCAGGTCCTGTTCTCTGCATACTTATATATTTCTCTCTATGTTAGAGCCTCGATGAGGTTTATCTTCCTCAACATCAATCTCATGGCCTTCAACTCGTTCTCTCCTAGAAAGGTCTGTGCGTTCCCCCACTCTTCTATTCCTGTGTGTCCTCTTATGTTTTTCTTCTCTCCCCTTTAGGAAGGTTCTCCACATGTCTTGTTCCTTCTGTCAAAAGGAAAATCAGGTTAGTTTGGGTTTGCATGACCCTTTGGTACTTCGGGATGACATTCTCCAGCTAGACGATGCTTCCATTTATGGGGTGGTTGATGGTTCAACCACCAATCTTTTATTCATTAACAAATTCCTACCTGGGAACCGAAGGAGGTTTATTATCCTCATCAAAGGGAAAATTTAGTGTAAATTGTCATATTGAACCCTCTCTATAGTTTTCCCATTCTTTCGTCTACTGATATGATGGCTAGTACTTTCAAGGCTTCACCCCCACAGTGAGTTATTTGGAAGTTAAACAATAATACATTTACATTGTTCCCATGCCACAATAAGTTAATCCTAATTAATGATTAATTACAATTTGGGAGAAACAAGGGTGTTACAGGAAGAAATTATATTTTTGGAGGAAAATTGTGCAGACGACATCTGGAAGGAAAAGCAACACGTGTAAGAGAAGTAGGTGAACCACGCATGCAAGGAAGACCTAATGATGCTAGGATTAGTGTTTTTGTAATGCATTGTAATGGTCATTGAGCCAAGGATATAAATAAGTAGTACTTAGGCAATGTAAATGATCACAATGAGTAGAGGAGATAGACAGGATATACGGAGGGGGGAGGGAGTCCCAAGAGAGAGGAAGAGGATTGTAAGAACTGTATGAGTCATTAATATGGTGATCTAAAGAAGGAGTGAGTGACTCGATCTCGAGAGTTATATCACAGATTAAGGAGCCTGGTGTGATCTAATCATCCTCACAGGGAACGAGGAGCCTATGGAAGAGAGGAAGAACTAAGATTGAAACCACGCGTGACGTGATATATTTCTAACCTACAATAAAGCTCGAGAGTCAAATATTTGTGGGTGTAGCCTAAGAGAGGTTGAACCAGGGTAATATTGTGTTATGTGAATGAATGAATGCATCTTTATGTATGATTAATTAATGAGTGTTGGATAAATGAATCACTAAGTATATATGGTACTCTGCATGCATGCATCAAATGAATGTTATAACTAGATATGGGATTGAATGAATAAAGTTTACAATGCACAACCTTAGATATCGCTCAGTCTTAGGTTCAAAACACCTGAGTATTGTAGCCACCCATAGAGATATCTTGGGTAATACTACACAGTACACTCTGTGTACTATGTTTCCTTCTAGTTTACCAGAGGGGCCGATAGTTTTACAGGGATTTTGTTGGGAAGCTTACTAAATCTGAACCAGGGTCAATATGTGAGGGTAAGACTAATAGAAGTGTAGATAATAGAAGACCAACAATCAACAACTGCATATAATGTAAATCCTTTGACTGAGTGGGAGTGGAGCACACATATGAATCTGGCCCTCCTTCAAACTTGTTTAGAGACAATTCTTTCAACTGGCTTGTCACCAAGTCTGCATATTTCACATTGGCAGATCCTACAATGCCATCGGCATGAGGCCCAGGATTTTCTCTAGGGTCATAGTTTGACCTCGGTGCATTGGGAATAATCTCATATAACATCCCAGACTGAGAATATATAATATCTAATTGTTAGGCTTTAAAAATTGCTTCTTCCTTGGACATAACCTCATATGTGGAAACATCCTTCGAAATATAAGACTGTAGAGACTTAAGAAACCACTCTAGGAGGAATTTGGGGGGTATGTCAACCTTTATAAACCTCTTATGTATGCACCACATGTTGGTTGTTTATCTTAGTTATACCTTTTACATGATTTGACCCAGGTTCAGGTCTACTGGGGATCCAACAAAGCCTCTAAAACTATCTGCCCTCCTAGTAAACCAGAAGGCATTGCAGCACATAGAGTGGTGCACTGCGCAGTCTCACCTGAGATAGTCTTACTGGGTGACTGCAATGCTCAAATGATTGTAGTACAAGATTGAATGGGGATCTATGAATTGTGCAYTGTGAATTCTATCTAATTATTAGAGCAATATAYTGTCATTCTCATTCATGCATGTAGCGTACTTAGATCCATTAATTCATTCCTACATCATTCTAACATCTACTTATTGAAAGTAAAAGGGACACAAACATTCAATCATAGAAGACAAKTGTTAYCGTGGTTCACCCCCTCTTGTCCACAAAGATCTRGCTCTCAAGATATTTTATTATGGTAGTTCCAAAACTACAACATATCGCGCTTTACAACTCATCCTTAGTYGGGTCCAGATCTATTATGAGGTAGACTTGATCACACCAKGCTCCCCAACCTATGATATAACCCTCAATATCTACCCTTTTGACCCTCTATAGCTCAACAACTTATGATATTGGATCGGATTACACTAGTGTTACAAACCAGTTACTCCTTCTCACGTGAGTAACACTCAATAATTAGAACCCCCCCTAGACCTCCTAGGTATCTATTTATATATTTTTTTGGCTCATCAACAATTAAATTATCTTACCAAAACCCTAACATAGTTAGGTCTTCCTGCATGTTGGCCTTGCACGCTTTCCTCCTCTACATGTGCATTTTCCTTTTGTCCACTGCTTTTCCTGCCAGCTGTCTTTCTTTCCCGTCTTCTTGCATGTGTGCCTCGCATGCCTCCCTACCAACTGTATTTCCTCCATGTCGTGCCTTTTTCCCAAAAATGGTTTTTTCCCAATAGGACCCAAACACTGACATCGTGACTCATCCTGAGTCACTTCTTGACTTATGCAGTTGTCACTACCTGCTTTTTGTGTCTGTTACTATCTGTTGTAGTGTGTCATACATTTTCGTTATCCACTAGCACTGTTGGTGAGCCTGACTGCTATTTTTGGCCATAATGGTGACCACCTACTCTGTGATAGGAGATTGTAAAATATCTCCTCCCTCAGACCCAGTCTTTTCAATGCTCCTCTTAGCTGTGTTGCTCTCCATGACCATCTGCTCTGCCTTTTCTTGTAGGGGCTCCAACAGTGCCTGTCTTGTTGTCTTTTGTGCCTGCAGCACTTTCTCTTCCAACTGTATAGCGTTCATTTCGGTGGAATTCCTGATTTTCTTCGACCGTGACATTGTTTTCTGTTGTTTCTCCACCTCCACCAATGTTGCATGGAGATTGTTTTCCTTATCTTGTAGTTCTTGGAGGATTCCATCCTCTAGGAGGTAAGTCCACAAATGTACGCTCTTTTCTAAAAGATCAGTGACTTTCTATATGCTTTGGTCGATGTCTTCAACAACTATTGTTGCCTCTTGTTCTCACTGTGCCCTCACTTCTTGGGGAGTAGTGTGTGTGACCTTCTCCTCCATATCTTTACTTTTATCTTTATATTGTTGTATAGTATGATCTATCCTTCACAACTTCTCTTCCAAATACCCTACCTCCTCATTTGTGTTATCAAGGATGGCTTGAAATAGTATGTGGATCTGATTTTCACATCCTCCACTTTTTTCTGCACTCTCTCTTTCTGTTGCACTTCAAGGTTGATGGATTTCGTCATCGTGATGTTTTCTTCTTGTGCTACCTGTAGATTTTTTGTGTCCACTCTTTCTCTGGACTGAATCTCCTACGCAATGCCTTCCTGAAGTTTACACAGTTCCTTTGTTGGAATCTTGGCCAATGCCATGTCCAACGCTTCAATGTCCTTTAGGAGTTTTTGTGCCATCTCTTCATCAAGAAACATCATCACAAGCGTGATGATGAAATTGGTTCTCCCCTACGCCATAAATTTCACTCTTTCAAGAACTAGAATGCCTTCATTATCCTACATGGGTGTTTATTTTGGCTCATGTGCTGCCCCAATCCTTAGTTTCTCCAACATAGTTTTTACTTCTTACATTTTATATGCAATTACAACCATGTTCTTCTCCACATTCTCCCACACCTCAGCCAATATTTACACAACTTTTGTCGCCATTAACTCCACATTGTCCATGGTTAGTGATATATATCATTGTGGTTTGTGGGCCTTCACCTTATTTCAGCCACCACCAGTTTGCTCCATTGGTCGCTTCCCTTGGGTTTCTGATGGATCGGGACTAGTGGGCTTATGAGTATCTCCAATAGTGGTTGGACTCATTTCTTCTGCCTCAAAAATCTCCTGGCTTCCTGTTCCTATTTATTCCTCCTTAGGAATCTCTTGTGTCCATGTTCCTGTTTCTTTTGTTCGCACTTCTTCTATTAAATGTGTTGGTGGTTGTTTTGCGCACAGTGGATCCTGTGTAGAACCTCTTGGTAATATGTTCTGTGTTATAGGTTTCTTCTTGGCTGGGATGCTTCCCCCCTCTTGGCCTTTCATACTCTTTTTGGTTTCGACCTCGTTGGTTCCTATTTGGTGCATTGGCGTTGGTTTTCCTTGTGTCTAAGCTTGTGATCTTGGTACTGCAGTTGGAATCTCCGGTACCTTCCATTATTCAAGCCACTCCTGGAACTCTCTCTAGATTTCTTTTGTTGTCACACAGTAGTTGATTTGTATCCATTCCTTGGCTTTGTCTCTCTTTTCTTATAGCCATAACCTATGACGTGTTGCCCTGAAGTTAGAAACCTATCCAAAATCCTGGACAGTCTCTGGTGAAATGCATCATGTATCCGCAATGAGGTCCTTCATTTCTATGAAATACCTCGCAAATATGTCAATATTTGTCTTCTTTCTCTTCGGTTTTGTGATGTTGAATAATTATACATAGCGTGTTTCACCCCACTTCCCTGGTTTCTCCAGATACTTTTTGTAGATTGGTTCCTTCCAGCTAATGAGGATGAGTAACCATGAGTAGTGGAACTTAGATCTCCAATCTTGTGTGTCCTTACAGTCCTCTAAAAATGAGTTCAAGAGGTATGGGGCCCAGCTCATTGAAATCCCCTTTGCACACTACGTGGGGGCAATGACCACACTGGTCTATACTTCCTCTTTGTGGCACTTGCACATAAATTTGCTTCTAATGAGTCTGGTGGTAAACCTTGTCACATGAATGTTGATGTCGTTGATCCCAATGCCCCTGTTATTGCACTCCACACCATACTTGGCCTTGATATCATCTGAGATGGCCTTCACTCTAGTTTTATCCTCCAAGTATTGTTTTGTATTTTCCCCATATCTGGGTAGCCCCATGATTGCTGCGATGAGGTCCACAGTCATAGGCACTGACCTATCCATCCATAAGATCTCTCCATGCACTCGTGCAAGCAATTTCTTGAAGTAGGCATTAATGTTCTTTCCCCACCCAAAATATGGGACATCCAGTAAGTTTATGATGTCAGTGTTATATAGCCCAAGAATCCATTGTGTCAGATCTAACAGTGGCATGCCTAATGAGCCTTCTCCCCTACTTTCTAGGTAATTTTGGGGCATCGACTTTGGAAATTTGGTAACATCCACCACGTCATGGTCATAGTACTTCATGGAAGTCACTCCATTGACCATCTCATCATCTATGTGCACCCCTTTCAGAATCTTCGGCAGAACCAGGGTCCATTCTACTTTTGGCTGTGACCCTCTGTGCATGTTACTTTCAGCGTGACCCTTTCATTTGGCTTGTGAGGATGAGGCCCCCACCTCAGGTACATCCACCTGTACTGCTTCCTGTCCTGCTTTTGGTTCGTGGCTATGTGGTGTTGAACCCACTGTGGTGTTGAACCCATGACTTGATAATCCTGTCATGGCCCTGGTCCCCTCAATGTGTCATATTTAGTTATCTCTGTGTCCTCCTCCAGATGTCTGGCCTCCTACACTAGGTTATGTTCCTCCTCTATTGTCATTCAGTTTGCTTCGTACTCAGGTGTGTGGAGTTCATACACATACACCACTATGGGTACCTCTTGCTCCCTTGCATCTATCACTCGAGAAGTACTTCTCATGTTCTGGTCAGCCCTACCCAACTCTCCAAATCATGGTGGCGACATTGCGATGAGATTTTGGCTACAAATCGTTGAACTCAATGGATGCTATATTGAAGTCTTTATCTATCACTCTTTCTCTCAGATCTACGTTCTTCTCCTTAGAAATTAATGCAATGAGTTTCTTTCCCCCTTTTTTCTAACCTTATAGTGGGACGACGAAGTGACAACTATTTCGCATTGACATTTGTCCCTTTTTATCTATTGGTGGTGTGTTCTATGCATGGTAACTTTGTACTTGTTAATCGTTGTCTTGTGCACCATGTTTTCAGACTTCTCCCTTTTCATCAAACTAAGTTATTTACCTCTACGTACAGATTGTCATGTATTTGTCACAATTTCAACAGTCGCTGCCAGTTGGCGTCTGAATTACACAACCATCATTTTCTGAATTGTCACGTTTACCGACCATCGGTCCTTTTCCTAGCGTGTTGGTATTTTTGCATGCACAGAGTCCTTGGATTAGATACCATTTTCTTCTATCACAGTATTATTATTTCGTCACGCTAACTCGATGACCTACGTGCACAAACTCTTTTCTTATTTGTCTCACTGACTTGCTGACCTCCGTGTGGAATTTTTTTTTTTGGTTCTTACTGCGTGATTGATTAATTAGTTGCGGGTGGTTGATTGTCCTTGTACAAATTTAGTCGAATCCCATTGATCATTCCCCTCAATTATGTTCCTTCCAAATACTTCAACTATACATCTCCTTTGTCTGTCACAGTCTTGACTTCAAATGGTCCCAACCAATGCATTCATAACTTTCCTGGATGTTGCAAAAACTTGTTGTCATACAGTAGGAGTAGGTCTCCTTCCTTGTACATTTTTCTCTTGATATGTAGGTCATGCCAAGATTTGTCCCTTTCTTTTTGGAATTCTTGGTGAAATCCTGCTATAATCCTATCTTCTTCCATGCTCATCAGTTGACTTAACCTTTCTTGTACTGCACCTCACTCTGGCATGTTTGTAATTGCTACGACACACCGACTTGGTACCAAGAATTATAATGGAACCACTGCTTCTTGTCCATACACCAATCTAAATGGTGTCTTCCCTATCAAATTATTATAGGTAGTTCTATATTCCCATAGTATCGCTGGTATCTTTGAATCCCAGTCATCCCTATTGACATTTCAAATCTTGGTTAGGGAATTCTCTAGAATATTGTTGAAGGCTTCCACTATTCCATGTGCCTGAGGGTGTTATGGAATAATTTTCTAATGGTAGATCTCGAATTTTTCAGTTAGAGCTCTGACAGTGCTATTGATAAAGTGACTGCCTTGGTTACTCATCAGAATCCTTGGGTATCCAAATTTGGTGAGCACATGTTCAAACAAGAAGTGTGTTGTTGTCTATGTGTTGCAATATTTAACTGGTGTTGCATCTTCCCATATTGAGAAGTATTTTTTCATAGTGATGATGTATCGCGCATCTGACCTTATTGTGGGTGGGTGAGTTGGCCCAACAAAATCAATAGCCCATTT
>JZKD02S0718907.1:0-15075 GCA_000966675.3 Picea glauca | reverse complement strand
TTCGATGGCTCGTCGGGTATGGACTAGAGGATCTTGATGATCAGACTAAAGGCTTCATTGATTTCAAACAAAGACTTGATTGGAATTTCGGGATGGCCGTGCATGAGGGAAAGAGATAAACTGCAGAGGGGCCGACTCAGTCGTAGTAAAAATTCCCTTGGGCAATAACACGACAAATGATGAGACTCATAAAATATGGCATTTGACATAAGTTCACGATGCAGGAGGCAACACAAACTCTCCATATGTTTGGAAGAATAACCAAACGGAGGAGGACACATCTCTATGTAGCGAAAACAACTTCCTAAGGTTGTATTAAATCCCAGAGCTTGATGAACAAATAGAAGGATGTGCTTTTTCCAAGGGTGACTCATTGTGCTCCCAAATAAGAAGAAAATACTTTTCCCTTCCTCTTTTTGGGGTATATTTGAATTTTTTTGTCTTTTTCAATAATTTTGGAAAAAGAATAAAATAATGCTACGTTACAAAGGAGGAATCAAGTGTCACAAACATACTAGTTCCAAGCGCACATAACACAGGGATTCTCGGGGCAAAGGGACATATGCAAGAAAAGGACACTCGGGAAAAATCCTCCAGGGGCCAAAGGTGTTAAGACACAGAGGCAAAGTGCTATAGGACTTGTGTATAAGGCATGCTTCAGATGGTTCAATTGAGAGCAACATGGAGCCGACATTAGACCAAAGACACAGATATGCAAACATGGTTAACAAAACACACAATGGTAACTTCCTTCGATATAAGTTTAATGAGCCCAGAGAAGGTAAGCTCGATGGTTTTTCATATTCAGAGAGTCTAAAAAAATGTAAAAGGAGACTCCAATGGGGTACCTTTTTCGAAGGTAGTCTAGTCGGTTCGAAAAATGGGTAAACTAGTACTGACAAGATGTCTATTCAAAATCATTTTAACGAGTGTGATAAAGACAAGATCACTCGAATTTTTTTTCATTTTTAAGGAGTCTGAAAAAATCTTAACTATGGACTCCATTAGGATTGTTCTTCTGGACCATTTTAATGAGTGTGAAAGAATAAGGTCACTCGATGATCTCTTCAATTGTAGGGATTCTGAAAAGAGCTTAACTATGGACTCCATGGGGGTTCGTTTTTCGTAAATTTAGTCCCTCAGGCCCAAAAAAGGGTTAAAATTATACTTGAGGGTACTCTTCTAGAGACCCGAGGCCTCTAGAGTATACCTTTGTTCGTACAATTGACCATCCGAATCGAAAAAGGGGTAAACTACTGCCGGATAGACGTGACTTCAAATTTCAGTTTAACGAGCGTGAAAGGCCACAAGATTGCTCATCAATCGTTTCATGTTTAGAGGGTCATAAAAGGGCTTAAAAGAAGACTCGTGGGGGCTACGAATCATGTATGAAACTGGTTCAGGTAGAGCCCGCTGCTAGGCTTAGACCAAGAGTCTCTTCGATAGTCAACTTGGGAAGTCTCCCAAAAGGGAAGAAAACACAAACCACGGTGTAAGTCCTCTTGCGATATAGAAACCGTAGTCATGGCTTCAAGGATAGCCTCCTCTGAAGGCAATTCAAATTATGAGAAATCACGCAAACGGGGGTCGACAGTCCCAAAGGGTGAAGTAAATTGACCATACTCTATATGACGATGGAGGTTCTGACTAGGACTAGCAGAGTCTATTAGCGAAGAATCACGATCATGAGGGCTTGAGGATCCACTAACAACGAAATCAGACTCAGAAGGATACTCAATCCCACTTGGACCAAGAGGGGGAAGCAAGGGCTCCCATGCCCCCATTGGATACATCAATGGATCAATTGCTAATTCCAAGTCTCGAGAAGGAAAACATGATTGCGCAGGTTCCTGCGCATAAGCAATTGAACACAGAGGATAAGATTCCACATAATTAACCCATGGCACTCCACACGAACACTAGGAACATATAAAGGGGCAGCCTGAACTAATGCTGAATTAGGATGGTGATTATCAGATGCCAGCTGGTCAATAGTGACAATGCTTCCATTGTGAGGGAAGTGCATCACCCAGAAGAGCATACATACCACAACGTTCATAACATATACATAATCACGCCCGAGAAGCATATTGAAATCTAACAGGCCTTGCACCACTATAACATTGACACATACAGTCTTCCCACCTGAAGATATAGGTAACTGAGGAAGAACCCCCAAATATTCACTAGGACGTCTGTCAAAAGCCAACAACTCATGCGAAGAAGACACAAGATCAGGAGATCCCAAGACTTTCCAAACCGAGGAGGATAAAATACTTGCAGAAACTCCTTCATCCACAATACATCAATAAATGTTTTTTGAAATAACTTGAACCCTTATTTGAAAAGGTGCATAAGAAGGAAGACGAGGCTCAACAAGATCATTCCAATCAAAGGAAACCATCCTAGGGCTTGGAGGGGGTGTACTCAGAATGAGCGGAATGCCCCCTTGTTCTGAAAGTACTGAACTGGAAATGCTAAAAACATAGTCGGTAGACACTTCACTCCCCAAGAGAGGAGTGGGATCAACCGAAGACTGAGTCAGCGTGACCACTTTATCAACCAATGGCTGCNTCAATTGTTGATTCCAAGTCTCGAGAAGGAAAACATGATTGCACAGGTTCCTGCTCATAAGCAATTGAACACTGAGGATAAGATGCCACATAATTAACCCGTGGCGGGGTGGATTCTACATGAACACTAGGAACATATAAAGGGGCAGCCTGAACTAACGCTGAATTAGGATGGTGATTATCAGATGTCAGCTGGTCAATAGTGACAATGCTTCCATTGTGAGGGAAGCGCATCACCCGGAAGAGCGTAGATACCACAACGTTCATAGCAAATACATAATCACGCCCGAGAAGCATATTGAAATCTAACGGGCCTTGCACCACTATAACATCAACAAGGACAGTCTTCCCACCTAAAGATATAGGTAACTAAGGAAGAACCCCCAAATATTCACTAGGACGTCTATCAAAAGCCAACAACTCATGCGAAGAAGGCACAAGCTCGGGAGATCCCAAGAATTTCCAAACTGAGGAGGATAAAATACTTGCGGAAGCTCCTTCATCCACAATACATCAATAAATGTTTGTTGAATTAATTTCAACCCTTATTTGAAAAGGTGTGTAAGAAGGAAGACAAGGCTCAATAAGATCATTCCAATCAAAGGAAACCATCATAGGGCTGGGAGGGGGTGTACTCGGAATGAGCGGAATGCCCCCTTGTTATGAAAGTACTGAACTAGAAATGTTAAAAACATAGTCGGTAGACACTTCACTCCCCAAGAGAGGAGTGGGATCAGTCAAAGACTATGTCGGCATGACCACTTTCTCAACCAATGGCTGCATAGGCTGAGAGACTACATGGTCTAAAGGCACCTCACCCCTCAAAAGAGGAGTGGTATCAGCCGATGACTGCATCGGCATGACCACTTTCTCAACCAATGGCTGCATAGGCTGAGAGACTACAAGGTCTAAAGGCACCTCAGCCCCCAAATGAGAAGTGGGATCAGCCGATGACTGCATCGACATGACCACTTTCTCAACCAATGGTTGAATAGGCTGAGAGACTACAAGGTCTAAAGGCACCCCACCCCCCAAAAGAGGAGTGGGATTAGCCGATGACTACATCAATGTGACCACTTTCTCAACCAATGGTTGAATAGACTACAAGGAAACCTCAAAAGACTCAGAATCAGAAGAGCTTGTAGACAGGGACCACAATCTTTGTACCTCTGGAATGCCAGGGCACAAATGAGTAAGGTGATCTCCCTTGCAAATCTTACAAGGGAACTTAGGCTTGCGTCCTATCCGTCTAGGTTTCTCAATAGAATTAATGCCCCCAACATCACTAGCAGTGGTTGGTTGCACATCTCCAACATGACTTGCAGAGGTTNTTCGATGGCTCGTCGGGTATGGACTAGAGGATCTTGATGATCAGACTAAAGGCTTCATTGATTTCAAACAAAGACTTGATTGGAATTTCGGGATGGCCGTGCATGAGGGAAAGAGATAAACTGCAGAGGGGCCGACTCAGTCGTAGTAAAAATTCCCTTGGGCAATAACACGACAAATGATGAGACTCATAAAATATGGCATTTGACATAAGTTCACGATGCAGGAGGCAACACAAACTCTCCATATGTTTGGAAGAATAACCAAACGGAGGAGGACACATCTCTATGTAGCGAAAACAACTTCCTAAGGTTGTATTAAATCCCAGAGCTTGATGAACAAATAGAAGGATGTGCTTTTTCCAAGGGTGACTCATTGTGCTCCCAAATAAGAAGAAAATACTTTTCCCTTCCTCTTTTTGGGGTATATTTGAATTTTTTTGTCTTTTTCAATAATTTTGGAAAAAGAATAAAATAATGCTACGTTACAAAGGAGGAATCAAGTGTCACAAACATACTAGTTCCAAGCGCACATAACACAGGGATTCTCGGGGCAAAGGGACATATGCAAGAAAAGGACACTCGGGAAAAATCCTCCAGGGGCCAAAGGTGTTAAGACACAGAGGCAAAGTGCTATAGGACTTGTGTATAAGGCATGCTTCAGATGGTTCAATTGAGAGCAACATGGAGCCGACATTAGACCAAAGACACAGATATGCAAACATGGTTAACAAAACACACAATGGTAACTTCCTTCGATATAAGTTTAATGAGCCCAGAGAAGGTAAGCTCGATGGTTTTTCATATTCAGAGAGTCTAAAAAAATGTAAAAGGAGACTCCAATGGGGTACCTTTTTCGAAGGTAGTCTAGTCGGTTCGAAAAATGGGTAAACTAGTACTGACAAGATGTCTATTCAAAATCATTTTAACGAGTGTGATAAAGACAAGATCACTCGAATTTTTTTTCATTTTTAAGGAGTCTGAAAAAATCTTAACTATGGACTCCATTAGGATTGTTCTTCTGGACCATTTTAATGAGTGTGAAAGAATAAGGTCACTCGATGATCTCTTCAATTGTAGGGATTCTGAAAAGAGCTTAACTATGGACTCCATGGGGGTTCGTTTTTCGTAAATTTAGTCCCTCAGGCCCAAAAAAGGGTTAAAATTATACTTGAGGGTACTCTTCTAGAGACCCGAGGCCTCTAGAGTATACCTTTGTTCGTACAATTGACCATCCGAATCGAAAAAGGGGTAAACTACTGCCGGATAGACGTGACTTCAAATTTCAGTTTAACGAGCGTGAAAGGCCACAAGATTGCTCATCAATCGTTTCATGTTTAGAGGGTCATAAAAGGGCTTAAAAGAAGACTCGTGGGGGCTACGAATCATGTATGAAACTGGTTCAGGTAGAGCCCGCTGCTAGGCTTAGACCAAGAGTCTCTTCGATAGTCAACTTGGGAAGTCTCCCAAAAGGGAAGAAAACACAAACCACGGTGTAAGTCCTCTTGCGATATAGAAACCGTAGTCATGGCTTCAAGGATAGCCTCCTCTGAAGGCAATTCAAATTATGAGAAATCACGCAAACGGGGGTCGACAGTCCCAAAGGGTGAAGTAAATTGACCATACTCTATATGACGATGGAGGTTCTGACTAGGACTAGCAGAGTCTATTAGCGAAGAATCACGATCATGAGGGCTTGAGGATCCACTAACAACGAAATCAGACTCAGAAGGATACTCAATCCCACTTGGACCAAGAGGGGGAAGCAAGGGCTCCCATGCCCCCATTGGATACATCAATGGATCAATTGCTAATTCCAAGTCTCGAGAAGGAAAACATGATTGCACAGGTTCCTGCGCATAAGCAATTGAACACAGAGGATAAGATTCCACATAATTAACCCATGGCACTCCACACGAACACTAGGAACATATAAAGGGGCAGCCTGAAATAACGCTGAATTAGGATGGTGATTATCAGATGCTAGCTGGTCAATAGTGGCAATGCTTCCATTGTGAGGGAAGTGCATCACCCAGAAGAGCATACATACCACAACGTTCATAACATATACATAATCACGCCTGAGAAGCATATTGAAATCTAACAGGCCTTGCACCACTATAACATTGACACATACAGTCTTCCCACCTAAAGATATAGGTAACTGAGGAAGAACCCCCAAATATTCACTAGGACGTCTGTCAAAAGCCAACAACTCATGCGAAGAAGACACAAGATTAGGAGATCCCAAGACTTTCCAAACCGAGGAGGATAAAATACTTGCAGAAACTCCTTCATCCACAATACATCGATAAATGTTTTTTGAAATAACTTGAACCCTTATTTGAAAAGGTGCATAAGAAGGAAGACGAGGCTCAACAAGATCATTCCAATCAAAGGAAACCATCCTAGGGCTTGGAGGGGGTATACTCAGAATGAGCGGAATGCCCCCTTGTTCTGCAAGTACTGAACTGGAAATGCTAAAAACATAGTCGGTAGACACTTCACTCCCCAAGAGAGGAGTGGGATCAACCGAAGACTGAGTCAGCGTGACCACTTTATCAACCAATGGCTGCATAGGCTGAGAGACTACATGGTCTAAAGGCACCTCACCCCTCAAAAGAGGAGTGGGATCAGCCGATGACTGCATTAACGTGTCCACTTTCTCAACCAATGGCTGCATAGGTTGAGATACTACAAGGTCTAAAGGCACCTCACCCCTCAAAAGAGGAGTGGGATCAACCGATGACTGCATTGGTGTGACCACTTTCTCAACCAATGGTTGAATAGGTTGAGAGACTACAAGGTCTAAAGGCACCTCACCCCCCAAACGAGGAGTGAGATTAGCTGATGACTGCATCGACATGACCACTTTCTCAACCAATGGTTGAATAAACTGCAAGGAAACCTCAAAAGACTTAGAATAAGAAGAGATTGCAGACAGGGACCACAATCTTTGTACCTCTGGAATTCCAGGGCACAAATGAGTAAGGTGATCTCCCTTGCAAAGCTTACAAGGGAACTTAGGCTTACATCCTATCCGTCTAGGTTTCTCAACAGAATTAATCCCCCCATCATGACTAGCAGTGGTTGGTTGCACATCTCCAACATGACTTGCAGAGGTTAGTGATGGGTCGATAACATGACTTGCAGAGGCTACAGACCTATTACCAGTATGACTAGCAGTGACTGGACTTTTTCCCCCAGCATGACTTGCAGAGTGTGGGTGCGTGCCCCCAACATAACTTGCAGAGGCTAGGTGTTGGTCTTCAACGTGACTTGCAGAGGTTGGTGATTTCTTCTTCCTATTCTTCGTCTTTCTATTTCGTTTAGACTTTTGGTTACTAGTAACTGTACTTTCATTAGAGGCGGGAGAAGGAGGAGGATAAGACTTTGTTGACGAAGAAACATCAATAGGGTGCCCATGACTTAAGGTGCTTAAATGAGAAGCGTTAAGAGCATTCAGGACATTTGGAATGGTACCCAACCAAACCAGTAGTCCCACATTCAACCCAGGAATGTTCAAAGTGGCCATCAAAGGGACACCAATGTTTTCGAAGAAAGGAAAAGCACAAGAATCCCCTTGTGAAGGGGCTCCTTGGTTGGTATCGTCGAGAAATTTGGCCATGAAGATCCTATGCACAGGTTCTCCCCTTGCGAGATCGTTCAAGTCCGTAAAAGTCTCATGCATTGACTTTGGCAAACTAGTGGTATCAAAACAACGCCTATAAAGAGGCGACTCCACGTTTCTAATCGGAAGACCGAAAAAGTCCTCACGATCGATGGAGTGGGAGGTATACCACCCTAGGTCAATGACCCAAATCCATGTTTGATTAACTCACTATGGAAAACTAGGGATCACAGAGCACACACTAGAAAAACTCCTAAAGGTAAATCAAGCAAACGACTAACTAGTTGGAAGAACAGTTACACCAACCAACACTAGTGCAACTTACTGGTGCAAGTGCAACTCGAATATGGAAGCACCCTCTGGGTATACTCTACAAAGCGTGGCCCGATGTCTGCCCTAGTTACTGCGGTATACCCCCGCGGTCACCTGTGTAAGTCCCTAAAATAAAGGTAACTAGGTTGCCAGCTCGTGAACAATCACCAGGTGGGTACAGTCGACAGTCGGGTGGACCGCAATGAGCAGGGTATCAAGCCAAAAACCTATCAAGGGCATCAAAAGAAAGTGTTCTGGAAGATGACTGAGGACCTCGAATAGATTTGAGACCCACGAAGCTCCGTGGAAAATGCGATCAATGGAATCCCAAGACAAGTCCTCTATATGCGTTCCCCACTACGCTTGGTCCATCTTTGGAGTGGTTATCTTCGCTACCTTTCCACACACGACCTCGTGTTTAGCCCCTGTGTTAGAGGGGGGTCCCAGATAATTTCCACGTTACTCGACTTCTACACTCCTTAGCACAGACTCATATGTTTGTTTTATAGCCTTGAAGTGTTTCCTCTCCAAGCTAAATCAAGGCTCTAGCCTAATCTAGTTGATGGACCCTACAAACATAAAGTCTAGTAATTTTTAATTAGTGTTCTTTTTAAGGCTTGATTTACTCAAAAGGGGTACAATAGTGCAACTGATGTTTTTAAGACTCATTGTGAAAAATGATGAAACTTACATGAACACTGACAAATAATGATTATATTTCTTATTCTTTTTCTTTTTGAAATGCTTTTAAAATTAGAAGAAAACACAACGCTATGCTAATTTCTTTTTCTTTTTCAAATAACAATGCAAAGAAAATGCCAGGAAAGAAAGAGCTCTAACAAACTAAGTTTTTTTTTTTTTATTTTTTCTTCCAATCAAAGAAGAAATAACAAAAGATTCTAAAAGAAACTAATGAATGCAACTCATTTTTCTTAAAATTTCAAGCTAAAAATAAGTTAAAAAAGCTAGGAAACACAAAAAATATTTTAAATGAAAAAGAAAGCTATGTTGGAATAAAACCTAGGCTAAAACTGCTTATGACAGAGACTAGAAAGAAACAAGAAAAACTTGAGAAGTAAAAACTTGACAGGGAAGAGGATGATTGCCTCCTCAAAATTTTCTAGATAGACATGCGACTGTCACTTCAACAACCAGCGTATGCCCGCGGGCTGCCCAAAGACACGACACATATGCACGCATGTAGGCCCACTACAGGAAGTGTGTGCCTCTGTTTCTCCTCAAAAGAAGCAAGACAAGCGACTAAGCTCAAGAAGGGAGTACTGGTATTGAGAAACAGAATCCCTTGAAGACACAAAAACTTACTTTGACAGAAAAAGATGCAAGGAAAAAGCTGATCTAAGATTTTTACCTGACTATGGACTGTTCAATCAAAGACCTTGAAGGACCCAGAAGATCCCTGAGAAGGATCACTTTTGCAGGGGAGAGGATGACTGCCTCTTCTTGAGAAGGATTTCCTGGGTTCTCAGACACGCAACTAGCACTTCATCAATAGGCGTATGCACACGGACTGTGTGAAGGTAGGGCGCGTGTACACACATGCAGGCCTTATATAGGCAGTGTGTACCTCTATGACTTCTCGAAAAGAAAATGCAGCCAAGAAAAGAAAGCAGGGAGTACTGGTATGGAAGACCAGAATCCTTACTAGCTCAGACTCTTGCAGAAACTCAGAAAAAAGGTGATGAAACCAATTTAAAACTGCCAAAAAGTATCCCTAGAAAACCCGAGAGATCCCCAGTACAGTCGCCAATTCTGTTGTGGGTGGGAATCCCTCCTACGGACTTGCACTTAGAGTTTTATCATGCATGCAGAAAAGACCTAAAGATTCCTACTTTTTACCATCATCCCGGACCTAATCCCCATTATTCTTAAGCAAATACACAGTTAAGAAGATCAAGTGAACATACCTTATTTCCGGTGTTTGATATTGATCCTTCTTCACGCTTGGTTGCTCTTTGACTGCAGCTCTCCTCCCAAGGCTGACCTGCATTCACAAAAGACAAACAAATAACTCCACATGCATTTGATCTATGAATTAATGGGTTAGATATTTTAATCAACGTGTACGCAATAAACAATGAAAACCTCTTATGGTGGGACGAGAAAAGTACTTCTTTATTATTAACTTCACTAAAGAAACTTACAATGATGAAGCCGACCACTACTCCATGAATCTGGTGCTGGGCTCCTCTTTTACTGTGCACCAATTGCTAACACACTTGCTTCTCTTCTTCGTTGAAATCACAAAATGATTGCAGAATCTTCGGCAAAGGGGAATACGAATTCAGGTAGAGTTTCTTTACTATGTTTTTCCTCTTTTCAAATGGGACCCTTACCCCTTCTTTTATAGGCTAGAAGGAGCTAGGTATTTGGTCAAATGACCGACCATGCATGGCCTAAAGGTTTAGTTAACTTACCCAAAGCTGTGTGTTCCATCAACAAGTTTCCTTTTTTCATGCTTTTGTAGGTCCACGCGGGATGTAGTGGGTTAGCTAGCATGGAAACTGTAGATACACGCTGGCTATAGTGGAGCATGGTGCATGGGCCTTTAAAAAAATGTATTTTTAAGAAGAGTTGTTTAGTAGTGTTTTGGAAAAGAAGGAATCTAAGAGGGCTTGATGTCGGGTAAGCATGTCTAGTGAAAATTAGGGTTATAACAGAGGGAAAAGCACATATCAATGATTCATTTTCAAGCTCCAGGTCTCCTTCTTTCATGGAATCATGAGTGAATTCTTGGTGACCTTCATTAGGAACCCTCTCTTCAATTTCTTGTTTTCCGATTCATTGACACCATTCATTAAGTTCTCTAATGAAGATATTAAGGGAAGCTACATCATCTAGGCTAATAATATCTGGGGTATCCTTAGGGTAATCAATCTTGATTTTTGGAGAAGAGAGATATTCTCCCTTGGGCTAGGAGACATTTTACTCGATTTCTGTAGCCACGTGATAAGCGTCTTGGATTCTCCTTGGCCCCTTTTCATTGAGGAGGAATCCTATTTGTCCAAGAGTGCATTGGTATCGAGGTAAACAAGGTACTTGTCTTCAAGATGATGGCTTCTAGGAATTTGTTGTAACAACTTCTCAAATTTGGTATGGAATTCCTTCACAGTCTCGTTCTTAGTTTGTTGTATGTAATAAATTCCTTTGATCACCACATGAATATGTTCTAATTTAATACTCCATTTATGGAGAAATGTTTCTTCTAATTGGTCCATAGATGTGATGCTGGCGTCAGGGAGACCATCATATTTCTAGCATTTCCATGAAGAGTGGCAGAGAAAAGTTTCATTGCCAAATCTTCAACATCATCACTGACAGGGTGGATTTGAAAGAAATCCCAGAAGTTATTCATGTGATCTTCAACTTTAACCACATCATTACCAGTGAATATAGGGAGCCATTTTTCATACCCTAGAGGCATTTGTCGAGGGCAACCCAAAATTTCACTCATATCCAAGGGTTTAAAATTACCTGGGTCCCATGGAGAATCCATGGTTGGATTTATCATTAGTGGAGTCACGAGATAATCCTTCTAGGGATTATCAGAGGGAAAAGAGGGAATCACCCTCAATGGAGTCGCCAAGTAATCTTGTAAAGTAAGAAGGCTTTGAGGAAAAAACTTACCGAAAATGTGTCGTTCGAGGAAAGTTCACTTGATGTTCCCCAACAACGGCACCAAAAATGTTATCGTGCAATATGTACTTTCCCAAATCCCAAGGCAAGTGAAGCAAGATTGGCGTAAAAAGGGGTGACCTATCAGTGTCACCTTAATAGGAAACCCCTTTTTGTTTAGGAGTAGGATAAGACTACCCCAAGGGAGACATCGCTAGTGACCTAAAGGGCTAGTGAAATGAAGTGAAGATAGAGTTTACCCCCTTCTCACTGGTCACTCAAGTTAGGTAAAATCACTAAGTTATGCCTTAAGAGATGAAGCAAATGTAAAAGTAATATGTACCTGCCCTTAACCAAAGCAACAAGTGAATAATATGGAGGTTATAAACAAAAATGATATTTCTTTAATAAGACATTAAACTTTTGATAATAGGTGCTAGCTAGTAAATATGTGCAACAATGAGAAAATATATAATAGAAATTAGTAATATGTAACAACTACAAGAAATTATTCTTCAGAAATGTTGTAAAAGACAATGAAAGTATAACATTTAGTGTATGGAATGATAGTTACTAACTTGTCATAAACAAGTTCTGAAGTGTTTAGCTAGAAATAAAATTCAAGTATGAAAAAAATTTGTTGCTTTAAGATGGCTGTAGAAAACGATTATAACAACATCAATAAAATTAGTTTTCTAGGCTAAGTTAGTGTTAGTTTTAGTTAGTGAAAGCTAGAAATATTAAGGTTTGAGTGTTGGTTGATTTCTCAAGGAGATAGAGTTTGAAGATTAGTGCCTTACAAGGGGGTGATGGAGTCAAATGTGGTGGCTTCTACTTGGGGATAATGACAATGATGATATCACTAATATAAGAAGGAAAGGACCTAGGAGGAGTAGCACATTAAGTCCTCCTAGGATCCAAGCTTTGAGAAGGACCCTAGCTAGGGTCTAGGATCTTCTAGGCCCTAGCATCTCCTTCCTCTTAGAATTCTTTGAAAATTAAATTTATAAGCAACCACAATTACTAAATGCCTCTAAAGTGCTATCACTTTAGGTCTTATGAGGCTTGACAATTATGAAACCAATCTAGTGAAGTTTAGCAAATAAAAAAAAAGTAAAGAAGTAGCACCTTAAGTTCTTTACTTCTAGGGTTTTATCTAGCATGAAATTTCATAATATTTACCATGAGCAAGTAAACAATACCATAACCATTCCAAAGAAATGATAAAAATCAAATCTACTTACATTTGCCAAGAATAATTATGCTAACAAACACTAGATTGCCAAAACACTTCACCAAAATTGATCCAAGTTACAAAGAAAAGCCTCCAAGACAAGTGCGCCTTCCTTATTTTAGTCAAAGGCACCCAAAATAGGGCACAAATTTCAGTCCTCTTCTCTCACAAGTGAGAGTTATCATGAAAATTAAAAGTTTTTTTTGTTTATTTATACAAAAAATTGACCTTTAATTTATTTTAGGTCAAAAAATCAGGGCCAACCTTGAACATTCACTACAAAAATTACATTTAAAAAAAATGAAACAATAAAACCCCAATAGGGTGATGTCATGCCCTTTCTAGGGTGACATTGAGCTCTCATGATGGATATGCTTCCTCTAAAGATGGAACATTGGACCTCTTAGGGCTTAATCACACCACCTTCTACCAGAGCATTGTGCAAATTTCCTTCTTTGACTGGAACATCATTGCATGAAACCATAGCCCCTCCAAGATGACATCATGGGATAGGTGGATGGTCTCTAGGCCTCCCAAGGCCATCGTCCAAGTGAATGAAGGTAGGTCTCGTTCGTCTAAGACATTCTAGAGTGCCTCAAAAGGAAATGAATTCCTTCTTCATGGTACAAGTCAACAATCTCTATCATGCCCCTTTCTTGGGGTCTCATCATCCATATGTGGGATTTAGGCCCTCATGAAGGTCCAAACTAGTCATCTCCTCATGAATTCCTGTCCACCGGGAAAATTCCTGTAGATACAACAAGTATGCCCTCCAGGGGTTCATAAGTTACAAGTATCATGGCATGCAAATCACATCTAATAGTCAAATTACCCAAACATGTGCATCAAACGCCCCTAACCCAAACAAATGCTCAAAGATGTTGTGAAAATTGCCAAATTTAGGTTTGGAGAGCGTCTCAAGATGTCCTATTGGGTCAACACCCCCTAAGTCTAGGGTGTTTCCTAGGTGGAACCAATCCTATGCATGTGTGCGTATGAGATGACATGGGGTAGACCTTTTGGCATTGGTGTCATGCAATGCTAGGGATTGTAGAGTCTTACCTATGGGCACCTCTATGGAGGGTGAGCTACACCTTGTCATTAATGAAATTGTTTCCAAGCCCATTTATTGCCATTTTCATCTTTTTATCTTTTCTCTTTTTATTCTCTTTTTATGCTTCAAGAAACTAGTTGAAGGCCATTGTCCTAGCTTGGTGACCAGGTGTTACAATGTCATTCACAAAACTTCACGGAAATGAGAAGGATGGCTCATGATGATAACCCCTTTCTCTTAGTTATGCAACCAAGAGTCACTACCCCAGCTTGGTGACCAAATAATGGTAATGTCATATCGCTACATGTTTATGATAATGATAGGTCAACTCGTGATGAGACCTCCTATCCACCAACTAATACCTTCAGTATTTTACTTTATTTTTTTGGGTCCCCTTTTCTTACTGAGAAGCATTTCACTGCTTTCTCGAGAATCCTTGGGTGAAGCATATCAAAGGTTCATAATTGGCTTTTAACTCTTTTCAGCTACTTTTACCCTCTGGGCATTTAGCCCCTTCTTCCCATGAGGCAAGGCACAATCTGTCATGTTTAATTCATCCCAATACCCAAAATATGGGGAGGTGGAAGGCATAAAGATGGAAAGTGGTAAGTATGGTGGGGACAGACGATGACCCTTCAAGGAAATGACCAGTAGCAACCTATCTTAATGGGAACCAACTTAATAGGGCACCATGTCACCCTCCTAGGTTGAAACAAGGAAAAGAGCATAAATTCCAAGAAAACATTTTGAAATCAAGAAAGATTCAATACAACATATTCAAGTGCTTCAAATATTAGATTGGTACATACAATGATAGTTGGACTCATTACCTCATGGAGAAATATCTACTTCCTTCTAGGACCAGGCTTGTGTGGTGGATGTTGTTGTTGACGATGTGTAGGATGCATTAAAGAAAATAAGGGCCCCTCTAGGGCTATGGTTTGTCCATCTGGCTCTTGGAACTCAATGTCTACAACCTGTGGGCCTCGAGACACGATCTCCTTAGTTACCCCGAGGATAGGGGGTAAGAAGATGTAAATGGGATTCCATGCCACTATCATTGGTCCATATTCCATGGTTTATTAAACCCCATAGCACAAGGATTAGTCATGCATTTTAATATATTATGATTACATATCATATTTTGTATTATTAAGCACACATATCTTACATAATTTTCCATTACAAAATTGTACCTATATTTATTTCCTTTTAAATGCATGTCAACGATTTGTATAATGTGATTTGTTACACACCCCATTATATATATATATATATATATATATATATATATATATAGAATAAATGGG
>JZKD02S0718852.1:0-15075 GCA_000966675.3 Picea glauca | reverse complement strand
CCACAAATGTATTGTATAAGGTATCAAGTAATCTAATAGTGTTGTGTTATAATGTCTCTCTCATTTGTTAATTTGGTATCAGAGCTTGGACAGGCCTAGCTCTCTCACGAGAGGGTCTGGATCATGAGAGAGAGAATGATGTGTGTTAATCGTTAGCGTAGGAGAGTAGATCTGTTGGGTTGATTGTAGAAAGTTTGAAAGCCAGACGCCGCGAAGAAAGTTAGCTGCGCTGTGGAGAGACCAAGATTGATGTTTGCTGTGGAGGACACCGTGGAAACTGATTGTTGTTGATAGCGTGGAGGTGTCGATGATCTGAGGGTGCATACAGGAGCTACGCATCTCACGGTGTGAAAAGATCGACTGTGAAAGGGCTGACTGTATCATCTGGAGCGATTTGTTGTCTTGTGGCGTCGATGTCCCTGCGTGGAGCGATTGTTGTAACCTATATTTGTTGAGTCTACCATAGAAGGAGTCGCCGCTATTGATTAGATGCGTTCGTCGTTCGCCGTTTGCACCTGTCTACTTATCACTGCCAGAAAATCGACCGACTAAATGATGTTATGGTAGGCTCGAAATTTGCCGATATCCGATCGTACATTATTGATCGGGTATGTAGAGACTGGAGAGAAATCTATGAATGACATACTTTCCGGGTCAAACACTGGACAAATTTGATGCGGTCATCGAGCAGAGGGAGGTCTCCATGATTTAAGAGCGTTGAATATAGAATGCAGAGTGCGGGGCTGTTTTCTAGACTGGAATGTGCTGCATATGAAGTAAAATGGTTCGTTGGCGATATTCTGTACGTTTTGATAAGCCCGTGGAACGGAGCGGAAGATTCAACGTCTTATGATTCTGTTACATTTTGAGATATTTGCGGAACATGATAGAGGATTTGCCTTGTTGCTATAGCAGAGAAAATGGCTATGTTGAGCCTGAGAGGTAGTGTTGCTGGATGAGTCAGGCTAAAGGACTCATTGATGTATTGTTGATTGATCGCTGAAGGAGAGATTGTTGCTGCTTTGTGAGAGAGCTTTTGAACTGTGTATTAAAGATGTTGACAGAAAATCCAGATCTGAAATTGTTGGATGGATAGGAGCCATCGTTGTGCAAAGAGATCTGTTTCTATCGTTGTCAATGACAAATCCTTGTCCATGATATTACAGAGGACTCATTTTTTGAGTTTTGGAGAGGAGCTGCAATTGCTGAGTAAAGGAGTCGTAAAGCGAGAGACTGTTATTGTTGGAGTTTGTTGTTGTTTGCGCCATTACATGGAGGTGTTATAGCGAAATGAAGTGAGGTGTACGTGCTCATTCCGTCGGACTCACACATCCTCCAAATTAAGTCACAAAAGTAAGAAAGTGAGATTGAGTTGTGCTTATATTTCTTGTTTGAATGTGTGCTGATAGTTATTCAAGTTGTGTGCGTGGTTGTGTGTCTTGGTCAAGAATGATGATGAGGTGTAAATGGACATATGTAATGGGCTTGTAATATTGGGCATATGATTGGTGAGAGAATTGTTGATATTTTATGTACCTGATTGAATTGTTGTAGGGGGTGCATGATCGGTTGTACCCGACACCCCAGGTTATGGTCCAAATTGTAATGCTTAGCCATTGGCAAGCTAAATTCCCTAGATTTGTTGTAAGCCCTGTTAGTAAGGCATAAACAGGCATATGTGTTGTAGCGCAGAAGTGCGTGTGATCACAGGATGTGATACTCTCTTATAGGCAGAGAGGTTGTTGTATCAAGTTGTGGAATTAACCACTAGGGTAGGTACGAGGGTGGGAGGTGTACTCGTATGCTAGCTTGATGTTGAATCAGAGACTTCGGATCTTCGATTCAAGGTGGGGATGTGAGATGGAAGAATCTCAAAGTGTGAGACCAAGTTGTGAGTCTTAGAGTATGAGGGACCAAGTTATGTTTAAGGGAGAATTTAACATTGATGAGCTATGTAGCTGAAAACAATTCCTAGAGAACTAGCGGTTACAGCGGCATATGACCCATGTATTCCGGTAGATGAATTGTGTTTTATATGGACATCAATAATTATATGCAGGTACAAGATGCAAGAGGAAGCAAAAAAAAGTTAAAGGATGAAGCCCGTAGTAAAGCAAGCTCAAGTGAAAGATTGAAGCTATGACAGTGATGAAGATATGACCACAAAGATATTTAGATAAGTAGTCATTAAGGGAGAGTGTTGGAATATATAATTCCTACTTATCTAATATGATGTATTAAGAAGTAGAGTCAATCTCTACATGAGTTGTGTGATCTTATTATTAGGAGTTTGTTAGGGAGTTGGATTTATGAGATCCTAGATTCGTGTTTATAGTGGAGATATTTGCTCAACCTCTCATCCTATATTTGGAATAAGTTAGATCTGATAACTATCAGTGAGCTCTATATAATGAGCCACAAATGTATTGTATAAGGTATCAAGTAATCTAATAGTGTTGTGTTATAATGTCTCTCTCATTTGTTAATTCCAAGCCCCTGCCAATCCGTCCTTCAGATTCACTCAATAAAAACTAGCTGTTTTGGCATGCACTTTCACTCCCAAGAAATGTAGTTGAATGCCGGTATTTAGCTAGCAGTACATAAGACTCATTGGATTGCTTAAGCCTATAACCACTGCCCCCTTGCCCTTGTATCCCTAACTCCGCTTAACAAAGCCAAGAATATAAGACACCACACTCAACAACAAAGTATTCACACTCAACAAAGTATTCACGAAGTCTTCAAAAAATACGAAGTTTTACCAATATTATAGATAACAAAAGTAATTCTTCGGTTGAATAGAGGGAATAGTGGACGTCATTTAATTGAGTTGAAAGATGGGCTCGCAAGAACGTAAAATGATGAAGTAAATTTTTATGAGGCAGCATGCTGCACTTGTTTACACTCATATCCATTAATCATAAATATTTAATATAATTATAATAATTACTACTTATACTAATTGATGATAGGTACTTTATGCAATTAATTCCAAACAATGATATTTCATAAGATAGATGTTTGTATTTTCGTAGGTTCTATTTCCATGCTCCCCTTTTTGGATGTAGAAAATACCATTCAAAGATTTGGATAAACATCACCTTTTTAACGAATTTTAAAAAATAAAAATTCTTAGATTTAAATCGATAAATAAAATCCCGCAGTGCCCTCTATTAGTCTATATTAGTCAATAAAGACTTTCGCTATGTTGCACTGGTTTCTCAAGGAATTTCGGGGTTTTATAAGGGTTTCTAAGGCGGATCTGTGGCATTCCTGCCATAAAATGGCCCGATCTGCAGCTTTTTGATTCCATTTACCGAGAATAACCTCAGTTGATGCTTCTGGACATCATACAGCCTGCATCCACCCTTGAGGAGACAGGGTTTCAACATAAAAAACTATGCACAGAAGATCCGTTGAGTAGAAACCCTAGTGAACTCAGGAATAGTTGTGATTAATTTTTAATTTAGTAATGCAATGACTGGGAAATCGAGAATGGAATTGAACTCAGTTATGGCACCTCTAAGCCTAAAGCTTGAAACCCTGCAGCTCTCCATGAGGAATTTCAGGCTCAAAACCAAACAACAGGAGCTACTGCTGCGCGTGGGGATTCTATGTCTGGTCTATGTCCTCGCATTTATAACGAGATTGTTCAGTGTGCTTCGCTACGAGAGCATGATCCACGAATTCGATCCATATTTCAACTACAGAACCACTCTGTATTTGACGGAAAAAGGTTTCTACGAGTTCTGGAATTGGTTCGATTTCGAGAGCTGGTATCCCTTGGGTAGAATCATCGGAGGAACCCTTTACCCTGGTCTTATGGTCACTGCCGCTCTTCTTTACTGGACTCTCAGATTGCTCAGCTTTGCAGTGCACATAAGAGAAGTCTGTGTGTTGACGGCACCGTTTTTTGCGTCAAATACCACTCTGGTTGCTTATTTTTTTGGTAAGGAGATTTGGGATTCCGGTGCCGGACTTGCAGCTGCGGCTTTGATTGCCATTTGTCCCGGCTACATTTCTCGGTCCGTTGCTGGATCGTACGATAACGAAGGGGTGGCGATCTTTGCCCTGCTTTTAACTTTCTACCTGTTTGTGAAGGCTGTTAACACTGGATCCCTGGCCTGGTCGGTCGGCTCGGCTTTCGCTTACTTTTATATGGTGTCTGCGTGGGGAGGTTATATTTTCATCATCNAAACTAATTTGACCCAACATAAACTAATCTAAGTCAAGTTTCAACTGCTTGGGCTTGGAGAAGAGAACAAACAATGGGCAACAAAGAAGGGATAAAGCCCAATCTACATACCTGAAGTGCAAACCTTTCCTTCATAGGAACAAGCATGTTAATCTATCTCCAAAAATCAAAGAAAGAGAGCAAGCACACTAAACACAAAAGATATAACCATAAGTGCAAGGTATGAGCGACCTGCAAGTGGCTTCAGTGGGAAGGTTACCTCCTCATTCACAAGCCCATGCTGAAGCTTCCTCTGAAGTGGGGATGAAGGTTGATTGAAGTCCGAATAGGGACAGAGCCAAAACATCACAAGATGCAATCGATCAATCTGACAAAGGGAGATACAAGCCAATAAGGTGGAGACACCAATTGTAGTCACCACCAATAGGTGGGGTTGATGGAGACAAATGATGCAAGCAAGCTCAAGAGCATGGAAGGTGGAAGGAGATCACAAGTTCACTAGATAAGATAAGATAAGATAATATTATTAATATTCGCAAATGACCAAAGAAGTAGGTCAATGGGACTCAAAAAGTATATTAGTAGTGATGAGCGATGAGTAATGAGAGTGCAAAAACAACACCTATAGCTAGAAGCTAAAAGCTAAAAGAGACGAAAAAAGTACTCATAATAGTGTCAATGAAATCAAAAGGAAGGGACTATATCCATTAATATGAAAGTGAGAGTGGTTTACTCCTCAGTCTTAGTAGAAGTAAAACTAGAGGCAAAAGAGGAAGAAGAAGAAGTTACTTTGAGGCTTTTAAAGGGCGATGATTAAACCACAGCAAAGGAAGAAATGCATCTATTGTAAAGATGGTACCTATGAACTGTCGAAGGATGTCGTCAAGAGAATATTTGGGATTGGGAGGCTTGGCTGCGCAATCTTGGAAGGAAGTCTGGAATAGTTTGATGACACTTTCATAGTATTGAGGTCATTCGGAAAACTTTAGTGATAGAGGACTACCGTCAGTCACTAGTAGACTGGGCCAAGCATGATAAGAGTGTGTACTCTACATAAAAAATATGATGTTGCCAAGCGGTTGTGAGGAGATCTGCAATTGCACTGATATAGTGTGAAAGTGTGTATGGGGTCTTATTGTGCCTCTTGCTGTGAACGATCAACATGATAACATGAAATAATGGTGTAATCCTCTTAATAGTATCAAGTTTGGGAGGGCTGCGCAAGAACCATCCCTTGTATAAAGAGAGCCAAGCATCTTTGATTTGGATATTGGAAGAAAGAAATGAAAGACCCACAATACTCTCTGTGCAAACAATGAAAACACCCATGGATCTTGTAATAGATCAAGCATTTGAATATGAAGTGCTACTTTGACTCAACCTCCTACAAACGACATAATTGATAGATCCCCATAGGGTATAGGATGTGATCGTTAGACTTTACTCGAAGTTGGTGGAAAACATACCTAGAGCTGGCCAAGGGGAATCCGAAGGCCATGTGACTACTGTGGTTGGGTATATTTAGGTTGGACAATAAGACCATCCATTAACTACATGAAATGCTTAAGGTAGAAGGACATCTTAGGTTCAAGACCCCGAGTCCAAGTAACTTGAATGGTACTGTCTGTAGATATCTTCTTTGACCACCTAGTCACTTGGACAAAGTCTTAATATGTGAACCAAAAGGTCCTTAACATAGTAGAGGGGAGCGACATAAAATCAAATGTGGAAATCTTGATGTCTTAGCTAGTTGTTGCACATGATGTGGAAGAGCCGTTCTCTCCTTAACGATCAAACTACGGGTGTTGACTGACAAACTGCTGGTGTTAGAGACAAACTTCCACAAGAATGTGCAAACCACGTGTCACAAATGTGATAAAGAGAAGAAAAATCACGGCTAAGAGCATGTGCCCCAACCACCAAGACAAATAATAAGCTTAACCAAATAAACTCAAATAAATATGTGCCCAAATGGATTTGGGAATGTTTGGTTACCTGAACGAGTCTTTCTAACCAATTGGGGCATCATTTGGCGTTCAAGGTTCAGAATCGGTTTAATCAGCCACAGCGGGACCCAAACAGGGGATCGAGAAGTCTACTAAAGCCAAACATGTGACCTAGGGGCATGGTACTAAACATAACATGGGAGGCCAAAATCATGCGTTTAGACCTTGATGGGGACACTCAAAGGAGAAATTCAGCAGATGTTAGACATCATGAAGATGTGTTTGTGGACCTTTCTGTTGTTCTAGGGCAGGTTTGGCATGGTTAATAGCCTAATGCATTACACAAACTCATGGGATATGTGTATGGGTACTACAAAGTGCAAACCCATACACTGCAATTGCATTGCACGACCTTTGTAATAATGTGTAAAACAATCATAACAGCACGCAGCAGCCAGGGGTCCTAGAATAGGCAAGCATTTTCCTCTGAGGTACCTGAGAACCATGAGAAAATAACATTAAACAATCCCAGCCTCAGAATCACAAATGGTTGAATCTTGATCTTTTCAAAAGATTAAAATTCAACAATTCCAGCCTCTTCAAGAAGAGTCAGATCAAATAAGCAAAAGCAGTGCGACCTGAGAGTCAAGACATGCATCAAGCAAGGTGCTGTGTAATTGGCATCAAACATTCCATAAAAAAGAGGAAGATCTCTGACATCATTGGTTAGAAAATGGAAAGAAAAATAATAGTAACTGGTGAAATGGCTATCAGCAGCACCATGATTCATTTTGCAAGTTCTTGTTTTGTAATGTCCTCATTCTCTATAGTTTTGAAGACTTTAATATGTTTTCTTTCAGCACTTTCTGTCTGACATGAAATGACAATGATTGTCAATTAAAGATCTTTCTCACAAAGTTCAAGGGTTCCCTTGAACTTCCAGATGCTTGTCTCGGATTCATAGCTCGGGTGGTTGGGTAGCATGTTTGTTATCCTCCACACCCGGGTTCAATTCCCTCAAGTGGATATGTTGGCCCGTTGTGATAAGGCTAAAAGGGTAGGTTCCCCCTGGGATAGAGGTTCACACCTCTGGTCGGTGTGCGTCAGGATGTCTCGGCCCTTGCTAGGTCATAAGTTTCATGCTAGGCGCTGGCTTGTGGGCTGTTGGCACTAGCCTAGGGGTTATAGTGGCAGCCAACCGGATTTGAACTTGGGCCTCGCCCAGGTAATCCCGGTGAGTTACCAATTCCCCTAGTTCTTAAAAAAAAAAAAGAAAGCTGATAACTTGGATTTCATGGGATTAGAGGGATTGATGTCATTCTTATCTTTGACACTCAACGTTTGTCCAGCAGCCAGCTTGCTTGCTTTTTGGAGCGAAGAAAAGCAGCATACTTGGACTTGTGTACCACCTTTGCATTGTAGAAATTGCTTGAGTTGCTTTGCTTTTACAGAGTCTGGTGCTTTTACATTATACCAAGTAATTGGGATGCCCAATTTGTGGGAACCATATTCAAAGTCATGCTGTTAACATGAAAGGGCGATGATTGTCAATTAAAGATAATTCTTACAAAGATCAAGGGTTCTCTTAAACTTTCAAGGGCTTTTATTAAAATTCAAAATTCCCTTAGAAATTAGAAAGCTGGTAACTTGGATTTCATGGGATTAGAGGGCTTGATGTCATTCTTGTCTTTGACACCCAACTTTTGTCCAGCTTGCTTGGTATTTGGAGGCAAGAAAAACGTATCTGGACTTGTTTCATGTCTTTGAATTGGGGAAATTGCTTGAGTTGCTTTGCTTTTGCGGAATCTGGTGCTTTTCCATTGCACCTAGTAATTGGGATGCCTAATTTGTGGGGTCCGTATTCAAAGTCATGCAGTTAATCAAGAATACATTGATTGGTTGCTATTATTTAGATATTTTGTTTTTTTTTGGTTATATGCCTACTGAACTCAGAAGTTTCACTGTTTTTTTGTGTGCTTTTAATTTGCTTATATTTTAATCTAATGAACTTCCTTGACTCTGTTGTTCTGATTTCCAAAATCACTTGATAACCTGTTGAGAAGCCTCTGTTTTCCATAACAGTACATGCAAAATATGTGAAAAATGTTAAAGGTCGTAATTTCAAGCTGATTGTTCAATGATAACTAACAAGTGATTAACTGAAAGGAAAGATCAATCTTGCCCTGTTGTCTTAACAGCTTTCTGATACCCAAGTTTGGTAGATTCTCACAGAAACTATTCAACTATTCCAAGTAAACTTTCACTTTCTTGGGAATTAGGCTTCCTTTTACCAGCCAAACATTAGAATGGGATATTATTGCAACAAGAGAAAGTTTAAAGTGTTGCCTCCTTTTGTTTGTTATGGTCACTTCTGAGTGACTTATCTTGTCATCATATATTTTCTAGTGCATTCCTCCAAAATGAGATCAATCTGTAACTACCAGAAGGCACATTCTAGTAGGCCACCTATAAAATAAGTTGGAAAAGTTTGCTAAATAGATCAAGATGATGAACCGTGTCTTAGTAGTGACATTTTTACTACAAGTTGCAAATTTCTGATTCAGGTCCATCCCCATGAAGGATTGAAAGGCATATTATTGCATGTCCATGAATTTATATATTCTTGTATCTACAATCTTATAGCTGGATATCCAAGGTTTTACAAATGATAAAATGGTGTTACTCATGGCACATTGGGTTTTATAGCTACATTCCCTTTTACAAGTATACTTTGGCCAATACAAGTCAAGAACCCCTACACTTAACTAGAAACCCAAAAAGAATTACAAGGATTTTAGGAGAATCGACCAATATGGAATAAACCTCCATATGGCTAAGAAGTCCACCTTTAAAGAAAATAGGAAAATAGTTATATTTCCTTTCAATAGGACCTCTTTATATAGTTGACTGTTGCCTTTTATTAGAGGATTCCATTTAAAAGGATTTAAATCAATGAAGACTTGTCAGGGCAGTGAAAGTAGGGAACTGCTATTCCCTCTACTAGGGTTCAAGTCTCTTTAATGACATGTTCTTGCTTGTGCTTGTGTTTCTATATGCACTAGTCCTCCCAAAATGTGGCTGGGCCTAGGTGCAAGTCTCAAGCGACTTTGGTGGAATATATACTCATAGTTGAGGCCTTTTAAACAAAGGGATGCTTCAAAGAGCATGAGACACTTCTACCACATCGTACATTTCACATCAAATAGTTGTTACTCACTCGTGTTCAATGGAAGCATTCTAATAAAAAAGGGATTTGGTGGCAATATCTTTCTACCTGATAAAAAAACTAAATATTAAACATTAAAAATGATAGGCTTGGAGTCAAATGTCTTTGTTGGTTGTACTTTAGTGATCTTATGTGATCAAACGATGGTCTCCAATATTAGCAACTCGAGACTAAATTAATCCTTTGTAATGCTTCAACTTTGTCAATTAGAAATATTTTTTGTGAGAAATCATGGCCTCCATGCTATTCAACAATGATTTTCTCCTTTCATAGTTGAACACTCGATTTGTAAATTTTGCCAAAATAGTCTTGCGTTGAGGAAAATATTGATCCATATTTTGTGGTAAAACGATGAGTAAAGGAGTTTGGAAATGGAGAAGAGGTGACAGTCTTCCTCTGGCATTTTTCCATTCTCAAACAAAGTGGTGTTTTCAATGGATATTTGGCTATGTTGTCTTGTCCTACAACTTTTGCCTCCGATCCCTTCAAAATATTTAGTTTTCATCATCTTCTATGATTTGTTGGAAGAATTCAATTTGAGAGAGAAGGGCATTGTTGCAAGAGTCAAAGACCATTAGGGCTCATGTGATGGGTTTTCTGCATGACATTTAGAGGGAGCAATTTCATACATTTAAAGGTGTCATTATAGGTAAGGAAGCTATAGGTGGCCTTATAAAAAGCACATATGCTCATCCAGTTTTGTATTAAGATAAGATAAGATAATCTTATTAATGTCTAACTAATAAGACATTAATGATCACGAAAGTTGGTCAACAGGGCAAAAAATGGACCTACAATGTAGGTATAATGTGGGAGTGCTAAAGCAACTCCTAGATCAATAGTGAAAGCATTAAAGAATGAAAAACTAAGTGTTTAGGTAAAAGCTAAATGTCTAGCTAAGAGAAGATGTAAAATAAGGTTCAAGTGCAAGAAAGATGCTAGAAATTGATGAGTATAGGTGTTGAACATAAGAGAGGATGTTGAGGCTTGTGGGACTTGGAGTTGTTTATGGAGGGCGAGTGAGGGGGTTGCGCTATAGGCTCTTCATTAGAGTCATCGTATTGTAATTTTTGATGAAGGAAGCCTTTGATATGCTAGAAAATATGAGGATACAAAAAAATATTCATGTTATCGTGCTTGAAAAGGTGCCCCTTGAAACTTAAACCTACCTTGTGATTATCACTCTACACAAGGTTGAGAATGATAATTGATTGCATAATTAATATGAGAATAAGGACAATTACAAAGTCCTAAAAGGCAGGTGTTAGAATCATATAGCAAGGGATAAGTTCTTTGTGGTTAAGTTATCTAAATGAAGAAATAAATCCGAGCCATCGATCTAATTCAAGATCTAATGGCTAGGATCTCTTTCACTAACCTCACACGGATCCACCTAACATTTAAAAGGGGGGTTGGGTAACTTCATTCTAGTATGCGAGTTGAGCAAGGCGGTACCTGTACAGGTCCGTACAGCTGAGTACGTGAGATCTGGGAGTAAACAGAAGAGGGTTGGGTATACCCTATAGTCATGTGGCTTAGGAAGGCCGAGTTAGGGCCTATTTCAGTTGTCCAAGGTAGGGACGAGAGCTAAGGCCAGAGTTAGGGCCTGTCTCTTCTACAACAAAGTGTCATCAGGTACAGGTGGAGAATACTTGTACAACAACAATCGAATCATACAGCCAAGAACAAGGATCCAAGCTATACAGTCAACAAATGTACTGTATGTCTCTTTTATTGATATTGAATACATGAAAAAAAGAAAGAAGATTATGTGTATCTCTATGTTGAGTGGTTGTTACTAGCTAGCATATTTACTTCTATGTATTCGATTTCTATATAAGTTTTTCATGGTATCAGAGTGAGGAAAAATCTAACAACCCTCAACAAAAAAAAAATCCAGTTAAAAATGGCAGAGGATGTCTGTAAAAGCTTGTCTCTCTTGTACCAAAACTAAGGATGTTTGGTACATAGACAGTGGAGCTTCCAGCAACATGACATGCCATGAACATTACTTCAACAATTTAAGCGAAAAAGAATCCAGGTTCGAAATTCTGCTTGGTGATGATTATGCTTACCATCCAAATGGAATAGGAGCAATAAAGTTTGAGAGGGAGTCAGGTAAACCCCTCTATCTTTCAGATGTTCTCTATGTTCCTGGTTTAAAGAAGAATCTAGTCTCAGTCTCAACTTTAGAAGACAAAGGGTATGAAGTATCCTTCAAAGATCGAAGGGATTACATTAAACCAAAAGGCACATGAAAGGGGTCTGAGCAAGTTTTTGGAGTAAGAAAAGACAAATTATACAAATTACAATTTGACTCTCACTATGCTCTCGCTAGCAGCAACGATAATAAGCACTGTGAGATATGGCATAGGTGTATGGCTCATCTTGGGCATGGAGCTTTTAAATTTTGGGCAAAATTGTGACTGGAATGCCTTCCTTCTCCACATAACATCATGAGATTTGCAAAGGATGTGCCCTAGGTAAGTATGTAAGAGCACCTTTTCCTAGGAGTGATCATAGGTCCAAAAATATCTTGGACCTAGTTCACACTAATATTTGTGGTCCCGTGTCTTCTCTGTCTATAGGAGGAAAGTTTAAATATATATATATTTTTAACAGGAACGATTATGTTTTGGTATTAAAATTCTCAGCATAAATGCCCATTTACAAACTTCCAAAATTGTCGGGACATTTCCCAATGTTCCCCTATAACCAGGATCCCCCCGTCTCTAAATTTGACATAACGTCGTTTCTTGGACTCAACAATTACCTTTAGCGACAAGATATCCCCTAACTTAAAGACACATACAAACTGCTGAAGTAAAAAGCAGAAAAACATGAAATCATAGCTATGTAATTGGGTCCCAATTTTCCTTATCGTTCCATAATAGAATGCCCACAGGAAGAAGAGCAACTCTATTTGCTTCCGCGTCCGCCTCTTTGTTGTTGTTCCTCAGGACATGGAAAAAACTGATCTTTTGAAAGGAGCTGACAATCTTTTTAATTCTCGCCATCAATCTAGATAGCCGAAGGTCCTTCGGATTTGAGTTTTCCACTAGCATTTTTATGAGTGTCTGGGAATCGCCGATGATCTTTGCTTTATAAAATCTTGAGACCTTGCAACAGAGCCATCGCCTCTGCTTGGGTATCGGTGTCTTGGCCTAATCCCCACGCATACCTGTGCTCAATTTGGCCCTCCATATTCTTGATGACTCCACCTGCACCTGCATTCCCCGGGTTGCTTTTTGTCGCCCCATCGAAAAAGAAAGAGTAACAACCAATTTCCTTGTTCCAATTGCTGAAGCTATTTTCTGGCATTCTAATTTGCCAGCCTTTTTTCTTTTCCGGCTGGATTTCTGCGTTGGAAAAATTCAATCCCAGCGAATTCCCCCATTCCACCTCATGAGGGGAGAGATTTTTATCGGTGATGATCCTTATATATTCATTCAGGAAATCTTTGAGAGTGGTTAAAATCTTAGTCTTGACAAAATTTGCATTATGCTTTTTTTCCTGGAAAATCCTATTGTTTCGTTCCAACCATATTTGCCAGCAGGTCAGCTTTGGCAGGACCAGCCAAGCGGCCTTGAACCAACTGTTATTTGGTATCTGTCCAGGGTAATGGTGCGACCAGTTCGCATGTAATTCAAAAATGGAGGGTGGAAGTGATGTGTCCATAGAGCAATGATTCAAAATTTCACCCCAGACTTCTAAAGCGAATTTGCAGTCCAACATAATATGTTGGGCGTTTTCTTCATTCTCCAAACACATATAGCATCTGGAGGGGCTGTGGATACCTTTTCTCACAAGATTGTCTGTTGTAAGCACTCGATTGTGGCAAAGTAGGCAGTTGAATAAGTCGATTTTGGGAATGCATTTTTGTTTCCAGGGGCCTTTCCATAATGCTGGGCATGGGGGAGCATAGGGAATTGCTCGCAACATTTTATAACCAAGTGCCACAGAGTAAGAGCCAGACTGCGTCCTCCAGCCTCTCTGATCATGCTTCTTCTTGTGTGTTGGAGCCTTCCCTTTGAGTCTGGCACGTAAGTCCAACCAAGCATTTTCAAGGTTGCTCGACAAGTCCGACTTCATCCAGTCCAGCCAGACTTTATCCTTCCAAATGGAGCTGTCCCAAAGAGAAACCAGGCCTGCATTTTTCATCCATATACGTAAGTCCTGAAGCTCATGGACATCCGCTAGGGGCGCCTCATTCATTATGCGATCCTCCCAAAGGTCAATCTATTTCCCATTCCCCGGGACCCATAAAAGATTGTCTTGTATGAGAGTTTGGGCTTGCATACAGAGTTTATGGATTTGCGATCCATTAGCGATTTGGGCAGGTCTGTCTAGACTGCGTTTTCTTGGGCCCAAGAAGTATTTCTTCCAGAGGGCATGCTGAGCCCAACCAGCCTTAGGGGCAACCTGCCTCCAAAGAATTTTGGCACCCAATGCTAAGTTTTGAGTTCTCATATCTTTGAAGTTCAGGCCTCCCTCTAAAATTGGCTTGGTAACTTTATCCCAATTGACAAGGGGCAATCTATTTTTGTTCTGTTTTCCACCTTTCTAGAAAACGTTTCTTACAATACCTTCCATTTTTCTGAGAATTCCCAGAGGAGCTAGCATAAGGGAAGCTTGATAGATTGGGAGGCTATTCAAAACTGATTTAATGAGCACCGTCTTCCCTGCAAGATTCAACCAAAAGAAGCCCCATGCCTGCAGTTTATTTTTGAATTTGTCTTGAAGGGGGATCCAATCCTTACCTGAAGGTTTCTTTTGAAGAATTGACAGCCCAAGATACTTAAAAGACGTCCAGTGCATGGAACCGGCAAAGCCCCAACATCTGGCTATGGCATTAATTTCATTTTGAGACACGTTCCAACCATAGAAATGGCACTTCTCAGCGTTCAATCTGTTGCCTGAGGCCTCGCAGAAGTCATCCACCACTAAATTAAACTGATAGGCAGTGTGAACAGAAGCTGCCCCAAGAAGAAGGGAATCATCTGCAAATAAAGCATGATTGATTTCTTTTACTCCTCTCGCAATTTGTAGGCCTAGAATATCCTGGTCAATTCTTCTTTTTTCCAGGATAAAGTTTAGGGCAGAGGCTTGGAGGACATAGAGCATGGGTGAGAGTGGGCATCCTTGCCTTAGCCCTCGCGATGCTTTAAAGAAATCTGCAGCTCTCCCATTCACCAACGGAGCAATCCAAGGCTCGGAAATGCATGCTTTGATCCAATTAATGAAATTAGTCCCAAAACCAAACTTGTGCAAAACTTTGAACAGAAAAGAGTGCCTAACCCTGTCGAATACATTTGCAAAGTCAAGCTTAGCTATCATACCTTTTTCTTTCCTCTTCAGGCTTGAGTGAAGCGCCTCTTGGACTAAGATTATATTGTCCATGATTTGCCTTCCTTGAACAAAGCCCCCTTGGTTCTCCAGAATGAGGTCTAAAAGAAGCCCTTTCAGTCTGCTGGCAATCACCTTTGAAATGATCTTGTATCCAATGTTGCAAATGGAAATGGGACGTAACCTGTTGAAGGAGGTTGCACCCTTTTCTTTCGGAATGAGGGCTAGAAAGGTAGAGTTCGTGCTTCCCCCAACTTTCTTACAGTCTTGGGATTTTAAAACCATTTTGTGTAAATCTTTTTTCACAATCTGCCAACATGTTTGGATGAAATTTATCGTAAACCCATCAGGGCTTGGGGCTT
>JZKD02S0718840.1:254156-267202 GCA_000966675.3 Picea glauca | reverse complement strand
AGACCAAGCACCTTGTGGAAACGAAATAAAGTCCGATCCTATTTTTAGCCCAAGGTATAGGCGACTCGAAATAATTATGAAAGAAGGCTTATCAGATCTGGATTTTGTCTCAGGTGTTGGCCGTGTATAAAGGATCGTTCTTCCTTCATTCATCGGGTAGAGGATTAGAATGGTTGCAGAGCTCTCTCTCAAGACGGGCTCTCTCTCAACACGCAGAGTTAGAAGACTTTAAAAACGCTGCACTTATTCCTGCAACGTTGAAGGCTTACACAAATCTTAGAGAAGGGTTCGCTGGATCTGAGCTATGGTTTAAAAAGATGAGATGGAAATGCCTTCCATATCAAATAAGTGGCAGCCGAGAAACGATCCATCGCCGAGGAGACTACTTCAGTTCGCTGAGGAAGACATAATTGACAGAGGAAAAAGGAAAAGTGTGTGAATCGTTCATACGCAGAAGTAAAGCACGACAGGGAAGGAAACGCAGAGAGGGAAAACGCAGAGATTGCGGAGCAACTCCCCAATATCGCTGAGTTAAAAATTGGGGCAAGATCAGAGGTTTAAACCGTGATAGTCCTTGGGAGTTTTTGGAGCGGGTCTCCGCAGAAGTAAACGGAGGCGGGACAAGAAAACCATCTGAAAGAAAGAACTGACCGAGAAGTTTCATGAATACCCCAAGGATGGGAAGAAGACGACAATCATACTTCATAAATTCAGAAAGAAAAATAACTGGAAAGGTAGAAAGCTAGAAGTTTTCTGTTCCTCCAAACACAACCAACAACACTCTAATAATCTCTATATCAGGGTTCTTCTAAATTACATACATTACAACCAAACTACCCTATAATCCAATATCATTTAAATGAATCGCAATAAAAATGTTTTTCCAAAACACACTACCAGTTCCACAAATTCATTACAGTTTCATTAGTATATAAATCCATATACAAAATTAACTAATTTACCAATGAAAAATTTGAACAACCGGTGGATGGACTTGTTGATGATCCTTTGCTGCTGGTGATCCTCCTCGCTCCCTCTTGCTAGTCGTTTGAGACCTCACCGGCACCTCCTAGCATTGGAACTCTTCTTCCCCTGAGCCCCTTGATCCGCAAAGGGGCCACGCACACAAAATCAGTCAAGAAAAATTCTGGCAACGTAACCTTATGCATACCAGTCATGATCCCTTCCTCTCCTCTTCCATCTCTTTTATTCCCTTCTATATTCCAGATTCCTTTTGTATCTATGTTTTTCCTTTTTGGTCTAAGTTCTAAAGTTTTGCACATAGCCAACAATTAATTCTTTTTAAATAATTTAATCCTCCATTAATTTTCAAATTTAATTTTTTTACCCCCTATATTTCTTCATCCCCTTTATTACTTGCTTAATTAAATATTTTAGTTCTCATGCCCTATGTAGACCAAGGTTTTAAATTCAACTAGGCTCAGCAAAATTGTTTTTAAGGGAAATTTTATCATTTTTAAAATTTACTCATGCAACAATTATCTTAAGGGTGACCAGGTCAAAATGAGATATTTTTTTCTAGGTACTTAGGTTCATTGACTAACCAGTGTTAAAACTATGATGTGCCCTCGAATACGCACTACATGCTCCAAGGGTGCCAGTCACCTTCATTCAAGTTTCATCTATGCGACGTGCCCTTCAAGGAACACTACCTACAATAAGGGTGCCACTTGCCTTTTGACTGATTTCCGTAGACATCAAACCCTTGGAGTCAATACTTTGTCAGGTGCCCTTGTGGGTGACGAAGGGCCTGTAAGAAATAAAGACCCTGTCTTGTTGGGTGCCCCTAGAATTTTCGTGAGCGACTGCCACAGTCGTCCCTCACGACATCATGGATATCTCAAACTAGGTAATCCTTATACTACAGTTCGAGCCACATGAGAGTGGTTGTTGTCACACCTCTCACTCAATATCTATGGTTGTCATGCATGACCCCTTTACTCCAAATGTGAGTCTGATTAACAAGTTATCGCCAGCCTGCATCCATCAACAAAACATATGATAGATCCATAAACATCATAATATACCAGTCGTATGTCACATATGAAATAACAGAAATACACAAACAATAAACAATCCACTCCCTGACTCGATCCATATTCCAATGAGGTCCTTCGATGCCATCGCCATCCTCAATCCGTCCAGATTCCTGCACACTTATGAGTAACCAATCAATAGCAATTGTTGCTATAAGTATAATCAAATAACATATCATCATATCCACAACATCATCATAATCCATAATTGAAACAATAAATCATATAAAGAACCATATCACTTGACACAAGTGTTCTCAAGGAATAAGTCCAATCACGGGTGCGCAAGAGCAGTATGTTACAATATCATTCCACTGTATTAGGAATTCTTGGATAGTGCATTGGTGGAGACAATGGTCTTTTTTGTCAAGGATGGCTTGAAACCACAATCATATGGAACCTTCTTCATCCAATTTGGAAATTCTAGTTTGAACACAACAATTAAATCCAACTACTTTCTTAAAGCACTAGACATGAAAGATTGGGTGGATTTTAGAGTGGCTTGGAAGTTTTAATATCTAAACCATTGGTCTTGTTACCGACTATATTAGCGGTCTCATCAAGGTCCGTTGAGGCATTATGGTGGCACCATGAGGATGATTGTCCAATATCACCACTAACACCTATGTTGCCATTTTTAATCCCAAATCCCACTCTCAAAATGATTTAGGAGGCTTCCATAATACACACAACACCTCACACAAGTGATTAGTAGACTAGTTCCTTAACTATTAAGCTATGGTGATGGGGTAGGATTTAATTATTTAAAGCGTGTTGACATAAAATTTATTTAACTTAGAATATAAGACTAGAATATCAGCAAAATAAAATTCAATTTATCACAATATATAGGTATAATACACAAGATTGAATGCTAATAATACTTACCAATGCTTGGATATTTATGTTGGAAAAATATCGTGGTAAAGTGGGAGAAAATGAGATGTAGGCTTGTTGTGAATGAATGAAAACTTGCATCAAATACTCACTTCCCCCTCTAAAATATTCAATTAAAAGAATACAAAATAAGGGGAAACAATTTCCCTTGGGGAAGGGAACTAAAAGACAAATTCCCAAGGGTTCTTAGATCATGAAATGTGAAATTACATATTGACTTTCCCCATTTAAAATATTCAATTAAAAGCATATAAAATAAAGGAAAAAAATTTCCCTTGGGTAAGGGAATTCCAATACAAATTCTTGAAGGTTCCTAGCTCATGAAATGTGAAATTACATAGAACTAGTATATGTATCTTTTTGTATTTTTATAGTTTTATAAAACATAAAATTAAAAGAATTTAGATTTTTTGAAATGAGATTTGGTTGAAGGAAACTAAGGATTACCTTTGGGACTTACATTTTATTATTCAAGTGTCAGTTGCAACCAAAACCATCTCTAGGTCAAATTTATATCTCAGACCAAGGATAGGTTAGGAGATGATGGAGTATCAGCCCCACATTAGTCTAGAAAGAAACAATTGTTCTTGTGCTCTTGCTACGAAAGCTCTCTCTAGGAGGCCTCCAACCACTAGATTGGCATGGGTGTAGATGAAATTTTTTCTCCTTGTTGAAGATATCCCATGAAGGATGTGTTCAACACTTGGATCCCAGCCCCTTGACACCACCAAAGGAATTTTGATGTTGAAACAAGAATGTTTCAATACCCACATTTCAACCTGCCGTGATGAAAGGTGGGAAGAGGCAAGAATGTTACCCTAGGTTTAAAGACTTGGTAAGAAAGTATATTAAGCCCTATGGCTAAAAGTCTAAGAATGAATTTCTTTGTATGATTATGAAATTATTTCATTTTTATGTATTTTTGCAACTTTATAAATTTTTTATTTCTTCCTTTTGCACATTAAAATAAAAGTTGGTGAAAATTAAAAAATACAAGTGAAAAACTTAAAAAATAAAATTAAACAAACTACATTTAAATTGGTTAATATTTTTAAAAAAGGACAAAGAGTATTTAACATGATGTAGTGAATTTTTCTTTTTTCTTTTAAATTTTATGTAACATAAATTTTGTGGTCCACTTAATTCAATGGAATGTTCTGGTGTGGGGAGAAACCAAGGAAGTGTCAGTTGTAGGGCGTCCAAAAGGAATTACCACCTTTTTTAAAAAAAATTGATAGCAATGTTCTTCCTTGAACATCATCGTTGTGTATGATTATATTAAATGCACTCATGGTAGTTCTTATTGTAAATTTAACAAAAGATGCACCACTTTCACGTGAGAAAAAGAGTTCAAGTGAAACACACATAGTTGGAAAAAAAAGGCAAAATATCAAGTTAAATTCAATTTTTAATTGGATGAAAATGCAAATATGAAGGTAATAAACAATTTACTTGGACTCATGTCTCGAGGAGGTATGGTTTAACCATTGATAGGAAATAAAAAATCATGCTAATTTCCAAAATTTGGAAATGTGTGGAATCTACAAATGGAGCTATCAAATTCGCTATAGAGAACAAAAAATCTTGCGTCTTTGGAAGGAGGGTGAGTACCAGTGCTTTCTTGAGAGCTTGGAATCATGAGAAAAAGTGTAACAATGAAAACTGGTTTGGTAATTTTTTTACTTAACCTACCATGTCATGCCTGACTATAGTGATGCACACATAGGCGTAGTGTTCAACGAAACTGGTGCACTTTGATTAGTTCTTTTTATTTTTATTATAACGTATAACAATGCATTTGAAAATTTAAGCATTGGTGCATTATTGTCTATGTGTGCACTTATGTTTATTCACCTTAAAAATGCATAGGTAAAAATACCTCTTTAAAAAACTTCGACTACCTGCCTCTAGTAACAAAACCCACTATAAACAGAGAAGCGATAGATTTTTGGGGGATATTTCGTAAAAACCTCCACAAAAAGGTGTTATCCTTGTAGTGTGATATTTTGTCCTCTCATCACCTTTTGACTTTGTTGTTGATAGGTGGCACATCTTAACTTGTTCTACAACTGGTTCATCCAGATTAGATAATTGTATTATTTTTCACCGATCTCGATTCTTTTAGAGTGGAAAGAATTGGAGGAATCAACTTGTAGGCTCATTTTAGTGATAGGTACCCATTTGGAAAATTGGGGTTTGGAACCTTTTAAAGCCATTTTAAGGCATTAAATAGAGTTTTTTTGTGGTTTTTGTGTCTAAAACATGTGCACATCCCCCTTTTGAGTGTTCTAAATTTTGATACCTTTGCAATGGTGCAAAATATGCATCAATCAGAGCTCGTATGAAAATGTTATTCCTCCCGCAAGTTGACCTATCGTGTTGACCACCATGGTAGAAGATGATGTCACACAATCCCTTGTTACTCATGCATATCGAGCTAACCAAATGAATTATTTCATGAATATATAAGGTCCAAAACATTATCACAATTGAAGGTTGATGAAGTCAAAACCCTAACCCAAGAAGACTATAAGGTCTATGTTAATCACCAAGCTGCCAGGTCATGAAGGGTTTCCATTCTATTTTAATATTGTATTTTGTTCCATAGTAGAGCATAAAAACTGGGAGTGGGATATTAGAGAGAATAACATAGGGGGTTAATGTTTTGTAGCATCCTAATAGGCCAAAGGTATCAGGTAACTTGATAGAGACTTCCTTCTCCTTTGTATTTTCATTATTTTCATACCATAATAAATAGAGAATAACATCCTTACCTTCTAGCATAACATCGAAATCACCCCCAGAATCTTTGTTGGCCCATAAAAACATCAACATTCAATTTTTCATCATCCATCCACACAAGTAAGGACATGATGTCAAAAATTCCCTAGAGCTCTAGAGAACTCCTTTCTACAGATATCTATTTTTCACGGCCAAGATAATTACAACCAAGGAGAGGGGATCGACACATACTTTGGAAGAAAAGCACCCTCCGAAGGAGGTGATGCAGTATCATCACTCCATCTGAAAAAATGCCAGCTCATTAACACTCGTGGTGTGCATTCAAGAGAGGAGAGACACCACCCTCTCATTTTGCCTCGATAATCAAAGGCGAGATCTAGGCATTTAATGAAGACAAGCTAGAAGAGCAAGATATGCATTCACACAAGATGGAGATAAGGTCACCATTAAGTGGTTGATGACATAATCGATCTGCATCCGATTTGGATAAAATCACCATCATTGTAACCCTTCTGATAGGCATTTTGAATGGTGATTTGACACCATTACTTTAATCTTGCGAGGAAATATCGTCGAGCCCCTCTTATATAAATCTTTGTATTTTTGCAAAGTACAGGTTAGATGATAAGGGGTTATATAGGATAGAGTTATTGAGGAGAGAAACACAGAGAGTCGAGACTCAGTTTTAGCTCGGACTCCACTATTGTAAATCGACTTTCCACCATTAATAGAAATTGACAGTTGACCATTAAATGGATTCTATGTTATGAATTTCATTTGCATGTTTGTGAAATGTAGATGAATGTTAAAAATCATCTGCAGGGATAGATATATAGTTTTCTATCTGAGAGTGTGTCGATTTAATTCTAGTTCTCTAGGATAAGTGCAAGGAGTGCCTAACAGAGGGTGGAAACTATGTAAGATGACATAAGGAGTTCATGTGTGAAATCAGTGGAGTCAGAAGAGAAGCTTCCAGGAGGGTATACCAGGTTGATTCATAGATTCGGGGAGAAATTTCAAGGTTGCTAAGTGCCTTGGAAGGAAAGACTATGTGGGGATAATCACAATTTAGAGTTACCGAACACTCTGAAATACTCTGCAAAGAGGGCATCGAGCTAGTGTGAGCATGCACAGAAGAAACACTGTCGGAAGTGTTGGAGAACCCCAGGACTGTTGAACATTCTGGTGAAGGAAGGATTTGCAAGAAGCTCATCAACAAAGTAATGTGAACTTGGAAGGTTTTTAAGCCAATAAAAGTCACAGAAAAGTCTGCATAAAGTTCTGCAAGGACTGCAGAAGAAGTTCGAGAACAACCTAAGTATCAAAAGGGAAATTTGAGCTAAGTGTGCAAAGGAGTCAAAGACCTATTGAAGTCTCGAAGATGGAGAAATCATCCATCGTCGAGGAGGATACAGGTGGAATAATATCGAGAGGATTGGGGCTAGAACTTCGGGAGGTTTGTCGAAAGAAAACAATGGTCTTTGCGAAGTCACGAAGAGCGATTTCATTCTGGACCGTTGGATCTGGAAGGAGACATGGAATACATCCACGCATTTTGAAAAAAGTCAAGGAGAGAACACTTGAAGAGATAAGGGAAAGAGAGGAATTGTAAAGTCTGAACTCGTGAAGTTGATCATAGTCGTTGATCGTGAGAAGAGCGTGGACCGTGGATCTGGTCCCGGAGAATTCTTCGATTCAGAAATCAGGAAAAAGGGAGAAAGCAATTCATGAATGTTCTGAAGTACAATATCGTGAAGGGAGCTGGCCCATAGTCGTAAAATGTGGTCATGTCAAGGAGGAAGCCTAGCATGGGGATCTAGCGACGTGGCATTAAGAGTTGAAAAGCATTGAGGAGAGGGTCTGCGGGTGCTACATGACCACACCAAGAAAGTGAAGGGCATGTGTCAAGTTAAAATGGTTCCATTAGGAGCCTGAGAAACTATTCGGTTCGACGTATTGAATGATCATAGACCAGAATGTCGAGGAAATCTTTGGAGGGAAGGGGGTTTGCACTAGAGTGGTATCAAAGCTAATACAAAATTGATTTTTATGGATAAGGGAGATAGAGTGTGATTCTTTGTTGAAGATGTTGCAAGGTGTGCAACAAATGTTACACATCCAGGTGGGTTGCAAGTGAAACAAGATGGTTGTTGGAATCTATGAGCATAGTCAGGGGGAAGTCTTCCCGTAGAAGAGAAAAGAGAAGATAGACAAGTAGCTCCAAGAAATCAGAGCAAAGATGGAGGAGCTTGCATTCAAGATGCAACATGAGGCAAAGGTGCGCTGGAGGTATTAATGGCCTTTGAAGAGAACAACTAAGTGGCTCGTTCAAATTTTGTTGACCAAAAGGAAACAACATGTTTTAAATAGGTGGTTGGAGCATGGTGAAGCCCTCAGTCATAAGGGAAAGAGATTTGGCAAGGGTCTTGAAGGTTGTTAGGTGGGAAATGAGAAGGGGTGAGTGGATCTCATAAACTGTCCGACCGATGGAGGAGGAATCCCACATTTCCAGGTGGGAAAGGGAGAACAGATGATATCAGCTAAGAGTTCATTTATATATGAAGAGAAGCTAGGAGAGACACCTCGCTTAGATGGAGATTCATGTAGAACTGTGATCCGTGTGAATGAATATGATGAGAAGTTAAAAACTTTCATTGTCGATGAAGGGGATCAGAGGATTGTTTTGATCATTGGAGGAGTCAATATATTACTACCAAGTGGTCAAGGAGAGGCTAGCATAGACGGTGCAGGGGAAACAGGAAAACAATAAGCTGAGACCGTCATGGAAAAAAAGGAACATATACTGATGTTTGTCCCAACAGAAGAAGAAAGCCTAGTCGAGTTACTCACTCAATGGGAATTGGAGTTAAAGGAACTAGAGGATTGGTTGGACAATCTAGAACTAGGAGGTGGCTACGAGAAAATATCCATGCAATAGGAGACATGCAAGCAAGAGAGACCGCTGGTGGAAGATGGAAAGGAGACAACCAAGGAATTGACAATGGTCAATCTGTCAGGAGGAAAGACTGAGAAGCAACTTAGTGATGAGAAGACTACAAAAGTGGAAGTTGTGGCATAGTGGAAAGTTAAGGCCATGAAATATGGAAAGGATAACTTGGGGAATCAATGTGATTTACCATGAGGCAAGGGATAACTGCGACAAGCTATTCTGAAACAAAAGATCCAACCGATGGAGCAACTAGACGAATTAAATGAGGATATAGGGAATTTGATGTCGAGGTCATCATGAGGAAGCTAGACAAAAAGGAACCTGCATGAGAAGAGGGGATGATGCAGCAGAAACAGTGAAGTAGAGGAGCCGAGAGACATCTCCAAGAGAAAGTTTGGGATCCAGGTGGATTTCAGCCACACTATAAATGTCATGAGAAGGAGCTGATGATTTTCATAGCTATGGAGTATGATGCAAGAGCATCGCTCCACCTCAACATGTGCCATATCATTAACATATGTGGTGTGCATTCAAGAGAGGAGAGACACCGCCCTGTCATTTTTGCTCGAGAATCCAAGGCAAGGTATAGGAATTTAATAAAAACAATTTGGAAGAGAAAGATATGAATTTGCACAAGCTAGAGATATGTTTTCCATTAAGTGGTTGATGATGAAATGGATTTGCATCTGATTTGGAGCAGATTTCCATCATTGTAAATTTCCCTTTCAATAGTAATTTTGAATGGTGATTTGACACCACTAGTTTAATCTTGCGAGGGAAGCTCGTGGAGACCCTCTTGTATAAATATTTGTATTGTTGCAAAGTAGAGGTTAGAAGATAAGGGGTTAGCTAGGATAGAGTTAGCCAGGAGAGAAACACAAAGAGATGAGACTCAGTTGTAGCTCAGACTCCATTATTGTAAATCGACATTCAACCATTAATAGAAATTAACAGTTTTTCTTATTTTACATTTAATTGTAATGGATTCTATGTTATGAATGTCATTTGCATATTTGTGAATTGTAGATGAATTTTATAAATCATCTGCAAGGATAGAGATACAATTTTCTATCCGAGAGTGTGTTGAGTTAAGTCTGGTTCTCTAGGCTAAGTGCAAGGAGTTCACGATAGAGGGTGGAAAATCTGTAAGCCGAGGGAAGGACTGCATGTCTAAACTCAGTGGAGTCCAAAGAGAAGCTGCCAGGAGGGCATACCAGATTGATTCATAGAATTGGGGAGAAATTTCAAGGTAGTTAAGTTCATTTGAAAGAAAGGCAGTGTGGGGAGAAGCATAGTTCAGAGTTACTGAACACTCTGAAATACTTTGCCAGGAGGCCATCGAGCTATTGTGAGCATGCACAGAAGAAAAATTGTCGGAAGCATTGTAGAACCCCAGGATTGCTAAACATTCTCATGAAGGAAGGCTTTGCAAGAAGCGCATCGACAAAGGAATGTGAACTTGAAAGGTTTTCAAGATGAGCAAAGTTGCAGTAGAGTCTGGGTAAAGTTCTACAAGAAGTGCAAAAGAAGTTCGAGAACAACCTAAGTCTCGAAAGGGGAATTTGCACTAAGTGTGCAAATAATTCGAAGACTTCCCGAAGTCCTGAAGATGGAGAAATCATCCATCATCGAAGAGGAGACAGGTGGCAGATTATCAAGAAGATCGGATTTGGAACTTCTGGAGGTTTGTCGGAAGCAAGCAAAGGTCTTTGCGAAGTCGTGAAGATCAATTTCATTCTGGACCATTGGATCTGGAAGGAGATGTGGAAGAGATCCATGCATTTCAGAAAAAGTCAAGGAGAGAACACCTAAAGAGATAAGGGAAAGAGAGGACTCACAAAGTTGACCACAGTCGTTGATCATGGGAAGAGCGTGGACTGTAGATCTCATCCTGGAGAATTTGTCGATTAAAAAATCAGGAAAAAGGGAGAAAGCAACTCGTGAAAGTTTTGAAGTATGGGATCACGAAGGGAGTTGGCCCATAGTTGTAAACCCTGGTCACGTCAAGGAGGAATCCTAGCACGAGGAGCTAGAGGTGTTGTCATTAAGAGTTGAAAAGTGTTGAGGAGAGGGTCCACGGGTGCTACATAACTGCACCAAGAAAGTGAAGGGCTTGTGTCAAGTTAAAACAGTTCCATCAAGACCCCAACAAACCATTCGGATCAAAGACTTGAATGATCCTAGACCGACAGGTGGAGCATCCCTTTGGAGGGAAGGGGGTTTGCGCTAGGAGGAGACCTTGAAGCTACCCCCTTTAATGGCTTCTTCCATAGGTGAAATGTATATCACTTTCTATTGGGTATAGAGTAAAATTGACATACTTTAAATTTGTGTGCTTCCTTTCATAGCTACATTTTCTTTTCTTTTGTTTCTTCATAATTTACAATAGGGTTTTAATGGTATTTAAATCCATTTTTATGGTATGGTTTTCAAGATTCATCTCTATATTTTTTTGTATCTAAGCCCACATAAAATTTTAGGGATCCATTCTTATGTTAAAGTATAGAAACCTTGGGGAATCTTATTAATTCTTAAAATGCCAAGTATAAAATATTTGGTGATATTTGTTATAATAATACTCAAATTTATAAGGATTTTATATAATTTCTATCAAATTTTGGCAATTTTTAGAGTAAAATAATTGTATCCTATAGAATTTGGGTGAATCATTTTAGAGAAAAATTGAAATTCACAAATCGGTTTTTAGATAAAAATATAAAAAACGACCCATTGGTGAAATTTTTCATGTAAGCCACAACCCTTAGATTTCGAAATATACATAATATTGCTATAAATTTCCATGAACAAGTATCTTTAGCCATAATTTCTTCTTAGTGGTCTTATGGAGATACATCCATTTTAAATAAAAAAAAATCTTCACATTCATGCCCTTTGAAGTGAATCTCATCACAGTTAAAACAAAGTTTGAGGAATTGGCATTTTTCCATCTCTTTGGGAGACAACTTTTGAATTCTTAATAGAAGAGAGATGGAGGAGCTAATGTAATGATCCCAAGCCCAATTCTGGCTTGGAATCACTAACTACCACTGGTTTTTCGATGTGCAAGTGTTTATTGAGTTATTAAGTGCATACAAGATTCATTCAACACATGAAGATCATCATACATTCAAAATATAGAAGAAGAAGCAAAGATCTGACCCTTTTATTATAAGCAATGTAGGATCAATACAATAGATGTCTGATCTGGCATAAACCTCAGATGGCCGTAAAAACAATAGATATGAGCTGCTACAAAATGCTCCTCACAATACAAAAGAATCCTCTAAAGGCTGGATAAGTAATGAATACTAGTACCAAGCAGATCTTAATGTCAAACCCTCCAACTAGAGAGTGCCATGCTCCAAGTGGGGACTGAAGCCCTCAATAATTCGGCCATGATAGAAGAATGCTCCAAATGAGCCCAAACTCAGTCAAGTAATAGATTAGGGTAGTGGGATCCTCCCCCTGAAATTTCAAACCCAACGTCCAAGGAAAACCTCTCCAACTGCGAAATCTTCTAAGAGAGTTGCGCCCTCCTGAATGGCTAAATCGAACCGTCCTCAAGGGTATGGTGCACCCTTGCTAGAAATTCCCCAACAGTACGACCCTGCTATCTTCTGAAGCTCTAGAAGGGAATATGCTGAGAATAGAATGGTGTGGAGGAATATTCCATCCCCGAGACCAAGTTGTTGAGCAAGGTGAGTGGATATTTCACCACTGAGTTGCTCACAAGGGTTTGTACAGCAAACCCCCAAACTGAATGCTCAAGAGAACTAACAAGAAATATACCAAAATTCGAATGCCTCATAGGTGTGCTCCAACCTCTTACTTATACTTTCCCTTCTGATTCTCTGTTGAGTTAGGTTAACTCCCAGGGTTAACTTCTATTCTTCTGTTGAGTTATCTTTTACTCCTTTTATCCTTTTCCTTTCTCAAGTCAGCTTGAAAATATAACTTTAGTCTAGTTGACCTTACCCCTCAGTGTGAGACTATGACCTGGTGGGGGTGCCCAGGCCACTGAGTCTCCTCATCACCTCTCTAAGAGGTGGGGGACATGACAGTCTCCCCTACTTGAAATTGCCTGTCCTCAAGAAATTCCAAACCTTCTTCTCTGACCACATGCTCCTTTTCCCAAGTGGCATCCTCAATGGGTAAATCCTTCCACCTGATTAGGTACTCCTTGATGCTTCAATTTCTGAGCCTCTTCTCTCAGATTTCCAATATCTCTTCTGTAATTAGAATAAGTTATCCCTCTTCGTCCATGGGGGGTAATACCTCAATAGGTTTTATGTGTTGGCCGATGGATTTCTTAAGACAAGAGACATGGAAGATGTTGTGTATTTTGTTGCCTTGTGGAAGCTCCAGCTCATAAGCTATGGCCCCTATCTTTCTGTTGACCC
>JZKD02S0718840.1:211469-247996 GCA_000966675.3 Picea glauca | reverse complement strand
TTATAAAATCTCCAAATACAATAATGCTCAAAAAAAAATTCCCTATCCTCCTATCTCTTTAAATAAATACTCAAATAGGGAAACCCTAATTACATGTTGTCCCATATTTAATGAGTACCAACAACCTAGTGTGCCTTACTTAATAAAGAGGATCATTTTACATTAAACAACTATCCAATTCTATCTAATTGTTCCTATTAAATAATATGAATGCATATATTAATTGACTAACTCCTAGGTAATCTAAATTAGGGAGGGTAGGGTATGAACCTAACACTAAACCCACCCAGTACCTCAGTGTGAAAAAAACAATGTTAATTATTCAGGGATAATCAAACAATCGAGATCATTGTAGAAAGTAACTAATTTTAATTTATTCCAAAAAAAATGTTGCTTCATTGATATGTAGATGATCCAATATGTGTGATTTTCCCATGTGGTTAAGGGGGGTTTTGTTTGGGTTGCACCTTTCAACACCTGCAAATTAGGTAATTTCACATGTCACTTCCTTCGAAACATCCAAACCAGAACCATGCTATGACTTAGATTTAACATGAGGTCATTGGCACTTCCATCATATTCATTTTATATCCAATTAGAACCCTGCCTCTAATTCAACATCTACATTAGTGGGGTAGAGGGGGATCATACAAATACCCAATGGTTGTTCTAAACATAAATGTAACAAGACTAGAATTCTCTCCTACATAGAACGAAACTCTTATTTATCTTCAAAAAATGAGTTTACTCTTCCATAGTTAAAAATAAAATATAGTCTCCCATATATCTCATATGGTTCTTTCAAATCAAGTGCTATGAGCCAAATCCCATTCATGGAAGTCGAGTTTTTACATAACAAAAATTTTCTCACATACGAGTTTATACTTTTCAAATATCTAATGGTTGTTAAATGGATACACACAACTATGAATCCTATTTCTTAAAACTACCCAAATTTTCCCAACATTGAAAAAAAGTTATTATACCACACTATGTAATCTCCTTCCATGAGACAAGGAGCCATGATTAGATCATTAAAATATCAACCCTTAAGAGAGTATGATCCGTATTTATAAGTGAAAAAAATGAATAATAGACTGAATACATTAAGACAAACATAACAAAAAATATATAGTAAACAACAACTACTATTGAATAAATGAAATAGGATGAAAATACAAAATTGCAGAACTAAAACAACTTGCTCGAATGGTGGTAGATATCTCTAAGAAGAGATATGGCTACTATGTGCATATGTCTGACCAGAATGATTACAATGAGGCCCCTGAGGCCATTTTAACATTACTCATGAATTACAAAACCCTAAACATACAAAAACCTAACCCTAGGAGATGAAACACCAAAAGTTATGTGGGAACCTATGTGTAACTTAGTACCTCAACTTCCTGGGATCATAAATTTTGCAGACGACCTCCGTTTTAGGCACATGATAGCCCGTTGGAAAGGTATTTTCAAGAAATACACATTATGCCACTAAAAACCAAAATCTGACTACGTCTACAATTTGATTATGGCAATCCAAAAAAACATTCTTTAGGGCCCCAAAACAACCCTGGAAGTACAAAAAGATGTACCTACATGCCAACATACAAAATAATCGAGTTGGAATGGGTGGGAGGCCACCAATATCCACCTAGAATATGTGTAGGGCTTCAGACATCCATGGAAGTGTAGAACCCACAATTACAAAGAAGTACATAAGAACATGTTGAACTAAAAACTATCAAGAGGATCTAGCTGGAATAGGTGTGTGGCCACCAATATCCACCTAGATCAGTCCTCCCCCCTTAGGAAGAAATTATATCCATTTCATTGATTTCCCCCATCGTGTGAAGAAAATTACGTTGAATTTGGCCACGGGTGAGCCACTTTCCTTGGTAAAGGAGTTATCCTACCTTTACAACCCGATAAAGTTGGATCCCTCTTCGGCAAGTGCCCTTGACGTGTGTGTCCAATATCCGATTAGTGGATGCTTGTTCCATGTAGTCAAGGTTGAGCTCAGTTGGTTTCAGTTGTTTTGTGATCACTGAGGTGTCCAATAAGGTGTTGGAATATTGGTTGTTTTTGTTGATGTCAACCCTAGTCTTTGGTTTTGGACCGCAAGATTGATGAAGGTATTTGGACATGAAGGAAAATGTACATGCAAAAAAAAAACCCATGGATGGATATTATACATCATGTTGTTTATGGTGGTTGGTGGCACGTCATGTGGATCCTCATGGTTGAGGAGGAAAAAAAAATTGAAGATGACAAAGTGAATTGAATAAGGAAGTACATGTGGGCCCTGAAGATAATTAAAGAAAAGAATTACAAAATAAGAAAGTGTCAAGTCAGCCCTAATGCTAAAAGGAAGTGACATAAATGGTATAAATAAATATCATTATACATTTATTTGACACACAATTGGAATTTAAGAGGAAATCAAAAGTAAATAAGGCCATATTTTAAGGGAGGATGAAGTATTTTGGTGATGTGTTCTAAGGGTTTTTGACCAGTCCTGAAGCTAGTCAATAAATAGGTGTTTCGGGTAAAACAGACATAAACTATTCATAAGGAATAAAAATGAAGTGGGACCCATTTCATTGGAAAGAGTACGGGATGCAGTCTCTTTTGTGTGAGTTTCAAAATCTGATGTTAAATATTGAGCGAGGGGCATTCTATACAATTTCGGTCTCGTAAATAATCCAAAATTGCCATTCTCTCTATAACTTCTTTTTGGGTAGGATTCAAGAAGTGAAACTTGGAGAAGTTTTAGAGAATACATTTATTAATATTATCTACAGGATCAGAGTATTCCAATAATTTAATATTTACATAATTTGAAGAAGTCTTAGGAAGCATTCACAGGCTCTATGTGATGGTTGGTTGATGGTGATGATTTAATGTAAACTCTTATTATCTCTCATATATTATTGAGGGGAAGGAAGGGGCAAGGATGGAGAAGTCAACAATATCTTGATATTGGAGGATTGTATCTTCCTATTGGATGTTTATCCCTCCCTTTATATTTGGAAGCTATAGCTACCTTTGCAAGTCATTACTTCCCTTGAACAATAACTATTGATTATTTATCATATATTGTGCATGGTGTATTCTGGTGTATTGGTGTAACTCTTATACTATTTCTCATTGCTCACTGGATACAATTGAATGGTTTAAGTATAAGTTTAAAAGATTTTTAAATTATACTTGATATTGATTCACCCCCCTCTTAGTATCAACAATTGGTATCATAGTTGATTACCTTTAGTATAGTTTAACCACTGGAAGGAAGACCCTAAGAAGAAATGGAAGAAAAAATTCCGAATGGGATTCCACCATTTGATGGAAGAAATTTTGAATACTGGAGTAATAGAATGGAAACTTACTTGAAATCACTTGGGGAATATGTTTGGTTCTCAGTTGCTTTAGGATACAATGCTTTGAATAAACCAAAGACTGCAACTCAGAAGGAACAAAAAGGAGCAGCAAATTGGCAATAGATACCATCCTAGATGGATTGACAGATTCAGTGAAATCCAAGGTGGGATCGTGTGCATCATCAAAATAGATTTGGGACAATCTACAAGACCTTTATGCAAGGGATGAAGAAGAAGAAAAAGAAGAAGTTGAAGAAAATTACAACATCTCATATTTCAAAGAAGCAAGTAGAGGTCAGTTATTTTTCTTTAATTTTGAAGGAGTAGGACATGTTGAATTTGAATGCCCTCGTCCAAGTATTGAAAGAGATGACACTGAAGAAGAAAATTCCAATGAAGAAGAAGAAAATCATGAAGCAAAAACTATTCAACAAGAAGATGAGAATCTTAAAAAATTGAAGCATGTTGAGATTGAAAATAGCAAGCTCAAAGACGCACATAGAAAACTAAGAAGTGAATTGGGTAGCTGTGAAAAGACAGTTGTCATATTGAAGAAAAAATTAGAAGACTTTGAGAAACTAAGAGAAGAGAACATTTCCTTGAAAACTCTACTTGGAGAAGAAAAAATAATAGGAGAAGTAAGGGATGTCCAAATGATGAATAAAGAATAATATTGTGAGAAACTTGAACAAGAAGTTGTCTCATGGAGGAAGAGATTAAGAAACTCTCAAGTGCCAAAAGACTTAACACATCTTGGATGCATGGGTGGAAATTCATACAAAGAAGATGCAAATACCAACAACAAGGTTGAATAAAGAGCTACACAGACAATTGATGAGAAGTGGACCAAGATACCAGAAAGAAGGAATGATTACAAAAGATATGAATATCCAAGAACAAATCCTACCTTTAGGAATCAAAGAAGATTCAATCAACATGAAGGAAACTACAAAAGAGTGGATCATGAACCCATATGGACTACATCACAAAGAAGGCCACTTACTCCAAGGTATCAAAATTTATTTCTTGGTCATTGTTATACTTGCACAAATTTTGGACATAAGACAATTAATTGCAGAATCAATGAAAGGAACAAATACACAAGAAACATGAATGGCGTAAATAGAAGATATGAAAATAATCATGGATTTTTCAATAGATGTTATAATTCATTTTCCCCATTGTTGGACAAAAATATTGTATGCTACAAATGTAATTATCTTGGTCACAAGGCATGAGATTGCAGATATATGAATGAAGATGTCCCTATGCCAACTACAGTATGGAGAAGGAAAGACATTACAAACAATGAAGATTTTTGAATATCATTAACCGCCAAAGAATGTAAAGAAAAAGATGAATGGTACATAGACAGTGTATGTTCTTCACACATGACCAGGGATCAAGACAAATTCATTAGCTTGAAGAGAAAGGGTGGCAATGTTGCATTTGGAGATGAATCGTCTACCAAAATACTTGGAGAAGGTGTATCAGAGCTTGGAAGAAAAAATGTAAAAGAAAAGAATGTCTTATTGGTTGAATAATTGAAGCATAATCTACTCAGTGTTAGTAAAATGTGTGATCAAGGATACACTCTTACATTTGACTCCAAAAAATGTAAGATCAGAGAAAATAACTAAGGAAGATTGGTTGCAACTGGAACAAGAGAACTTAACAACATATACATCCTAGACATGAAGAAAAGAGAGAAGAAAGAAGCCACATAAAAGGATTCCAAGGAAGAAAAAGTCCCAAAGACCAAAAATAAGGATGAAGTATTATTGAGTGCCACATGTTCAAGGGGATCAGCCCCAAAGAAGAGAGTACCTTTTTCCATTAAACTCAGGGGGAGAACACCTACCCTTTATCATTTATGTCAAAGGGGGAGAGAAATTGGGATCATCATGATAGGGGGAACACGAGTGTTGCCATCAATGACAAAGGGGGATATTGTTGGAAGATTGGTTGTTGTCATTGATGTCAACCCTAGTCATTGGTTTTCGACAACAATATTGATGAAGGTATTTGGACATGAAGGACAATGTACATGCAGAAACAAAACCCATGGATGGATAGTATACATCATGTTATTTCTGGTGGTAGGTGGCATGTCATGTGGATCCTCATGGTTGAAAAGAAATTAATTTTTGAAGATGACAAAGTGAATTGAAGAAGGAAGTACATGTAGGCCCTGAATATAATCAAAGAAAAGAATTACAAAATAAGAAAGTGTTAGGTCGACCCTAATGTTAAAAATAAGTAACATAAATGGTATAAAAAAATATCATTATACATTTATTTGACACACAAGTTGAATTTCAGAGGAAATCATAAGTAAAGAAGGTCAGATTTCAAGGGAGGATGAAGTCTTTTGTTGATGTCTTCTAAGTGGTTTTGACCAGTCCTGAAGCTAGTCAATAAATAGGTGTTCCGGGTAAAACATTCATAACTTATTCATAGAGAATCCAAGTGAATTGGAACCAATTTCACTGGAAATAGTATGAAATTCAGTTTCTTGTGTGCAAGTTTCAGAATCTAATGTTAAATATTGAGCGCGGGGAATTATGTACAAGTTCTCTCTCCTGGATAATCCAAAATTGAACAAGGTCTACCATTCTCTCTATAAATTCTTTTTGGGGAGTATTTAAGAAGTGAAACTTGGAGAAATTTCAGAGAATACATTGAGTAATATTGTCTATAGGATCAGAGTATTCCAATAATTGAATAATTATAGAAGTTGAAGAAGTCTTGGGAAGCATTATCAGGCTCTATGTGATGGTTGGTTGATGGTTATGATTTAATGTAAAGTTTTATTATCTCTCATATATTCTTGGGGGGAAGGAAGGGGCAAGGATGGAGAGGTCAACCCTCTATTGATATTGGAGGATTGCATCTTCCTCTTGGAGTTTTATCCCTCTGTTTATATTTGGAATCTATATCTACCTTTGGAAGTCATTACTTCCCTTGAACAATAACTACTGATTATTTATCATATATTGTGCATGGTGTATTCTGGTGTATTGGTGGAACACAATCATTGTCGTGCTTTGTGGACAAAAGCAAAAACATGTAATCCATCAAAATGGATTCCCAAGGCCTCTCAGGAGTAGGAAGAGGGGTGCATAATCCTTGATTCTTGATGGATGGCTTGGAAATGGCACATGCAATGAAAGATCTAATATACTTGCTAACATCCTGTCATAGTTTTGGCCAATAAAAATGTTTTTGTAGAGTGACCACAGTTTTATCCACGCCAAAATGTATTTCAATCCAACTATAGTTATCCTCCCATATAATCTTTTCATGCTCGCTTGCAAGAACAAAAAGAAGTCCAAGATGACATAATAGTCTGTCCTGAATGTGAAAATTGGTGACATTCGTGCCTTTACCCAAGAGATGATAGGTGGTGTCAAATTATAGATATTGTTGATAAAGTTGGGGCCACTCAGATGCCTCATGTCCATAGGAATAGAGCATGGTGGTGAATGAAACCACATGAGGTTGATTGAGGCAGTTAGCGACATGATTTGTGCTCCCTGTTTTGTACTTGATGTTGAGATGTAACTGTTGTAGGTAGGTGGACCACTTCTGATGGAGGTCGTTCTGCAACTTCCCCTGTGTCTGTATTAGTTGCATAGTCTTGTGATCATTGTGAATGATTGTCTCATTTCCCAGAATGTAAGGTTTACATTGACGACATGATTGTACAGTGGAATACATTTCCTTGTCATAAGTGGGGTATTTTCAGTCAGTATCAGAAAGCGTCTCACTATGGTGTTCCATCAGATGACTGTGCTAAGTGAGAATTGTGCCTACATCATAGTCGGATGCATCAGTCTCAATATTGAATAGTTGTTGCAGATCAGGTAAGGAGAGTACTGGAGTTGAGCACAAGTGATGCTTCAGATCATAAAATCCTTGTTTTTGTTCCACCCCCCATGTGAAATTTTCCCTGCCACCGCCCTTGGTCACTTGGATGAGGGCCCATGCAATATGGGAGAATCCCAACATGAACCGTCTGTAGAAGTTGGCCAATCCCAAGAAGATTCGAAGCTCGGTGAGTGTGGTTGGGGTTGTCCATTCACAGATAACTTGGATCTTAGATGGATAAACATTTACCCCATGCTCATCAACAATGTAGCCCAAGTTTTCGACCATGTTCATGCCAAAGGATCATTTTTCCAAGTTGGCATATAGCTTCTACTGCCGTAGAGTGCTCAAAACCTGTTGAATATTATGCATGTGCTCCTCCCAAGTTCTGTTGAATATGACGATGTCATCCAAATATACCACCACAAAATATTTGGTGAAGGGTCTCAATACATCATCCATCATCCTCATAAATGTGGCTGGTGCATTTGTTAAGCCAAATGGCATGACCAACCATTCAAAGAGAGCTTCTTTAGATTTGAAAATTTTCTTCCATACATTAGTTGGTTCGATGGGAACCTGGTGGTAGGAAGACTTTATATCATTCTTGTTGAATAACTTTTCCCCCTCGAGTTGGTCAAGAAGGTCATCAATTCTAGGAATTGGGTATCAATTCCTAACTGTGATTTTCTTTAATGCTATGTAATCAATGTAGACCCACTATGTCCCATATTTCTTCTGCACCAATTCAATCGGACTTTCGTAAGGGAAGGATCTAGGTATGATGTGCCCATTTTGAAACATATCTTGGATCTAATGCTTGATTTTGTCATTTTCCATCACTAAGGGATGATATACTAGTCCATTAGGTAGAGGTACACTATGGGTTATATCAATTGGATGGTTGACTTGGTAGTGCGTCAGTACCCCGATGGGTGAGGAGAATATGTCTATGTACTCTTCCACAATATTGTCCACTTTCTTATACTACAAAGAGAAACTGTGTAGAGGCCATGAATGTGGTGGAAATCATTTTCTTACTTCAAGCATAGATCACAAACAAGAATAACTTCTCGTTCTATGAAATGAACTTACTACATTACTTAGGAGAGATTAAAGAAATAGAAGTAGGTGGCACCAACTCTGGTATCTTATACAATTGTCTACGCAAAATAATAATAACATTGCAGGGTATAGACTCATACAAAACATGTCTCTTCCACAAATATGGTTGTCCTAAAAGAACATCACAAACTTCCAGGGGAGAAATATCGTACAGTACCTTGTCTTTGAAGGGCTTGATGTCATAGAGAATATGACATTGTTGGTTGACATGAACATCTCTTCCTTGGTGAATCCAACCAATGGTGTATGTCTATAGGTGCGGTTTCAATGGTAGGTACAATCGTTTGATGACCTCTACTGAGAGAAAGCTATTTTGATTATCACTATCAAAAATGAAATGAAGTGGATTCCTCTTTACCCACATCTGGTAGTAAAAGAGGTGTTCCCCTTCCTCTGGTGCTTCTGGTTCACATGGCTGGACTTTGGTGGTATCAACTGTGGCACTACGTTCGGTATCGATAATCCACTTCCTTTCTCATCGATTTGATTCAAAGTCAGAATTGGCCTTTGACTCAAAATATTTCAGCTCGATCATGAGTGACTGCTTGGAGTGACATTCTTTGGTGTTGTGCCAAGGACTTTTAGGGTATTCACACCATTTTCCTGTGTCCTTATTTGACTTCTCATTTTACTTCTTGTGTTAAATGTTGGACTGGTTGTCTTGAAAGTGGCCATATTTTCTCTATCCCCTGCTGCATGGGTTAGGACCACCTTTTCCTTGCTTTGACTATGAGGAGTTTGCAGATCCAAACTCTCGCCTCTTCTTCTTAAATTTATGTTTGATCTTGATAGCATATCTTTTGGATTACTGAGAGGGAGCTGAATCAATAATAAAGCAATTTAATCCTTTTTAACCATATAATCCAGGTGTTATATCAATGTATCATTATCATCTAATAACTTAAGAGTAAATAAGAAATGAACAAATCAACAACCATACACATACATAGTACACCAGTGTTTTATGTGGAAAACCAAAGAGGGAGAAAAATACATAATGCTTTTCTTATATGTCTTGAAGAATTGCATTCATTGGAAGCATGAACTTCCTTTGTTTTCCAGCTACAAATGGAAGGAGGCTCCAAACCCTTATTTTCTCAGGCTACAACATGAGGGAAGCTCCAAATCCCCAATTCTCTAGCTACAACCAGAATGAGGCTACAACCCCCTATGTTTTCTGACTAGAACCGGAAGGTGGCTAAAACCACCTGTCCTTTCCCTGTCCAACCACCATGAAGTAGAAGTAGAATGATGGAACCATTGTCACACTATCACTGTGAGATATATCATTGTAAACCTGAACCATGCGTCAACATGTACCTCAACATGTAATCAACATGTACCATAAACAAGTGCATCAATCATGCACCAACATGTATCAAACAACCTGTAATCAACCTGTACCATAAAAAACTACATCAACCATGCACCAACCTGTACCTCAACCTATACCATGAACAAGTGCATCAACAATGCAACAAACCTATACAAATAACCTGTCACAATAACTTGTCCAAACAACCTATGACAACATCCTGTCTCATCAATATTATCAACCAAATTAGATCTACTCACCAAGATCAATCAACAAGAAAAATATCAAAGATGTGCATCAATCAATCATAATACAACAACTCATAATCATCACCAAGATCAATATGTGCTTCTAATAATACAAATATGATACATCATCCATAAACCATGTGTCAACAATACTACTAACAAGTGCCTCCAACCATGTACCAAGTTTGTACCAATCATGTATCAACTACTCATCAACTATGACTCATCAAAATGTACCAACATCATCAAATATACACCTCATGTATGTGCCAACTCATCAACTACTTGTCTCAACCATGTACCCGACATGTACCTCAACCAAATTCCCTCATCAATTTCATCATCCAAATCTGATTTGCAACTCTGTAATAGACCTAGTGTATATGATCACATACCTACAAACCTTCGTTAACTTTAGCAACAAGAGAATAACATTTTCATCAAACTTTTCTTTAGTCTCACATGACTAGTTTTGGATTAGTCAACAACCCTAAGTTGAAATAATCATAACTATGTATCTGTATGAATAAAGATCTGAAAATAGTACACAATGTTCTTCAGTGTGTTTTATGCAATTCATCCAGGTGTCACTACTTGAACCTCTCAAAAAAGGAGTTATATAAAAAATGGCATACCTTCCTGAATTTTGGCTTATTCTAGAGAGGGACCTTGTAAAGTGTGCCCTGCACAAGATATTTGTTGAATCGATCTTAGAAAGAATCATCAAATTAATTTATCCTCCCTTGAATTATGGCCATCTTTTCTTCACCGTCCATCTGAAATTTGGCTTAGATATCCTTTGGTTACCTCAGTCACCTATAGATATCCACTATGCTCAAGTGTGATTTAAAATGATAGAGCCTTGTCTTGTATTTATACTCTCCAAATATCTTCCTTAGAAGCATCTTCTATGTCACTTAACCCATTTTTTTGGGTCACTTAACCCATTTGTAGGTCACTGAAGCTATTTCTAGGTCACTTAACTGATTTATAGGTCACTTAACCTATTTTCCTCATTTTTAGGGTTAACCACTTTCCATAATTAGAAAGTTCTCCATTACTTTATCATTTAAATATTCCTCCTTGACTGTGTCACCTCACTTTATCATTTAAATAACCTTCTTTGATTCTTTTACTTCAATTTATTATTTAAATAATCCTTCTTGACTTTGTCACTTTACTTTATCATTTAAATAATAATTTCTTCTTTGGAAGATCTTTAACTTCTTTGACCTTTTAGGGCTTCAAGCCATCATATGAGGGTTGTCCAACTTTGTAAGGCCATAACTCTCAAATCGTGACGAGTTATGTGGTGTTCCACATACCACCATAAATGGAATGACATGTAATATCCATATAGAATAGTCTTACCTAAAAATATATCAAAACGCATACCACTATCCATCCAACAAACTTGGATCCATTACCCAAACCTGGGTTCTCCAACTTATCATGGCCATAACTCTCTAACCGCGAGGATTTATGTGACGTTCCACATACCATCAGAAATGGAATGTCATGTACTATCCATCTAGAATAGTCTTACCTTAAAATATATTAAAACTCATACCATTATACATGAAACAACCTTGCGTCCATTACCCAAACCTTTGTGCTACCTAAATTCGCTACCCGACTTTCTCCAAGGGTTGACATCAATCACTAAGGGTTGACATCAATATACAATATCACTCTCCAATGGTTTAGATCAATGACAACCAACAATTCATACCAACTATCCATCAACCTAAGCCAATTGTCTGACAATATCCCCCTTTGTCATTGATGGCAACACCAACATTCATGGAAAAACTTAGTCATGATAACATTCATGCTTATACTCTTCATCAATGTTTCTATCTCTCCCCCTTTGACATCAATGGCAAAGGGTATCTCCCTTTGGGGTTTCTCTCCTTGACTGAACTCTCCTTAGGGATGCTCCCCCTATCTACATGCCTTTGATTTTTCCTTTTTTTTATAAGCCTTTGATTACTCTCTTTCCCTTCATATGAATAATATCTCCCCCTTTGACAAAGGGTATCACTATGAAGTCATATCTCTCATTCTTCCCTTGTGGCAATCGCTCCCCTTTTCAACATGCCTCTATGCTCTCTCTCTAACAATTTACCTTTGCATCTGATAAAGCTCTCCCCCTTTGTCTTATTTATGGTGCTTCCTTGTGTACATCTAAGACATATAAGATAAGCATTCAAAAGCATTCATTTTAGAGTAGAAATTACTCCTAGTCTCTAGTGAAGATACTTAAGGGCTTCCCATGGAAGAGGTTTTGTAAAGATGTATGCCACTTGTTATTTTGTTCCCACATATTCAACTCTGATGTTATTATCTATAGCATGTTCCCATAGAATGTGATACATGATTGGAATGTGTTTTGTCTTGTAGTGCATCACTAGTTTTTTTTAGATATTGATGGCACTTGTTATTATCACAATAGATCGCAATGGGCTCATCATAATTAAACTATATATCTATAAAAGTTTGTTTCATCCATAGAATCTGTGTACAACATGCTACTGCTACAATATACTCTGCCTTGGCTATAGATAAGGATATTGATGATTGTTCTTTTCTTATCCAAGATACTAAACACTCACCCAAGTAGAACATTGCTCCACTAGTGCTTCATCGGTCATCAAGGAAACCTGCCCAATCTACATCTGTGTAGGCAATAAGTGAGAGATCCTTTCCTTTTGGATACCATAATCCAAACTCTTTTGTTCCTTTGATATATCTCAAAATCCTCTTCACTACTAATACATGTGATACCTTTGGTGTTCCTTGAAATCGTGGCACCTATCTAACTGCCTCCATTACATATGGTCTAGATGTTGTCACATATAGTAAGATACCATTCATTGACATGCATTTCCTCTGGTCTGTAGACTTTGAATCATCATCTTTCCTCGACTTGCAACTGGTGTGCATAGGAGTGGTAACTGTTTGCAATCTTCCATTCTTAACCTCTTTAGAATTTCTTTGATATACTTAGTTTGAGAAACAAAAATTCCTTGGTTTCTTTGACATATACGAGGACCCAAAAAGAAGAATAGTGTAATGTCCCTTTCCAAATAGGAGCTCCAGAAGAGGAGGCTTAATGGTGTAAACTGCCTCGTTAGACTATAGCCAGGGCCAAAGAGGGGTAAACAGGGTTACTAGAGGTCACTCCAGTCACAGGTGTTATATTCAGAAAGTGACATTGAGCTAAAAATGGTTAAAAATGCTTTTAAGTCATTATGAGCTAAAAATAGAAGTCAACAGTGAATTAGGGTTTCAACAGTGATTTAGGGTTTTGGAAGTCAACAACGAATTAGGGGTTCAACATGATTTAGGGTTTTGGAAGTCAACAATGAAATATGGTTTCGGCATGATTTAGGGTTTTGGAAAGCTATAAAGGAAGGGTTAGCAACCTAATTCATCACTATGTAGATTATGACTTGTCATTGAGGAGAAGAGGCACATCTTAGGAGAGATAGTTCAGTGTATTCCAGGAGGAAGACACCAGTTGGCTGATTTCGGTTTTGAAAGACACACCCTAGTCACTGGGAAGATCATCAAGGTCTTCCATCATTCTTCATTGATTCCGCAGTGCTCCCATATTCTGGGTATTATCTTTTAGTTTCTTATTTGTATTCCGACTAAGATCCTTTTGTCTTTTGATCTAGCTGAGTGTTGTTATTTTATTCAGCCGCAGTTGCTTATTTGTATTCTAGCTAAGATCCTTTGTTTGTTGATCTAGTCAAGTATTGTCAGTTTATCCAGCCACATTCGACCACTTTGTAATCCACAGAGATATCATAATACAAACTTTGTAGTCCTTTGTCACATTTATTATTTGTATGATCATTTATATGTTGTAAACCTTTGATCCTATACACACATTAGCAACGTTTCCTAGACTAGCCAAGTCAGGAACATTACAATGGTATCAGAGCTTTAGTCCTACCAATCTGTGACTAAAGACAATGAGTGTAGCAGAAGACCCAGAGGGCCGTGAACACGTAGGTGATAAATATGTCACTTACAACAGGCATCGGGAAATAAGGCATAGGCCTGATTTCCCCCCTTTTCCTCTTAGCTCATAGGAAGAGGAAGAGGCACACAGAAAAGTAGATAGAAGGGCAGAGTGTGAGGCTAAGCATGAGGCAGAGAGGATGCTAAGAGACAGATATGAGCGACCAGAGGGTAGTGGCAAGTCCCTCGTAGATCCATAGGCAACTTTCATGCATGTTATCAACGATATGTTAGCTAGTCAACGGACCATGTCTCAGTCCTTGGCATAGGTGGTTGATAGATTGGCTAGAGTGGGCACTCCATATACACAAGTCCCACATGCAGCACAGGGGAATACAAGAGTAGGTAGTAGACCCCAGTCACCCTCTCACACATACACCTCTGCGAGTAGGATTCACAGAACCTTGTTTCCTAGTTTCCAGAGGGCACCCTCGGTAACAACACTGCCACCGATACCACAGAGGCCACCCACTCATGATTATGACATTGAAGAGTATATGAGGGAGTACACAACATTAGGTCATGACTTTCATCAAGACATGACCTTAGTTGAGTACTGTGGACTCAGACTCAAGAACATCCCCAGAGAGTCGTAGAGGGGAGGACCACAAAAACAACAGGGTCATAACCTTGATTTCATCTGAAAAGTTTAGAATCTCACCATCCCTTATTTCAACGGATCATCCAAATACACTACCAGAGCTTGGGTATAAAATCTAGACACGTATTATAGGATCAACTAGATGACTGAGACAAAGGCCATCAGTTTTGTGACCTTACACTTAGAGGGTGAGTCACATGAGTGGTGGTACCATGGAATGGTGACAGTGGGTCATAGTTGCATCATCTCCTATATGGATTTTATAGATAGGCTCATGGACCGGTTTGACAGGAAGGATCTCGAGATACACTTCAGGGATCTAGCCTAGTTGAGACAAACTGACACAACAGAGGTGCTCATCACAGAGTTTCAGCAGGTAGTCGTGGAAGTGACAGATATATCAGAGCCTAGGCTGATCATGCTATTGACAGAAGGACTCACGGAGCCTTTGAAAGGATGGGTGAAGTCATACAGGCCTCCCACTTTGGAGGATTCCATCTTTCACACTCGAGATCTAGGAGACTTAGTGCCAAAGACTAGAACTTTCTCCAAACCATTTGTGCCCCAAAGGGATCGAGATAGGAAGCCATTCAAGAGAGAATGGAAGGGCATGGAGAAGATGGATGATGAGACTAGGTGAGAGCTTATGAGGAAAAAAATTTTCTTCAACTGCAGAGATCCTTGGGTCCCAGGCCACAGGTGCATGGGCAAGGGAGAGATTCATTATATTGAGGTAGCAACAGACAACATGGACAGTGAGGAGGAGGAGTAAGATAGTGGATCCACTAGCTCAGAGGAGGAGTCAGCACCAGCATAGGAGCATCCTCCCCGTAGACCATTGACACCGTTAGGAGCCCATCCTCCAGTAGTCCCACAACCACCAGAACATGCTAACAGGAGGAAACTAGAAAAGTGAGGTGCCATAGCAACCCTTTCTAGTGTTCCTAGGTATGATACCCTCCATATTAGAGGGATTATCTAGGGGCAATGGGCAATCTCCCTAACATATGGTGGGGCCACCCACAACTTCATTGACACTTCACTAGTATCGAGACGGGCGCTTAAGATAGAGGAGTTTGAGGGGTTTGATGTTATGGTAGAAGATGGCCACATAGTGGAGTGTCTAGACAGAGTTCAAAACTTAGAGATGAAGTTAGGAAACTACACAGTGAGAGACACATTTTATGTGTTTAACCTATCAGAGACAGATGTGGTGTTAGGAGTTCAGTGGATGATTACCTTGGGAAAAATCACTACCAACTACGAAACCTTGGAAATGGGATTCAGAGATCAAGATGGGAAGAAGGTTGTTCTAAGAGGTATGTCGATAGGAGCACCTAGGATAGTTTCAGCCAAGAGGATGGAGTAGATATTTAGACATGGGGAGGTAGCATATGCCGCAAAATGCTTGATCACTACTCAGAAGGATTCATAAGGTCGACAACAATACCATAGAAAGATCAAAATTTTATCGGGATGACATCAACATGTCTTTGAGGCAATTACACCAGGGAGACCACCTGATAGGGGGTTTGAGCACACCATTGAGTTGGAGGAGGGGGCCAAACCTATGATCACCCCCCTATATCGTCATCCTAGGAGGTTCAAGGATGAGATAGAGAAGGAAATCAAGGAATTGCTAGCGATGTGACACATCAGACCAAGCAACAACACATTTGCTTCTTCAGTTGTCTTAGTTTTGAATAAGGATGGCACCATGAGGATGTGCATTGATTATCGATACTTGAACAAGAAAACCATCAAGAACCGATACACTATCCCACACATTGATGAGTTGATGGATGAACTACATGGGGGAGTTTTCTTCTCAAAAATTGATCTATGCTCTAGATATCATTAGATCAACATCCGAGAGCAGGACATAGAGAAGACGACATTTCGATGTCATTTTGGACACTTCGAGTTCCTGGTTAGGCCATTTGGGATAACCAATGCACCCGCTACATTCTAGTCTTGCATGAACCATATATTTAGGGATGAGTTAAGGAAATCAGTCTTGGTTTTCTTCGATGACATTTTGATCTATAGCCGGTCATGGCAAGAGAAAATGAGGCACTTGGATGAGGTATTGAGCATCATGGAGGCACAGTCATTATATGCCAAAGAGTCCAAGTGTGAGTTTGGTATGACACAACTTCTTTACTTAGGACACATCATCAATTCAAAGGGGGTACAAGTGCAACAAGAGAAGATCAGGGCCATTCCGAATTGGCCGATGCCCAAGAATGTGACAAAATTGAGGAGCTTCTTCGGGCTGTGCAGCTATTATAGGCAGTTCGTCTAGGGTTTTTCTCATCTTGGAGAATTGCTGATAGATATTACCAAGCATGGGGCCTTCATATGGACCAAGATATCATAAGAAGCCTTTGATCACATGAAGGAAGTCATGGGCACTTGTCCAGTGTTGGCACTACCAAACTTCACCCTACCATTTATACTAGAGTGTGACGCATCCGATGAAGGGATCGGTGCATTTTTTATGTAGGGAGGACACCCCATTGTATTTGAGATACAGAATCTTAGTCAACCTGAGAGGTTGTACTCCATTTATGACAAGGAAATCTTGGCAATCATGCATGCCTTGACCAAGTTCAGACAATATTTGGTGGGCAGCAAATTCATGGTTAAGACCAATCACAACAGTTTGAAGTATTTCCTTAAGTAGAAGGACCTCAGTGAGTGCCAACAGAAATGGGTGACGAAGGTACGGGCATTTGAATTTGACATAGAGTATGTCAATGGGAAGAAGAACAATGTGGCCAATTCACTATCGTGGAGACCTGTGGCATGTTCTTTGATGGAGATTTCAGCAGATTGGAAATCCCACTTGTTAGTGGAATATTCCAAGAATAAGTTCGCTTGTGAGGTGATGGAAGGGAAGATACATGATGACCGATATAGGGTCATTGACGATGTCATATTTTACAAGGATAGAGTTTACTTAGTGTCATATTTAGGGCTTAAGAAGAATATCCTCACCACATTTCATGATTCACCTCTACCAGGCCATCAGGGGTTTTTCAAAACCTATAGACAGATCAGAGAGAGGTTCTCATGGAAGGGCCTCAAACAAGACGTTATGAGACACGTAAGTGAGTGTGTCACTTGCCAGCAGAATGGGTCAGAGCATGCTCTTCTAGCAGGGCTACTTCAGCCACTCCCCATTCCAGAGCAGAAATGGGAGAGTATATCTATGGACTTCATCACTAGTCTACCCAAGGACCAGGGTAAGGATTGTATTTATGTAGTGGTCAAAAGATTGACCAAGTTTTCTCACTTCTGCACCATACTGACATAGTACAACACAGTTCAGGTAGCGGATATTTTCTTTGAGGAGTTCTTCATACTTCATGGGTTGTCGAAGAACATCATCAATGACAGGGACAGTCGGTTCATAGGGACATTTTGGAGAGAGTTATTTCGGTTGGTGGGGACAGAGTTGACACCTAGCACTAGCTATCAACCTCAGACAGATGAGCAGACCGAAATTGTCAACAAGTGGGTTGAAGGGTATTTGAGGAACTATGTAGGAGGACAGTAGAGAACGTGGGTAAAGTGGTTACATTTAGGAGAACATTGCTACAACACCACCTTCCACATGTCCATTGGTATGACACCCTTCCGAGCATTGTACAGATATGATTCTCTCACTTTGGCAGACTTGGTCTTCGAGGAGAGCAGAGCTCCCAAGGCTAAGGATTGGATCATAGAGAGTCAGGATATTCTCAAGTTGTTGAAAGAGAACCTGCAGATGGTGCAAAACTGACAGAATATAAGTGTGGATAGGCACGGGATAGAGTGTAGCTTTGAGGTTGTAGATTTGGTTTTCTTAAGACTCCAACCCTACATACAATCATCTCTGAAGAAGAGTGGGGCCTAGAAGCTCAAGCCTAGATTTTATGGTCCTTACAGGATCATGCGTCTAGTAGGCAAGGTTTCTTAAGATAGGGGAGCAAGATTCATAACGTGTTCCATGTGTATTGCCTAAAAACGGTAGTGGGACAATTCATTAACACATCATAGGAGCTTCCCACATTGGAAGAGGAGGGACAGCTGGAGTTAGTTCTGGAGGAGGTTTTGGAGTTCTAGGAGAGGAAACTAAGGAGTAGGGTCATCAGATAGTGTTTGATCAGATGGTGAGGGCTTCCAGTAGAGGACGCTACTTGGGAGAGCGAGTAGGTGTTGCAACACCCTAGACTGGTATTGCTTGAGGACAAGCAATTTCGGGAAGGGAGGATTGTAATGTCCCTTTCCAAATATGAGCTCCAGAAGAGGAGGGTTAATGATATAAACTGCCCTGTTAGACTATAGCCAAGGCCAAAGAGGGGTAAACAGGGTTACTAGAGGTCACTCCAGTCACAGGTGTTATATTCAGAAAGTGACATTGAGCTAAAAAACGTTAAAAGCGCTTTTAATTCATTATGAGCTAAAAATAGAAGTCAACAATGAATTAGGGTTTCAACAATGATTTAGGCTTTTGGAAGTCAACAACGAATTAGGGTTTTAGCATGATTTAGGGTTTTGGAAGTCAACAACGAATTAGGGTTTCAACATGATTTAGGGTTTTGGAAAGCTATAAAGGAAGGGTCAGCGACCTAATTCATCATTATCCAGATTATGACTTGTCATTGAGGAAAAGAGGCGCATCTCAGGAGAGATAGTTCAGTGTATTCCAGGAGGAAGACACCAGTTGGTTGATTTTGGTGTTGAAATACACACCCTAGTCACCAGGAAGATCATCCAGGTCTTCCATCATTCTTCATTGATTCCACAGTGCTCCCATATTCCAGGTATTATAGTTTAGTTTCTTCTTTGTATTCCGGCTAAGATCCTTTTGTCTTTTGATCTAGATAAGTGTTGTTATTTTATTCAGTCACAGTTGCTTATTTGTATTCCAACTAAGATTCTTTGTCGGTTGATCTAGTCGAGTATTGTCAGTTTATTCAGCTGCATTCGGCCATTTTGTAATCCACATAGATATCATAATACAAACTTTGCAGTCTTTTGTCGCATTTATTATTTGTATGATCATTTATATGTTGTAAAACTTTGATCCTACACACACATTAGCAACATTTCCTAGACTAGCCAAGTCAGGAACATTATAGATAGTCCTCCAAGTAATGACATTTCAGATTCATTATGCATATCCTTTGAAAATTTCTAGATTAACCAGTCATTAGTGCTTCCAAAACAATATCATCAACATAAATTTCAATTAATAAAATATTACCTCGAGGTACCTTGATGTAGAGGTTGTTGTCTTCTCTTCCTTTCCATAGTTCGTAGGGATTTTTTTCATTGTTGTTTCTGAGAATTATTCTATTTTGAATGTGAACTGATGTATGCACTGCGTATGTCCAAAAGATATATTTCAATTTGGAATCCATTAGCATTGTTCGAGCCATTTCTTATGTAATTATCATCCATTATGATAATGTTCCTTTGTCTCTAAACCACTTTCCCAACCAATATATGAATCCATGATCTTGTCCACTATCATATATCTATCCAAACCAGCTAAGTGTTCTTACAAATCCATCTTTGTCCATACTATCGAAGACTCTACTTGTGCAATTGTCCATAATGCTGACCCATTTATCACTATACTATCATGAAGTCTTGATTAATCTATCAAACCGTACTTCTGCTAACTAATTTCTTTGAATTTGTCTTCTCAAACTCTGGAAGTTGCTCGAAGGATGGTTCTTTGGTCTATCATAGCTATCGCATAGACTCCCACTATCTAATATTCATATTACTTGGGAGTCTCTAAGCCGGATGGCTCAGAACAATTCTTGGTTTGATGTGTATTCATCATCATCTTCATTGGTATATTCATCATCATCTTCATTGATATATTCAATATCTCTTTGAGCTCTAACTTCTTTCTTTCTGCCTGTGGATTCATGTTTCACTACAATGCCTAAAAGTACAATCTCTTGAAACTGTTCCTTATTTACCTCTCCTTCCTTTCTTTCAGTTATTTTCCAAACCTTTCTATATCTGACATCTTTCCTTTTCTCTGTAGAATATTCTTCATCTCATTTTATTGCCAATCTTACGATATTTGGTACCTGGTATTTGTTCACCTGTTCTTCCTGTTTTCTTATCCATACTTTATGATATCTGATATCAATATTCTTTTGCATGGAAGTATCGATCATGCTTCTACAATCACTGGCTATGTGTCCATAGTTATGACATTTGTAACACTCAATGTTACGTGCGACCACATAGCCACTTCTTTCTTGAGAATTTCTTTTATAATCCATGCAATTTGCAACCTTATGTCCAAAGTTAATACAATAAAAACAATTAACATAAAATAAATTTCCATACCTGGGAGTGAATGATGTTCTTTGTGGCGTAGTCTTTTTGAATTTTTTCCTTGACTGATCATGATCATGATTGAAGCTTCTTTGTGGCTTGAACATGGATGGTCTTCTTGAATATGTATCTTCAATAATTTTCTTAGATTCTCATTGACCATGATTCCATCCTTTGAGTACTTCTTCATAACTCTTTCTATTTTCTTCATTCTTCTATTCTAGCAACCTAGAGTGTTTCTCTTCATTCTTTATAACTGATGTGGATGTTTCTGTCTCTTCAACGTTCTTATTGAGCTTGATGATTTTACTTCTCAATGTGACAACTTCTTCTTAAAGCTTCTCAACCTCTTCTTCTTTCTTCATTGCCTGAGACTTCATGACTTCTTCTATTGGTTTCACTTCTTCAAGAAGAAATTTTTAATGTGATTATTTCTTCTTCAAGTCCTTTCTCTTCTTGACCAAACTCTACCTCAATCTGGTTTAGATCGTTAGTTATTTCCTTAAGATGATCTCTCAATATCTTCTCTCTCATTTCTGATTCTTCCTTCTGTGTTGCTATGTTGGTTTCCGAACATTGCTTTTGATATTCAAGATTTTATTAGATATTTCTAGCTTCTTCTATTTGATTTTTTAAGTTCTCGATGACCTGTTGGGATTCTTAAAAATTATGAACACTTTCCTTTTGTTTCATCAATTCTTTCTTGAGTTAATTGTTTTCTTCTCTTAGTTCATCTAAAGAACTAATCAATTCTTCTTCATAATTGTCTTCCTTTTCAATTAGTTTCTCTGTCTCATTTCCTTCATGGCATTCTATTTCAATATTCCCTCGTTTTTCACAATTAAAACAAAACAACATTCCTCTAGTGATTATGCACTCTTCATCTTATGAATCTGCTTGACATGGTGAACATAATTCTTCTTGATTTGTATCTGCGTCTTCTTTGACATTTTCTAAATTTGTGATGGATGAAGAATATATGTCATGTAACTTATCCCAAAGTTCTTTTGTTGATGAAAATTTACCAACCTTTTCTCTTACCGGATTAGGTAATCCTTCCCAGATGAAATCCATTGCTATTTTGTTATTCTTCCTCAATTCCTTCTTGGATGCAATATTTTCCCTTTTTGAACTACCATATCCTGTAACAACTGATAGCCAAATATAATGTCTCTATTCCTATAAAAATACTACCATCCTTATGCTCCACATCTCATACTTAAAACCATTCTGACCATTAAACATTGGTACTCCATTCTCAGAATAATCGATGATCTCCTTCCATTGGTTAAACTGTTTGCTAAAGGAACCATATCTGATACCAATTGATGGATTACTGAGAGGGGAGTTGAATCAGTAATATAGAAATTTAATCCTTTTTAACCACATAATCCAAGTGTTATATCAATGTATCATTATCATCCAATAATTGTAGAGTAAATACTCAATGAACAAATGAAAAATCATACACATACATAGTACACCATTCTTTTACGTGGAAACCCAAAGCACGAGAAAACCACAAAATGTTTTTCTTATATGTCTTGAAGAATTACATTCATTGGAAGCATACAATTTCTTTGTTTTCTAGTTGAAATTGGAAGGAGGCTCCAACCCCCTAGTTTCTCTGGCTACAACCTGAGGGAAGATCCAACTACCCGATTCTCTAGCTACAAGCAGAAGGAGGCTACAACCCCCTATGTTTTCCGTCTACAAGCAGAAGGTGGCTACAAACACCTATCCTTGCCCTGTCCAACCACCCTGAATTAGAAGTAGAATGATGAAACCATTGTCACACTATCATTGTGAGATATATCGTTTTAAAAATGTACCAATAACCTTGAACAATGCATCAAACATGCATCAACCTCTACCTCAACCTATAATCAACCTACACTATAAACAAGTGCATCAACCATGCACCAAACTATACCAAACAACTTGTAATCAACCTGTACCATACACAAGTGCATCAACCATCCACCAACCTATACTTCAACCTGTACCATGAACAAGTACATCAACCATGCACCAAACCTGTACAAATAACCTATCACAACAACCTATCCAAACAACCTATCACAACAACCTGTCTCATCAATCTTATCAACCAAATCAGATCAATCACCAAAACAACTCTCATTGATGTGCATCAACCAAGAATAACACAACAACTCATAATCATCACCAAGATCAATATGTTCTTCTAATAATACAAGCATGCTACATCATCCATAAACCATGTGTCAACAATACTACTAACAAGTGCCTCCAACCATGTACCAATAATGTATCAACTACTCATCAACTATGACTCATCAAGATGTACCAACATCATCAACTATACACATCATCTATGTGCCAACTCATCAACTTCTTGTCTCAACCATGTACCCGACATGTACCTCAACTAAATTCCCTCATCAATTTCATCATCCAAATCTGATTTGTAACTCTGCAATAGACCTGGTGTATATGATCACATACCTGCAAACCTTCCTTGAGTTTAACAACAAGAGACTAGCATTTTCATCAAACTTTTCTTTAGTCTCACATGACTTGTTTTGGATTAGTCAACAACCCTAAATTGAAATAATCATAACTATGTACCTTTAATGAATAAAGGTCTAAAAATAATACACAATGTTCTTTAGTGTGTTCTATGCAATTCCTCCAGGTGTCAATACTTGAACCTCTCAGAAACGGAGTTATGGAAAAAATGGCATACCTTGTTGAATTCTGGCTTATTCTAGAGAGCAACCTTGTAGAGTGTACCCCACACAAAATATTTGTTGAATCAATCTTAGAAAGAATCATCAAAATAATTTATCCTCCCTTGAATTTTGACCTTCTTTTCTTCATTTTCCCTATGAAATTCGACTTACATATCCTTTGGTTACCTCAGTCACCTATAGATATTCAATATGCTCAAGTGTGATTTAAAATGAGAGAGCCTTACCTCTTATTTATACTCTCCAAATATCTTCCTTAGAAGCATCTTCTAGGTCACTTAACCCATTTCTAGGTCACTTGACCTATTTCTAGGTCACTTAAACCATTTATAGGTCACTTAACCTATTTTCCTCATTTTTAGGGTTAACCACTTTCCATAATTAAAAAGTTCTCCATTACTTTATCATTTAAATATTCCTCCTTGACTTTGTCACCTTGCTTTATAATTTAAATAATCTTCTTTGATTTGGTCACTTCACTTTATTATTTAAATTATCCTTCACGTTACTTTATCATTTAAATAATAATTTCTTCTTTCCAAGCTCTTTGACTTCTTTGACCTTTTGGGGCTTTAAGCCAACATATGAGGTTCCTACAATGTCGTAAGGCCATAATTCTCAAACCGTGAAGAGTTATGTGACATTCCACATACCACCAAAAATGGCATGACATGTAATATCCATCTAGAATAGTCTTACCTGCAAATATATATAAACTCATACCATTATCCATCAACCAAACTTGTGTCCATTACCCAAATGTCGGTTCTCCAACTTCTCATGGATATAACTCTCTAACTGTGAGGAGTTATGTGACATTCCACATACCACCGGAAATGGAATGTCATGTATTATCCATCTAGAATAGTCTTACCTTAAAATATATTAAAACTCATACCATTATGCATGAAACAACCTTGGGTCCATTACCCAAACCTTTTTGCTACCAGAATTCGCTACAAGACTTTATCCAAAGGTTGACATCAATCAATAAGGGTTGAAATTAATCTAAAATATCACTCCCCAATGGTTGACATAAATGACAACTAACAATCCATACCAACTATCCATCAACCTAAGCCAATTGTATTACAATATCTATACATCGTACCCAATGATGCGATGTCCATAAACTCCATTTCTCTTTGAATGTATCTATGCAAACAACCATGCTATTTGAGCAGCAGATGTTGTTCAAAATATTTTATACCCGATTTTGTGTGCAGGGTATGGAAAATATTGGTGAAATTTGGTACTGTCTGGTCCCTTTCCTGGTGCAGGGTGGTCCATCTGGTGTACTAGTCCTTTTATCTTCCAACATGGTAGTATTTTTCTTTAATTATATCCCTGAAGGAATCCCATGTGGGGGTGACTAAAAATATTGCAGATTACTCTATGGCCCTTTTCTCAGAGTAACTATCCCACCAGTCCTTAACATGGGGGACGACCTTGAGTAATACAAAAGAAATGTTTTCCCTATCGAAAAAATTGTGGATCGAAAAATACCCTTCGAGCAGATTCAACCATTTACCTACAACATCCACATCTATCAGTCCTTCAAATAATGGAATATAAAATTTAGTTGTACTTTGAAGGGGGTTGCATGGCCACTTGATGAAGATGCTTCTCCTATGGCCAATCACCGAAGGATCTGTGCAAAGTTGTCCATCATTTCATTCCTTTGTCCCACAAGGGCTTCCTAAAAAAACATTTTAAAAGGATTTTATGCTCCATAATATTTATTTTCGTCCCGCATGGGTTGTTTTTGGGCTCGACGTGGACAATCTTGTAAAGGCTTGACTGGTTCGAGTCTCAACTTCTTGTACCTAGATCTTGTCAAGGACATCCACGAAGAAAAATAGATGAAGATAAGATCGATTTGATACAACCAATCTGAATTTATGAGCAGAATGAAATGAATAACATATTGAATACAATAACACAGATATAACAATAGAGATCCATTGAACAATAACTTCTATTGAATAAATGAAATATGTTGAAACTGTAAAATTGCAGAACTGAAACAACTTGCTTGAATGGTGGTAGATATATCTTAGAAGAGATGTGGATGCTACACACATCCATATGATAAGAATGATTACAATGAGGCTCCAGAGTCCTTCTTAACATTACTTCATAATTCCAAAACCATAGACATCCAAAAACATAACCCTAAGAGATGAAACACCAAAATTTATGTGGGCCCATATGGGTAAGTTAGTACCTCAACTTCCCTGCATTGTAAATTTTGCATACAACCTCCGTTTTAGGTGTGTGATAGCCTGCTGGAAAGGTATTTTCGAGAAATATGCATTACACAGTTAAACTTTGACTTCGTCTATAGCTTGAATGTCATGATCCAAAAAAAACATTGTTTAGGGCCCCAAAATGGCCCTGGAAGTATATAAATATGCACTCACATGCCAACATACAAAATAAGTCAGTTTGATTAGGTGGGAGGCAACCAATATCCACCTTGAATATTTTTAGGGCTTCAGACAACCCCAAAAGTGTAGAACCCACAATTTCAACGAATTACAAAGGAACGTGTTGAACTAAAAACTGTCTAGAGGAACCAGTTGGAATACGTGGGTGGCCACCAATATCCACCCGGATCATAGTATTTCACCATAATAACATAAATGTTCTCTTCAATGGAGGCCCATAATGCGTTTAAATTCATTTATAAGGTGCAATAACAAAAATGCAACAAGATTACCTCTCTATGTCTTCCTCAAATTTCTAATTAATAACAAACAAAACATGAAATTCCTAACCATGGGAATGGATTGAGATGAAGATATGACCATTAATTTTCTTAAATAAAATAATCTTACTCTATTAAAAAAATATTACTCACTAATCAATAAATTTGCAAGTGCGTTGTTTTGAACTGGAAGGTTGTTCTCATAGGTGGATTCGACCAGTTGAATACGAGTGTATACATTTATGACTTTGAGTCTGCTAGATGGAGTCATGGAGCTGACATGCCTACACCTTGATCCTTCTTTTCATGTTGTGTCTCTTCTTCCTATGGAATTGTCTACATCGCAGGTGGGATCGATCAACGTCACAACCCTTTGGAGGTTGCAGAAGCTTATAACATGGAGGAAGACAAGTGGGAAATTTTGCCTCCTATGATCTAACTGCATGGCTGGGGATGCCACAGTGTTTTCATTGAAGGTAAATTTATGGTGTTATTTGAATATGACAAAAGTGCGGGAACATGGATATTGGAATATACATTGAGTTTCGAGGGAGATCTATTGATTTATGCAGCTTCTTCTTCCAAGAATTTGTATGATTTATGTGAACAAAAACAACAGATGATAAAGTATGATGGTGAAAAAATGTTTCAACGGCCATAGATTCTTATCCGAAATATATTAGATTCTTGATGTGTGCTACACAATGGTGTGGCCAATTTTTTGTAGGCACTTCATACACCAGTTTTATGTTTAACCCGTCGACAAGATAGTGGATTGAAGTTAACTCTGATGGGGGGAAGGTTTTGCAGGCATGGCCATATCTGTAGAAACTGTGGATATTTGAATGCGATTAGTGAAATAAAGTGATTTTGTTTATTGGAAGTTATTTGTTGTGTAATTTTAGAGTGAGGGAGTTATTCCCCAAAACTTACGTGTCCTCTATAATTGGTAAACCTATAGGAACCTGTAGGATGGTGGTCAAAATTTTCATCATTTTATTATAATTATTTTATTTGTTTAAAATGTGATTTTTTTATTACATGGATAGGTGTATATTTCTTGGAAATGACCAGAATTAATGGTTTTTTAATTACATGTATGGTCAAAATTAATGGCCTTTTAATTGTAGATGTGTTTTTAATGGATATGATTTTATATGTTCTGAATATTCTTAGTACTCACAATAAATCAAAGACTATTATTTCAAACATTAACTTCCTTGAGTGATATGGAAGTTTGGATAGGTTGATATGGAATATTCTCATTAGCTAGGTATCTCTTAGGTCATTAGCTGGTTGTTTCCAAATACTTTTTCTCTGTTTCCTTGTATATTTTCGCTTGGTTCATTATGTTAGTTGGCTATCTCTTGGTTAATGAGCTAGTTGTTTGTGCATTTGTCTATTTAGAGTTTACATTTAATAGTGGTTGTTGTAAAAACCATCATCCATCTCATCAACCTAAAAAAAAAAAATCTAGCCTATGTTATTTTTATTGTTTTATTGATTATTGATTATTGATTATTTATTTATTGTTTTATTGATTATTCATCATTTATTTTTTATTTATTGTTTTATTGATTATTCATCATTTATTTTTTATTTATTGTTTTATTGATTATTCATTATTTATATAGAAATGGTTATATAATAGGTTTAATAAAAATAAATAAATCCTTTTATTGTTTTATTGATTATTCATCATTTATTTTTTATCTATTGATTTATTGATTATATATAGAAATGGTTATTGATCAAGTGGGAATTTTGTGTGGCTAAATTTGACCAAAATGGCATAGTGAATGAATAGTGACTAGTAAGGTTAGGGTATAGTGTATATGATCAACATTAATGAATGATTATTGATCCCAACTAAATAAAGTTACCTTCTTGTTCAAAAACCCTCAAATGCACCCATGTTAATGGATTTATTTTGGAGTAGGCCATAGTTGACCGATATCACATTTATGCAAGATTCTTCATTTTTTGATGGGCATCCACGGAGTAAAATGATGGTGAAATCACAACAACAGAATCGATGGTATATAGAACCCAACCCAATCTCAATATTGACAAGATTTTTGACATACAATTCAAGAAAGCTATCCAAGAAGGATATAGATGTACAAAGAGAGTGTTACATTGAAGAAACAAAGGAAAGCAAAAGTAACAAACTAAGTTTTCTTGGAACCTCCAACACCCACTGTCATCTGGATCTCTACAATGTGATAAAGAGATCAACCCCTCATCTACAAAGAGTGCCACTAATGTGAACAAGTCATCCATGAGGCTCAGACAGAGTGTTCCAAAGAGAAAGAATCCCCCTTATCATTTTAAGAAAACTCTAATCCACCTTGATGTTATCATTTTAAGATGAAATACATTTATTCTTTTTAATTTAAGTTGTTTTCAAATGAATCTGACTTTTAGATAAAAATTTTAATCAAATTATAATTTAGATTATTGATTATTCATGATTTAGAAATGGTTATTGAATAAGTTTAATATAAAAAATTAAATCTACCACATGTTCTTTTTATGGTTTTATTGATTACTCGTGATTTAATTTTTGTTTATTGTTTTATTGATTATATATAGAAATGGTTATTGATTTAGGGTATAGAATATATGATCGACATTAATGAATGAGTATTGATCCCAACTAAATCAATTTACCTTCCTCTTCAAAAACAATCAAATAGACCCATGTTAATGGATTTATTTTGGAGTAAGCCATACTAGACCGTTATGATGAAGATCTCTTTGGTGCAATATTCTATTTCAATCATTTCAACATATAACTCATTTCTGCATGATTCTTCATTTTTTTATTGGCATCCATCAACAAAAACGATGGTGAAATCAAAAGAATCAGTGGTATATAGAACCCACTCTCAATTTTGACAAGATTTTTGACAGTCAATTCAAGAAAGCTAGCGAGGAAGGATAAAGATGTACAAAGAGAGTATTAGAATGAAGAAATCAAGGACACCAAAAATAACAAACTAAATTTTCTTGGAACTTCCAACACCCCCCATCATCTCGAGCTCTACAATGTGATAAAGAGATCAACCCCTCATCTACAAAGAGTGACACCAATGTGAACACGTCATCCATGAGGCTCAAATAGACTGTTCCAAACAGCAAGAAGCCCCTTCACCTACATCTCTACCCAAAAGGTATGAAGGCATCAAAACCCTAATTAACCTTAATGTTCTCATTTTAAGATGAAATACATTTATGCTTTTTAACTTAAGTTTTTTTCAAATGAATTTGACTTTTAGATAAAAAAAAATAATCAAATTATAATTTAAATAAAATTCCTACTCATTTAAAGAAAACCTTAACTTGATATATAGAATTTATACAATATTAACTTAATCCAAATAAACTTACTGCAATGTAATTAGGTGCAGAACATTTACGGAATCGACATCAATTGGACATTGTGGAAAGTCATCAAGAATGTATATTTAGTGGAAGCATTGTAAAAATGTCCTTCCAAAAATTTCTAAACTACTTTATCTCAATTTAGATTTAACAAGATGCTTTGAGAATCAATCAAAACATTTGGAACAATCAGAAATTTGTTTTATTAAACAGATTTTTTTCTAGATTTACCTAGATGCTTTGAAAATTGATTAAAAAAAATCGAAATGGTAGGTCGGGTTAAGGCTTTTTTTTACCCATTTAAAGTTTTTTATTGAGTTTATTTATCACTAGTGAGGTGCATGGCCACCTCCAAAGTTTTTTTTTATCCCATTTTAAGTATTTGGATATATTTATTTATCACTGATTGGATGCATGGCCACCTCCTATCCTTTTGCAGTATTTCTTTATCGGTTTTTTGTTGTATTTTGTTATCACTGATGGGATGCATGACCACCTCTTATTCTTTTTCAGTATTTTATTATCACTGGTGGGATGCATGGCCACCTCGAAGCCTTTAATGTCTGTTTAGATCACATAAGTGTCCACCAATAACCCATTTGTTGTTTGATTGAGACTTTCGTTGTTGATACCTATCCACATTAACCAACCTCGAGTTAGCAACGACGCTAGTATAAATCCCTCTAGATCTCAATGACTAAAAAAATACACTTTTCTATCTCAGTTTAAAAAAAAATAGTTTGTTTAATCTAATTTGAAAATCCAAACCCTTGATCCTCTGAAAGGCATCCAGATAATCTTTTTTTATTACCAAATTTGATTTCATGGATAAGACCTCTATCCCAATATATTAAAAATGAACTTTTCTACACGTAAATCCTATATATCTCAATATCTGAAAAGCACACTTTGTTTACTATTGTACACTTAAAACCTCTATATTTCAATCTCTGAAAAACACACTTTGTTTACTGCTATACATAAATCTAAAATGCCAAATGGTTAAACCTATAAAGGTAATCCAATGATCTTTTACCAAGTTCGACTGCCTAGATAAGAATGTATTATGGTAGCTGGATTGAGATGAGGAAATTCTTGCAGAATGGTAGCTGGCTCCCAAGTGGCATCTGTTGGAGTTGTATCTTTCCACTATAGTAGCACTTCCTTGATGTTGCACTGATGGAGATGATGCTAACGTTGGTCCAAAATTGCTTGTTCCTGTAACTAGATGGAGGCTTCTTCATCCAACTCGAGAAGACTATTTTGATTTTGGAACTTACTTCCAATCACCTTCATTAATAAGGAGACATGAAAAATAGGATGGAACTTAGAATCAATGGGAGAAGCTATCTAATCGGCCACCTGTCCCACATGCTTAAGAACTGTATAAGGACCATATAATTTTGGTGCCAACTTCTGACAATGGTCATCCTTAAGTGAATTATACTTATAAGGCTACAGTCGGAGAAACACTTGGTCCCCTTTAGAAAATTGACATTCAAGGTGACCATGATCTACTTTTTTCCTCATGTGATTCAGAGCGAGGACCAAATTATCTTTGAGGGTACGAAGAATAGCCTCTCGAACTATAAGAGTTTGGTCAACCATCTGGACCTTCAAGAAACTAGGTATGTATGAGAACACTGAAGATGACATTTTCCATATACTACTTTAAAATGAGTCATGTGAGTAGTTTTTTGGTAATAAGTGTTGTACCACCATTTATTGAGGGGTAACCATTGAGCCCATTGATCTTTCTTCTCGAATGCAAGAAACCTCAAATATGTTTCCAAACACTTGTTGAAAACTTCAGTTTGGCCATCAATCTAGGAATTATATGTTGTGTTGATGTGAAATTGGGTGCCTTTTAGCCTAAACAATTCTTGCCAAAAATTCCTGGTGAAAGTGGGATCTCAGTCAAAGAAAATGGAATGAGGCATGCCAAGAATCTTGAATATACGATCCATGAAACACTGAGCTACTATGGATGAAGTGAATGGATGTTGAAGAGAAAATAAATTAGAATATTTGGAAAGGTGATCAACAACCATCATGATGGCAAATTTATTGCCCGATTTAGGTAAGACAACAATGAAATCCATAGAAATCTCCCTCCAAATAGTAGGTGGAATTGGAAGTGGTTGTAATGTGCCTAGGGATTTGAATGTTTCTCCCTTGTTGCATTGAGAGACATCACATTCCACCACAAAGGTGAAAACCTCCTATTTCATACCATCCCAATAAAAAGTATGTTTGACCTCGTCATAGGTTTTGGTAATCCCAAAATTCCCAACTGTGGGTGTAGCATGAAGCTTAGATACCACCATGGATTTAAGCTGTGATTGTTTTCTTAAATACAAATGACCTTTGTAGTGAATATCTTCATTGTGCCAATAGTACTCTAGAGAAACTGGATAATTTTATTGAAATTGTTGGATCAGATGTGATAGTTTGGGATCTTGTAGCCATTCCTGGTGAACAACTTGGAGTCAATCTAATATAAAAAAGGATAGAGAAAAGAGGGAACCTTCATCTTCATATTTCCATCAAAGAGCGTCTACAACCAAATTGTCTTTTTCTTTCTTGTAAATGATCTCATAATCATATTCAAATAGCTTGGTCACCCATTTTTGTTTCTCCAAGGATGAAAGGTGCTTCTCTAGAAAATACTTTAGGCTCTGATGATTTGTCTTGATTTGGAAGCATTTCCCCAATAGATAAGGACCCCAGATATCCACACCATGCATAATGGACATCGTTTCCTTTTCATAGATTGATTATCCCAAATGGCACTCTGAAAATCATTTGTTATTGAAGGCCAAAGGTTCACCATCTTGCATAAGGACTGCATCAATTCCTTTCCTGAATGCATCACATTCAAGGACAGATGTATTTTTGAATTCATGAAGGGACAAGAAATGAATTGTGCACATAGACTCTTTTAAAGCATGGAAGGCTTGATTAGCTACAAGATTCCAATTGAAAGAATTATTTTTAAGGATACTAGTGACAGGGGCTGCAATTTTTCCATATTGCTTAACATATTTTTGATAATAGCTCGTTAAACCCAGAAACCATGCAAACTCTTAAGAGTTTTGGAGCGAGGCCAATCCTACATAGATTCATTTTTTTTAGGATCCACCCTGACACCATCATGTCCAACAAGATGACCCAAATACTCCACTTGTAAATATCCAAATGCACATTTAGATTGTTTGAGAAAACATTGGTACTGAGAAAGGAGATGGAGAACTTGATCCACATGGGAAAGATGGGTTGTCTATGTTTTACTATAGATGAGAATATCATCAAAGAAAACTAAGAAAAAATGATGGAGAAAAGGACCAAAGACATGATTCATGAGACTTTGGAAAGTGGAGGGGGCATTACACATGACAAAGGGCATGACCAAGAACACATAGTGGCCCTCATGAGTTCGAAATTTCATCTTGGGAATGTCATCCTCTTTCATATGTATTCAGTGGTAACCAAAACGAAGATCAAGTTTAGTAAAGTAATGAGCACCACTCAATTCATCTAGTAGATCATCAATGACAAGAATGGGAAGCTTATCTTTTACGGTGAGTTTGTTGAGAGCATGAAAGTTGGGACACATGTGCCATGTGCCTTTCTTTTTGAGGAATGTGACCACACGATAAGAATATAGGCTAGTACTATGGCGGATGACACCTGTGTCGAGCAATTCTTGAACAAATTTCTCAATTTCATTCTTATGGGAAAAGGGATGACGATACAGGCACACATTTGGAGGAAGACTGTATGGGACTAGAGGAATGGAATGATCATGAACACCGCGGGAAGGGGGAAGGCCATGGGGAATGGAAAAAATAGTGTGGAATTTGGAAAGTATAGATTGGAGGTCAAGATGAACAAAGGGTGTCTCAACTACTTGAATGGAATTGAGTTGGGAAATAATGTTGGAATGGCCTTTTTTGAGGATCTTTTCCATTCGATGGGAACTGATGATCTCAGGTAACCTATTGTGATGCCTTGGAACTTATATTGTTGATTGTCTTGTTGAAATTGCATGGTAAATTTCTTAAAATCCATGAGGATGGGACCGAGAGTGCGCAACCATTATGCACCCAACACAATGTCACAACCACCCATGTCAATAGAGAACATGTGATGTTTCAGGTTGTATTGGCCAATTTGGAGACACACATTTTCACAACGACCCCCACATTTCATGTAACCTCCATTGGCAATCATGATTTGAAATTTTTTTACTACATGGATATAGAAATGGGTTTCTTTAAAAATGAATATATGACTGAAATTATGAGTTCTATCGCTATCAATTATGATGATGGCCTTCCAGTTTCTAATGTAGAGAAATAGATTGAGGGTTTGGGGAGTAGAGAAAAAAGTGGGTGCACTAGATGAAATGATCGGTACAATATCTATTGGAATAGATGGAAGAGTGATATAAGTTGGCTCATTTCAATCCTTGGCATGAGAAACCTTGATCTCATCCTCAACAACATCCATTGATATGGCCATGAACAACTTATGTTCCTTACACTTGTTCCCTAGAAAATATTTTTCATCAAAATTATAGAAAATACCTTTGAGTTGGTGTTCAACCATTTCTTCCTAGGTTAATTTTTGGATCTTTATCAAGGTGGGATGAGGGGGAGGAGTGGATGGGTGAGGGTGCAAAGGGAATAAGGGCTTGCAGTGTTGGGAAAGAACAACTCTTTGAGATTCCTTGGGACGTTGAATATCCTCCAACCAATTCTGGGGGCAAGTCATGACAACTTGGGCTCGAATGTCATCCTTTAGGCCACTGATAAAGCATTCCTGGAGAAAAGTATCAAACATGCCCTCAGTTCTGAAAGATAATCGCCCAAATGTAGCTATAAACTCTTCCATTGTACCTTACTATTTCAATTTTTTCAGACGACCCTGGGAGTGTGTATCAGTGTCAATATGGTCATAAAGTTCAGCCACAAACTTGGTCCAGGCTATATATCCTTGGCATAATTTGTGACACCATTTTCACCATTACCAACGTTCAGGATCCAAATAAAGGACATTGTAAGGACATTCCATGCAAGGAGAAGTAGTGTTCCATTTTGAGTGACCCAACCAGTGGGATCTGAGCCATCAAATGTTTTCACCCCCACTCGTGGAAGATGCAGATCATGATGAAAAGGGTTGTACTGAAATTGTTGGGAATTGAAGGAAGAAATACCTTCAAGGTGAGAAGGTTGATCATATGAGGAATGGATTCGGGAAATGGGAATTTTTTCCAGGACCTTGGCAACAAATGAATCAATTTCAGACCCAAATTGGGATTCAAGCTGGGACCTTGGCAATTTTTAAGTTGGTCCATTTGGGAGTCAATGTGGGTAACTATGTAGTTTTAAAGTTCTTGGTTGCGAGTGGTGGCAATGGTGAGGGGAAAAAAGGGAAGAGGTGGGAAATAAAGGTGGGTGAAAAGGGCAGGTGGAAGATCACAAGGTATCCAACATTGTTGATATCTACTTGAAGGAAGTAGCCATAATTCATGGGATACCAAATACTACTACATTTGATAGGGATTCCAAGTTCACATAAAATTTTTGGAAAGGGTTATTCAAAGTATTGGGAACAAATTTAAATTTTATCACAACCTATTATCTTGAGTCAGATGGAAAAATAGAAAGAGTCAACCAAATAATAGAAGACATACTTAGAAGGTATGTCATGGATAAACCCTCAAAGTGGGAGGATTGCCTACACTTGGTCAAATTTTATTATAAAAATGGATACCAAACATCTATAAAGATGAGTCCATTTGAAACACTCTACAGAAAGAAATAAAATACACCAATAAGATGGGACAATCCAACTGATGGAACAATAATTGGCCTAGATTTTCTCAAGGATATGGAGGATCAAATGATGAAGATAAAACATAACTTAAACGATTCCCTGGACAAGAATAAAAGTTATGTTGATAAGCATAGAACTCCTAGATAATTTTTAGTAGGTGAACATGTATTTTTTAAAGCAAAACCAAGACGAAGTTCCCTCAGATTGGAAAGATGTTCAAAATTATCAGCAGGATATTATGGACCATTCAAATTTTTGGAAAGGATCGATACTATAGCTTATTTTCTTGCATTACCAGCCTCCATGTGAATTCATGATGCTTTTTATGTATCGATTCTCAAAAAATATGTACCCGATACTAATCATGTCATTGATTGGAATGTGATTAAGGTATATCTAGAGGGATAATTCCGAGTACAACCAATATGCATTTTGGACCGGAAAGCAAAACAACTCTGGAATCAAGTCACAAATTTAGTGAAGGTCCAATAGACCTCGTACAGACCTGAGGAAGCAACCTAAAATCATGAAGATGTTATGTGGGAAAAATATCGACATCTTTTTGTAAATTTTAGAATTTTGATTGTACATATTTATATGTTGCACTAAGGAAAATACATAAATAAGGGGGAGGGGAATGTAATACCCCTAAGTTGAACCTCTGTTGAAATTTAATTATAGGTATGCGTATAGGATGGTGATCCAAGAACCTGTTTTGGCCAATGAGCCTATTTAGTATTGTGTATTTTCACTTGGAAATTAATAAAATAAAATATGAATGAAACCATCATCAAAAGAATAGTTAAGGGGGATAAACTCTACTAGAGTGAGAAAGGAGGCTAAGGAATCTTAGGAAAAAAGGGATAAACCTAAGGAGGCTTAAGCAAAAGAGAATATTTTAATAATATTTTTTCAAAAGTCTAATTTATGGATAC
>JZKD02S0718840.1:190006-207621 GCA_000966675.3 Picea glauca | reverse complement strand
GGTTATTACCAAGTGGGTTAAATAGGGATCCATGGAGTGACAAGTGTCATTCTATTGACATTCAAATAAAATTGGATTGAGGTAACTCAGCTAGAAAAAGAAAAAAAATCACCATGTTCATGGGTAGCATATGGAGGTGGTGGAATGTGTTGCGACATAATTTACCATTCCACTAAAGAGTGATGGAAGGGAATTCCTGGGAGTTAAGTGGAAGAGGCAGGTTGTCAGACCCATGTGCATTCTCTCCAGGTGAGAGAATTGCATGGAATTTGATTCCCAGAGGTAACAAGTTGTTGTCATAGAGATATGATTAATCCTGTATGACTTATTGTTGAATCCTAGAAGGGAAGTGGGAATTCATAGGGGGCACACTTCCTGGGTGGGACACACATGTGGGGAAAGTAGAGTCTATAGAATTTTTGTTGAACTTGGATCTTGTGTTGAGATACTCCTACTACTGAGAGACCTCAATGGATAGGTTTTCCTTTCCCAAGTGGAGTTCAAGCCCAACTTGGGGTGACCTGTTGTTAATTTGTGAGGAGAAGTGTCTAAGTTTGGGAGGAAAGTAAAATGTATGGATGCATTTGGTGGTTCAAATATTTCAGATAAGTGTTCATTATGTGCTTGTTTAATTGTTATTAATTGAGAATGTATGAAATCCCATGTTGAGAATTAGTGTGAAAAATACTATGAATTATGGTCATAAATAATTGTTATTCTATAAATCGTTTGAGTAATATTCCGTAAAAAAATTGTATAGGTGATGTAAACCAATAATTTTGGCATGGGTTCCATAAATATCATTACCATAAGCGTATTGGCGATGAGACTAGTTGAATACTAGAGTGTTGTGGTTGTAATACCCTGAAAATATTTATCAACTTCTATATATATATCTTGAACTATCTATGTAGAATTAATAATTGTACATATGATAAGTGGGGTAATTACCCATCTTGTTACAAGAAAAGTTAAGTTATGGACAATGATAAGTGGGTAAAAAAATGTATTTTAGACTAGAAAGGCCTTGAACAACTTTAGAGAGTGCGTTGGGCCCAAATTTCTCGTCCTTACATCATGTTGAGAAAATATTAACAATTTTGGGTTGGTTTTAAAACCTCCATACAGTCCCAAGAGTCTTAGGAAATCCTCAGAGAAAAATTTGGATCATTAATGACTAGATTCGAACTAATTTAAGTGAATCAATTATGACCATTGATAGTTTGAGTTTTGACGATTGTTAGATCCTTAGGAATGTGCCTCTAACAATATGATCCATTGATCATAGCAGGGACATCAAATTATGATTGGATATAATACTCTGATGTAAATAATCTAAGAAACCTTCTCCACCATAGGGTATATCGGGATGGAGACAAGTAATATCATCCATCCATTGGAGAACAACGAAAAGATATGTTGTCCATCGATTTTGGTGGACTCGTTTAATGAGCTCAGAAGGTAGGTGACGTCATTATGGGAAGGATGATGTCACCGACCCAATATGCGGAAGACAATTATCCTAACTTAGGAGGTTGTGATAGGAATCAATGATGACATGTATTTCACGTCATTCCATGTGAAGGGTCCATAAGGAGGGTGGCCTACGATGCCACATGTCATGGTGTTATAGTCTTTGGGGAAATAAAGGGTGACATGGTATGGGTGCCATGTGTCAAGACAAGTGATAGTGTTGGGTAAGTCCACATGTGTAAGGTGTAGGAAGTGGACTTAGGAGAATGGTGGGTTCATGGAGATGGGAAGGTGAGATGAATGCATATGTGAGTCCATGATTCCATGAATTTTCCAACCTGTGAACCTAATTGAATGACATAATAATCCAAGCGTTGAGACTTTTTTGAAGGACTTATAAGGGGAGGTACATACTTGTAGGTCAAGAAGTCCATGTAGATGGAAAAATGGTTAAGAGTTGAGACTTATCGAATGGATTTATGAAGGGGAGGCACAAAATTGTACATTTTCAAGTCCATGAGTCTATGTAGATGAAAAAATGGTTTAGTGTTGTGACTTCTTAGATTGACTTATGAAGGGGAGGAATAGAATTGTATGTTTGTGAGTCTGTGAATCCATGTATATGAAAAAATGGCTAAGTGTTGAGAATTATTGGATGAACTTATCAAGGGGAGGTACAAAATTGTACATTTGTGAGCCTGTGAGTCCACAATGATGGAAAAATGGTTAAGTGTTGAGACTTATTGGATGAAATTATGAAGGGAAGGAACAAAATTATGCATCCACAAGTTCGCAAGTAAGTGAGTGCACTAATGAAAAATAAGCTAAGTGTTGGTGGAAATTTCATGAAAGGCATGAGTCTGCAAGACTTCCACGCATGAGTCTGTGAATATAGTGAGGTGAATAAGTATGGTAGAATAGGTTGGCCACGGAAAGGAAAACTGTATGTTAGATGATGAATCTTGCTAGAAAGGAGGCTAGGATTTCATTAGGAAAACAAATGCACATTATTAATAGGATGATGATCTTAGTGGGGTCAGATGTAAGAGATGAAGTGCGTCAGAAGAAGGTTTGAGCAATGATCGATGTAGGTATGTGTGGAATGAAGTTACACTAAGATAGGATAGGCTAGTACCACGTCAAGACCCATGTGTCACAACGTTAGTTGACACGAACAAAAAAACATCACGTGGATGCCACGAGATAGTAAGAGATATGTTTTCTATGTAAACTGGAGAAATTTGGGAAGTCACATCCGTCGTTTCAAAGCTCATTTTTGAGTGGAATTACTGACCTTGGAAAGCTCTTGATCAACAAAAGAGGATGAATCTATGATAGAGAAAATTTAATAATGTTATAAGGTCAAAAAATTTAACACCCCATCCCTTATAAAGGTACTTCGGGGGTCGGGTATGTTACAAGGAATTTCTAGATTGCAAAAAGACCTTTCCAACGGCATAATGAACACACAAAACGAACATCCGAGTCAAAAGTTATTGTTATTTACAAAAGGAACTTTTTTATGTTTAGAAGGATTTAATAAAAAATCATTCGATTTCTCAACAGAGGAGTTTGAGCTAACTCTCACGACTTGGCATTAGAGGATTTTGAAATAAATCCTCCTATATCTGTCAGAGGAGTTTGAACTAACTTCTGTGATATGTATTGAAGGATTTTAAACTAACTCCTCCGGTATCTATAGGAGGAGTTTGAACTAACTTTTTCAATATGTATCGAAGGAATTTGAGCTAACTTCTCCAATAAGTATTGGAGGATTTTGAAATAACCTCACTATCATAGGAGTTTGAACTAAGTTCTCCAATAAGTATTGGAGGATTTTGAAATAACTTCTTCGGTATTAATTAGAGAAATGGATGGGAACTCCTCCGAAATTTTGGAGGAGTTGATGGGAACTTATCCTTATTGGGAAAGAAAAATTGGAAAAATTTACGTGTCTTACTCGCAAGAGAAAATGAGAGATTGAGTTCGAAAGCCCCTAACTTCCTCATTTTATGCCTGATTGAGGTGTCACTTTTTTCAAAGTGGATAGAATAGAGACACGCTTCTATAAAAATAACTGGCCATGTTGTTCAAGCATTCAAGTCGATCCATGCTTAATGATGACCATGGTTATCGAGGCTTGTTTGGTGAAAACTTCATGGTGATCAATTTGGCACTTTTGGACCTTAGATTTTGATTCAGTTAGTTATGTTAGGATCATACTTGCATAATATATACAATAGGCCTATTTTGGTGGTGGGAAATACACTTTGAATAATACCCTAAATTTGTGCTCAAAGGAATTTTCAATGGAAGTATGGGCCTTGTTATGGATATTTCTTCACCCAAATCCGGTTATGTCAGTTCCCGTGTCATATAAAATATATGAGCTCTTATTTAATCCATCGATTCTGGGGTGATGTGTCAATAACATAGAATTATAAACAACCAATTGAAATTTGAGGTGCTTAACATTGTTTCAAAGCCAAGGTGACAAATTTTCCTTCAAGATGCATTTATGAGCCAGTGAAAGACCTATATATACTTTAGTTAACCTATATGATGCTATACAACACTTTCATGATCACAGTGAGTCATAAAATCAATAGGCGGAAATAAAAAAAGATGATGTGATATGTGAATGCGAGCTATTGGAGACATAAACAAATTTGATTATGAATGCAGTCTGAAGTGCATTAGCTGAGATATGAAATTGGTGACCAACTATCTAGATAGGCATGGAGAGTTTGGTAATTTATAATGTAAGGAGATTCCATGATGAGCGCATTAAGAAGGGATTTGAGCTAGGAGGGTGCCGAGATAGGCCTTAAGATGAAAGTGGGTTGTGCTGACCTGATCAATGTTGGTGAGAGGGATAAGTTCATCATCGATGCGCTCGACAATTTTAATAGGAGAGAGAAATGTTTGAACGAGTAGCCCGTCGGGGACGAGGAGGTGAACGACATCGATAATAATTGTAATGAAGCAAAAGGGAGGGATTGTCACTGATATACGATGCATCGATGAAATTTAATGAAAGGTGGGCACACGATGACTATAATCGCATGGACACTATTGACATGTCAGCGTTTATCATGTGCACTTCGTTGGTGATAAAAACATGTGTAGTGAGGTTTAGCAGAATTGAGCTGATGCATAAAGCAAGTTTGAAGGAAGGTGGTTTACAGATAGGTGAAGGAATGAATGGTGCATCAATGCGAAGTTGGAAGAAGGTTGTGTATGTCGATACGATATGTATAGGTGAAAGGAGAGGGAACTCTCTTAATTGTTAATCGATAGGTCGAAGTGATCTAACAAGGAACTAGAAATGATATGGAGGGGTAGTGTGAGAAGAAATCAAGATCAGTCGTTTGCACGATTGAAAGAGGGTGAGGGTCTTAGTAGGAAGAATTTAACGAGGGCTCAATTTCCTGTCTTGGAGGGATGCTAAGACAACAATATTGAGAGGATCTTGTGCACATGGAACATGACTCTAAAATGCCCTCCTCCTTAGAAAAAAATATCGTCCTCAAGGATGGATATGAGGGAATCGATCAAGGATAATTGATGGTTATCATGTGGCATCCTCGGGTTGTATAACTATAACGACCCTACCATTACGACAACAAAACCGACAATACAATAAGTAATTTATTTTTTCTTTGCATTAAGAACAACACACCAAAAATAATAATGACATCAATCACACATCATCCAAATATCATCAAGACACCATAGAATTCTAATAACCAACATATGTAACTTAAGATTTCAAGGCCTAAGAGAATTAAATCCTAAATCAATCATATAAGGACACAAGGTAATCATTGGCATGACACCCACAATAAATCCGAGGGCGCACAAGAGTTTAGCATTTATATTAGAGGTGCAAACCCCTTTTGCAATAGGCAACATCCATCAGCATAAAATTTTCATTTCAGGCAAACAATTAATATCTAAACCAATCATTAAATTTAATTCAATGCGTGCAAAGTGTCTAAATCCTCTATTAATCATACATCACAATATTGAATTGCGCGCGAGCATTCCATTGAAATAATCTGTCATTTACACATCAACAATTCAAGACACAAGATATGTCAATTCTAAATCGCAAGGCGCAAGAGAAAGCTAGTCTCTAATTCAGTCAAATATCTACTAAAATCATGACGCCACATTAGTTAATATTCAAATTCAAGGTGTAAATAATAGCGATGAAGCACTTACTCGCCCACTTAAGTTAAGGTGCGTAAGAAAATTTTTAATATGAACTCACCTGCGTCATCGTTAATGAAACGTGCGCGAGTAATAAATCTAAATCAATTATACCTGACATTATTAGCAAGGCGCGAAAGACATCAATTTCTAAGTCAATCTTACATCAGCATTAATAATTCAAGAAGGCAACTCGACATAATTATGAAAGAAGGCTTATCAGATTTGGATTTTGTCTCAGGCGATAGCCGTGTATAAAGGATCGTTCTTCCTTCGTCCATCGGGTAAGTTAGAGGATTAGAATGGTTGAACTTCTTCGGGCTCTCTCTCAACACGTAGAGTTAGAAGACTTTAAAAACGCTACACTTCTTCCTGCAACGTTGAAGGCTTACACAAATCTCAGAGAAGGGTTCGCTGGATCTGAGCTATGGTTTAAAAAGACGAGATGCAAATGCCTTCCATATCAAATAAGTGGCAGCCACCATTAGTTATCTATTGACAAATCTGGACGAGAAACGATCAATCGCCGAGGAGACTACTTCAGATCGCTGAGGAAAAAGGAAAAGTGCGTGAATGGTTCATACACAGAAGTAAAGCACGACAGGGACTAAAACACAGAGAGAGAAAAACTAGATATTGCGGAGTAAGTCCCCAATATTGCTGAGTTAAAAATTGGGGCAAGATCAGAGGTTTAAACCGTTATAGTCCTTGCGAGTTTTTGGAGCGGGTCTCTGCAGAACTAAACGGAGGCGGGAGAAGAAAACCATCTGAAAGAAAGAACTTACCGAGAAGTCTCATGAAGACCCCAAGGATGGGAAGAAGACGACAATCACACTTCATAAATTCAGAAAGAAAAGAACTAGAAGGTTAGAAAGCTACAAATTTTTTGTACCTCCAAACACAACCAACAACACTCTAATAATCGCGGTATCAGGGTTCTTATAAATTACATACATCACAACAAAACTATCCTATAATCCAATATCATTTAAATAAATCGTAATAAAAATGTTGTTCCAAAACACACTACCACCAGAAATTCATTACAGTTTCATCAACATATAAATCGATATACAAAATTAACTAATTTACCAATGAAAAATTTGAACCGGCGTCCCGTAACTGGCGGATGGACTTGTTGATGATCCTCGACTGTTGGCGATCCTCATCGCTCCCACTTGCTAGTCATTGAGACCTCACTGGTACCTCCAAGCCAACGCTAGGGGTACTGTTCTTCCCACTAGACCCTCGAGCCACAAAGGGGCCACGCACACAAACTAGAGAAGGCTAGCTCCCATCTCGGTATCCCAACTCCCACAAGAAAAATCAGTCAAGAAAAATTTCGGCAGCGTAACCTTACGCATACTAGTCGCGATCCCTTCCTCTCCCCTCACATCTCTTTTATAGATTTATTCTTAGTGACCTTTCAATTTTCACATTAAATTAGTTTTATTAAAAAATTATTAGTTGCACCAGAATTTCGTTTAACTAATTAAAAATTGACCATTTCCCTCACCCACCTAAAAACATTCCTAAAAACACTTCTTGATGTCCCTTTATTTCCTCACATTCCCTTAATGAGTGACGCATTTCTTAAATCTTAGTTGAGTTTGAAATTGGCAAGTTCTCTAGACTAGATTCTCTTCTATGTTCCAGATTCCTTTTGTATTTAAGTTTCCCCTTTTTGATCTAAGTTCTAAATTAGAAAGTTTTTCACATAACAAACAATTGATCCTTTTAAAATAATTTAATCCTCCACTAATTATTAAATTTAATTTTTTTACCCTCTCTATTTCTGCATCCCCTCTTTATTACTTGCATAATTAAATTTTTTAGTTCTCATGTCCTACTTAGACCTAGGCTTTAAATTCAACTAGGCTCATCAAAATTGTTTTTAATGGAAATTTTATAATTTTTAAAATTTAGTCATGCAACAATTATGTTAAGGGTGACTAAGTCAAAATGAGATATTGTTTTCTAGGTACCTACATTCATTGACTCACCAGTATTAAAACTACAACATGCCCTTGAAGACGCACAACGTGCTCCAAGGGTCCCACTCACCTTCATTCAAGTTTCATCTATGTGATGTGCCCTTCAAGACACACTACCTGCTCCAAGGGTGCCACTCTCGCCTTTTGACTGATTTTGGTAGATGCCAAACCCTAGGATTCAATATTTCGTCAAGTGACCTTGTGAGAGACTAAGGGCCTCTAAGGAATAAGGACCCTGCATTATTTCACACCCCTTAGAATCTTCATGAATGACTGTCACAGTCTTCCCTCACGACATCATGCATGTCTCAAACTAGGTTATATTTAACCTACAGTTCGATCCATGGTAGGAGTGCTAGTAGGTTGTGGCAAGAATGCTATCACACCTCTTCGTCAATATATATGGTTGTCGTGCATGAACCCTTTACTCCAAATGTGAGTTTGATTATGAAGCTATCGTCAGGTTGCATCTATCAACAAAATATTTCAGTTATCCATAAACAATATCATAATATACCGGCCATATGTCACATACACAAGAACAGAAATATACAAACCATAAACAATCCACTCCCTGACTTGATCCGGAGTCCAAGGAGGTCCGTCGATGCCATTGGCATCCTCAATCCGTCCAGAGTTCTATACACTCAGGAGAAACCAGTCAATAGCCCATGTCAATACAAGTATAATGAAATAACATATCATCATATACACAACATCATCATAATCCATAATCGAAACAATAAATCATATAATGAACTAAATCACTTGCACACAAGTGTTCTCAAGGAATAAGTCCAAACAGGGGCATGCAAGAGAAGAATGTTACAATATCATTCCACTAGATTAGGACTTCTTGGATAGTGCATTGGTGGAGACAATGGTATTTTTTGTGAAGGATGGCTTGAATCCAATTTGGGAATTCTAGTTTGAACACAACAATTAAATCCAACAACTTTCTTAAAGCACTAGACATTAAAGATTGGATGAATTTTAGAGTGGCTTGAAAGTTTTAATATGTAAACCATTGGTCCTGTTACCGAATAGATTAACACTCTCATCAAGGTCTGTTGAGGCAATATGGGGGCACCACAAGGATGATTGTCCAATATCACCACAACACTTATCCTTCCATTTTTAATCCCAAATCTCACTCTCAAAATGATTTGGGAGGCTTCCCTAATACACACAACAACACCTCACCCAACTTATTAGTAGAAAAATGCCTTAACTATTGGACTATGGTGAAGGGGTAGGAGTTAATATTTAAAGTCTTCTGACATAAAATTTATTTAAGTTAGAATATAGAACTATAATAGCAACAAAATAACATTCCAGTTATCAAAATATATAGGTACAATACACATCATTGAATTGTAATAACACTTACCAATGCTTGGAGATTTATGTTGGAAAAATATCGTGGTAAAGTGGGCGAAAATGAGATGTAGGATTGTTGTAAATGACTGCAAACTTCCATCAAATATTTACGTCCCCCTCTAAAATATTCAATTAAAAGAATACAAAATAAGGAGAAACAATTTCCCTTGGGGAAGGGAACTCCAAGACAAATTCCTAGGGGTTCTTAGCTCATGAAATGTGAAATTACATATTGACTTTTCCCCTTTAAAATATTCAATTAAAATAATACAAGCTAAGGGAAACCAATTTCCCTTGGGTAAGGGAACCCCATGATAAATTACCGAGGGTTCCGAGCTCTTGAAATGTGAAATTACATAAAACTACTATATGTATTTTTTTGTAATTTTATAGTTTTATAAGACAAAAAATTAAAAGAATTTAGATTTTTTTGAAATGAGATTTGGTTGAAGGAAACTAAGGCTTTCCTTCGGGCGTTACATTTTCTTATTCAAGTGTCAGTTGCAACCAAAACCATCTATAGGTCCAATTTATATCTTGGACCAAGGACAGGTTAGGAGATGATGGAATATCACCCACACCTTAGTCTAGAAAGAAACAATTGTTCTTGTGCTCTTGCTACGAAATCTCTCTCTATGAGGTCTCGAACCACTAGATTGGAATCGATGTAGAGGAATGTTTTTCTCCTTGTTGAAGATATTTGATGAAGGATGTGTTCAACACTTGTATCCCAGCCCCCTGACACCACCAAAGGAATTTTGATGTCAAAACAAGAATGTTTCAATACCCATATTTCAACCTGCCATGAGGATAGGTGGGAAGAGGCAGGAATGTTAACCTAGGTTTAAAGACATACCAAGAAAGTAAATTAGGCCCCATGTCTAAGAGTCTAAGAATGAATATCTTTGTACGATTCTTCAATTATTTCATTTTTATGTATTTTTGCAACTTTATAAATTTTATATTTCTTGCTTTTGCACATTAAAATAAAATCTGGTGAAAATTAAAAAATACAAGTGAAAAACTTAAAAAATGAAATTAAACAAACTACAATTAAATTAGTTAATATTTAAAAAAAGAAGCATAAAGAGTATTTAATATGATGTAGTGATTTTTTATTTTTTCTTTTAAATTTTATGGAACATAAATTTTGTGGTGCACATAATTAAATGGAATGTTCTGGTGTGGCAAGAAACCAAGGATGTGTCAGTTGTAGGGTGTCCAAAAGGAATTACAACTTTTTTTTTTTTAAATTGATAGGAATGCTCTTCCTTGAACATAATCGGTGTGTATGATTATATTAAATGCATTGGTGGTGGTGCTTATTGCAAATTTAACAAAAGATGCACCACTTTCGTGTGAGCCAAAGAGTTCAAGTGCAACACACATAATTGAAAAAAAAACCCAAAATATCAAGTTAAATTCAATTTTTAATTGGATGAAAATGAAAATATGAAGGTAATAAACAATTTACTTGGACTCATGTCTCGAGGAGGCATGGTTTAACCATTGATATGAAATAAAAATTCATGCTAATTTCCAAAATTTGGAAGTGTGGGGAATCTACAAATGGAGCCATCAAACTTGCTATAGAGCACAAAAAATAGTGCATATTTTGAATGAGGGTGAGCACCGGTTCTTTCTTGAGAGATTGGAATCACGAGACAAAGTGTAACAATGAAAATTGGTTTCATAATTTTTTTACTTAACCAACCATGGCATGCCTGACTATAGTGATGCACACCTAGGTGTAGTGTTCAATGAAACTGGTGCACTTTGATCAATTCTTTTTATTTTTATTATAACATATAACAATTCATTTGAAAATTTGAGCATTGGTGCATTATTGTCTATGTGTGCACATGTAAAAATACCTCGTCAAAAACCTCCGACCACATGCCTCTGGTAACAAAATCCACTATAAACAGATAAGGGATAGATTTTTTTGGAATATTTCGTAAAAACCTCCACAAAAATGTGTTATCCTTGTAGTGTGAGACTTTATACTCTCATCACCTTTTGAGTTTGTTGTTGATAGGTGGTACATCTTAGCTTCTTCTACAACTAGTTCATCTAGATTAGATAATTATATTATTTTTCACCTATCTCGATGCTTTTAGAGTGGAAAGAATTGGAAGAATCAACTTGTAGGGTCATTTTAGTGATAGGTATCCATTTGGAAAATTGGGGTTGGAACCTTTTAAATCCATTTTAAGGCGTTAAATAGATTTTTTTTGTGGTTTTTGTGTCTAAACAATGTGCACATCCCCCTTTTGAGTGTTATACACTTTGATACCTTTGCAATTGTGCAAAACGTGCATCAATCAGAGCTCGTATGAAAATGTTATTCCTCCCGCAGGTTGACCTATCGTGTTGACCACCATGGTAAAAGAGGATGTCACATAATCCCTTATTACTCAGGCATATCAAGCTAACCACATGAATAATTTGAAGAATATTCTATAAGGTCCAAAACCTTATCACAATTGAAGGTTGATGAAGTCAAAACCCTAACCCTAGACGATTATAAGGTCTATGTTAAACACCTGTCTCCTAGGTCGTGAATGATTTCCATTCTATTTTAATATTGTATTTTGTTCCATAGTACAACATAAAAACTAGGAGTGGGAAATTAAAGAGCTTCATATAGGGGGTTAATGTTTTGTAGCATTCTAATAGGCCAAATGTATTAGGTAACTCGATAGAGAGTTCGTTCTACTTTGTATTTTTATTATTTTCATACCATAGAAAATAAAGCATAACATCCTCACCTTCTAGTTGGGTTTTCTCCTATAATGGTCTCCCAAAGAAAATATTTGTGTTATTTTGTGGATGGCATGTGATTGTATTTTACCATTTTATATTTTCTATATTTTATCTATTTCATGCATAAGAAAGAAATCAATAACTAAATATTTTGGAATCTAAAGGAATTTAACCTTCATAATGTAGATTTTAGTTTTATTTATTAGATATTTTGTGATGAAATATTCCAATGGAAAATCCATGATAGTTTACAAATCAATGGTCCTCCTTCTTAGGGAACTTATCTCCCTCCTTGGTCCTATATGATCTTGTTAAAATAAAATTGTAATGTATTTCGATCATAGGATTTCCTCCTAACCTTTAACGTTAGTGGGGAATCCGTTATCATCCAAAAAATGGTCGACTCGTGACAGATCCATAAGTTCACTGAAATACGCAACTAAAAAAAACACTTATCTCTCATTCCACTTCACTCCACCTCTAGTAGACCTCAGTAAATATATGTGAAAATTTCATACTCAAAATCCCAAATTCGGTAGCACACTTTTTACCCCTATTAAGTGTGCTTCCATCATGGAAATCAACCATAAAATCTTTGTTGGCCCATAAAAACATCAATTTTCATTGTTTCCAGCGAGAAAATTCTAAAAGAGTAAAATTATTGTAAATAGGCCTATACAAACCCTAATAGCAATTATTAGCCTTGATTTGGTCAAATATATTTTTTTATTATGACAATATCAAGATGGTTTAACCATCGTTTTTGTTATTAAAATTGGGAGGTCTCTCAATTTTTCATCATCCATCCACACAATTAAGGACATGTTGCCAAAAATTCCCTAGAGCTCAAGAGAAATCCTTTCTATGATATCTATTTTTCACATCCAAGATAATTACAACCAAGGAGAGGGGATCAACACATACATTGGAAGAAAAGTACCCTCTCAAGTAGGAGACCTTGAAGCTACCCTCTTTAATGAATTCTTCCATAGGTGAAATGTATATCAATTTCTATTGCATATAAAGTAAAATTGACATACTTTAAATTTGTGTGCTTCCTTTTAGAGCTACATTTTCTTTTCTTCTATTTCTTCATAATTTAGAATAGGGTTTTAATGGTATTTGAATCCATTTTTAAGGTATGGTTTTCAAGCTTCATCTCTAAATTTTTTCGTATCTAAGCCCAGAGAAAATTTTAAGGATCCATGCTTATGTTAAAGTATAGAAACCTTGGGGAATCTTATTAATTCTTAAAAAGCCAAGGATAAAATATTTGGCAATATTTTTGTAAAAATATTCAAATTTATAAGGATTTTATATAATTTCTATAAATTTTTGGCAATTTGTAGAGTAAAATAATTTTATCCTATAGAATTTTGGTGAATCATTTTAGAGAAAAATTGAAATTCAAAAATTGTTTTTTAGATAAAAATATAAAAAATTAGCCCCTATAAATTTCCATGAACAAGTATATTTAGCTATAATTTCTTCTAAGTGGTCTTATGGAGATACAACCATTTAAAATATTTGTTTTTCTTTACATTCGTGCCCTTTGAAATTCCTCTCATCACAGTTAAAACAAAGTTTGAGGAATTGACATTTTTTCATCTCTTTCGGAGACAACTTTTGAATTCTTAATGGAAGAGAGATGGAGGAGCTAGAGGTAGTGGCGACTAGAGATATAATGCGAGTAGTGAATGAGGGTCTTTTGGTTTGAGAATTTATCACCATCTCAAATTATTTTTCCTAGTCACACGCTTTCAACCATGTGTTTGGGTCATGAATTGTGACATGTACTCTAATTGTCTCCTTAAGAAATCCGATGAAACAACCTTCGAAAAAGAAATTAAATAATCCTTCTGTGTATATTTTTAATTTCTTAAGGGCCATAATATAGTCAATGACTATGTTGGTTTGGTGTAATTTTTTCAATCATCCTAAATAGTGAGTTTCATGTTAAAAAAAAACACAAACTACCTTTAAAAAATGGGTCCAAGCAATGTGTCCTTTATAATATTTCTTATACCATTTCCACTATTGTCAATGCTATGAAACTAAACATAAGACCCTGAATTTTTGTTTATATTGGTCATTAGTAATGTCATGGAGAGAGAAATAATGTTCCATTTGGGTAACCCAACCTACATATTTGCAACCATCAAACTTGTTCATGTCAAAATTTGGAAAGTGATGTCGTGAATTGTGATATTGAAATAGTGGGTGATGGGAATCCATAAAGAGTGTGTGAGTGTCCTACTCTTTGTGTGTTAAATATTCCTCCTTTGTTAAATCTATGTTTGGATTTGACATCTTTGCACCAAAAGGATCTCTACAATGTTTTATGGGAGAGGTGTCCATGTAACATAACACATTAAAATATTAGTAAAAAATACACAAAATAATAAATTAATATTAAATTAATAATAAAATAATAGAAAACATTAAATATATATAAATAAAAAAACACATATAAAAAACAAGTGAGTTCAATTAATCAATCAAATTGATAATAAAAACATGTATAGAATACCACCAGCATAGATCCATCTCAACCCTAGATCTATCAAGTGTCGAGAGGGATCACATCTCTAGAGGTGAAAACCTTTAACTTTTCCTCATGTTTTTCACTATTAAAAAGGTTTTCACCCCGAGAGATTGGATCCCTCTTGGCACTTGATAGATACAAGGTTAATATGGATCTATGTGGGTCATACTCAAGTTTGTACATATATATACCAATATTTTTAGGAGACCTTGACCTTTATTTTTAAACCTTAGAGAAAGATCTTCAAATTAATACTTAAGGCTACAAATCTTGGTGTCAAGATGATGTTTCTTGGTGTGGAGGCAATGAGAATAGTTCTTAGTGGTTTCCATCTTATACTTATGGAAAATGGGATCACTTAAGATTCTTTCAAAATGTTAACTCCAACTTATCTCACTATAACATGCAACTCAAGAGTCTTTTGAGATATACTACTAACAATATATTTTTGATCCAACGTAAAAAAAGTTGATCAAGAAGTATAACCATGTGATCAACACAACATAAGGGATATTTTGAGACTGGTCTCCCACAATGGTGTTGGAAGGACCCAAACTATGTTTTTGGAGTACTACTATGGGATTTTTATTCTCGATTAATTACTGTTATGCTGACAAAATATCCAATTTCCTTTTAGATGCAAAGATGTAGGAATTCCATTTGTTGGTTGTGGAAGTTAGGATTTGTAGGTTCTGAAATACAAAGGAGTGTTAAGTACTATTTCTCTCTATTATACTTTTAGGGTCTAATAGTAGTACTCAACCCAATATATTAGGGCACTAAATAAGGAGCATCTAGGAGGCATGATCATGCCCTTAGTCATACTACCCAAATAGCTAGGTACTAGAGAGTGATGTCGTAGACTATTGTTCTTGGTGTAATATAGAAGAAATATGCATGATCAATTTATTTAGAATTATTTTCAAGTATACCTAGGGGACTTCCAATATTTTTAAGGTACATGTAAGTGAGATTCCATATATAGGTATTTTCTAATGCAATACTACTTGAAGGGGTACCAATAGGGGTTACATGGGTTTCTAACAAAGTGATTTCACTTATATTTCAAGTTTGTATTATTCCGCAACCAAATTTTCACCAGATAGATATATGTTAATGATAGACATATGTTTTATTCAAAGATGTTTGAATTCATATTTAGCCTAAAAAATATTCTATAAAAATTTTGAGGCATGTCGACTTACGAAAGAGATCTGATACCACTTTCTATTTTCTTGAACCCTTAAACTTGAAAAACTCTCTCTCTCTCTCTCTCTCTCTCTCTCTCTCTCTCTCTCTCTCTCATATATATATATATATGATAAGTTTAGAAAACCATATACAAGAGATAGTGAGGTACAATATCCACATTTAACCCTTTTATTAATGATATTTAGAAGAAAGAAACAAATGTTCACTTTCCTCTTAAGGTGCGGAAACTTTTCACTTAGAAATCCTCAAAATACAATAATACTTGACAAAAAATTCCTTAGCCTCCTATATCTTTAAATAAATACTCAAATAGGGAAACCCTAATTACATGTTGTCCCAAATTTAATGAGTACCAACTACCTAGTGTGCCTTATTTAATAAAGATGATCATTTTACATTAAACAACTATCCATTTCTATCTAATTATACCTATTCAAAGAATATGGATGCATACATTAATTGACTAACTCATAGGTAGTCTAAAGTAGGGAGGATAGGGTATGAACCTAACACTAAACCCACCCACTACCTTAGTGTGAAAAAAATAATGTTAATGATTTGGGGATAATCCAACAATCGAGATCATTGTAGAAAGCTAACCAATTTTAATTTTTTCCAAAACAAATGTTGCTTCATTGATATGTAGATGATCCAATATGTGTGATTTTTCCACGTGGTTAAGGGGTTTTTTTGTGGTTTGCACCTTTCAACAACTGCAAATTATGTAATGTTACATGTCACTTCCTTCGAAACATACAAACCACAACCATGCCATGACTTGGATTTAATAGGAGGTCTTTGGCACTTCCATCATATTCCTTTTGTATCCAATTATGACCCAACCTCTAATTCAACATATGCATTAGTGGGGCAGAGGGGGATCATACCAATACGCAATGGTTGTTCTAAACATCAATGTAAAAAGACTAGAATTCTCTCCTACATAGAATAAAACTCTTATTTATCTTCAAACAATTAGTTTAATATTCCATAGTTAAAAAAAAAATATAGCCTTCCATATCTCTCATATGTTTCTTGCAAATCAAGTTCTATGATCCAAATCCCATTCATGGAAGTCGAGTTTGTACATAACAAAAATTTTCTCACATATGAGTTTATACCTTTTAAATGTCTAATGGTTGTTAAATGGATACACACAACTATGAATCCTATTGTTTAAAACTACCTAAATTTTCCCAACATTGAAATAAAGTTATGATACCCACTATGTAATATTCATCCATGAGACAAGGAGCCATGATTAGATGATTAAAATATCAACCCTCAAGAGAGTATGATCCATATGAGTGAAAAAAATGAATAATAGACTGAATACATTAAGACAGATATAACAACAAATATCCAATGAACAATAACTTCTATTGAATAAATGAAATAGGTTGAAACCGTAAAACTACAGAATTGAAACAACTTGCTCGAATGGTGGTATCTATCTTTGAGAAGAGATGTGGCTGCTATGTGCATCCTTATTAGAATAATGATTACAATGAGGCTCCAGAGGCATTTTTAATATTACTCATGAATGCCAAAAACCTAACCCTAGGAGATGAAACACCAAAAGCTATGTGGGACCCTATGCATAAGTTGGTACCTCAACTTCCTGGGCTCATAAATTTTGCATATGACATTTGTTTTAGGCATGTGATAGCCCGTTGGAAAGGTATTTTCAATAAATATGCATTAGGCTGTCAAAATTTGACTCTGTCTATAGTTTGACTATGGCAATCCAAAAAAACATTGTTTAGGGACCCAAACCGACCCTGAAAATACAAAAAGATGTGCCTACATGCCAACATACAAAATAATCTAGTTGGATGTGTAACAACCCACCTGGTTACGACGACAACTCTGAAATAGGTGCAAATTTTTGTTGTTGTTAAGTTGTGTGCGCGTTCGTAGAAGAAACAACCATTTACTCCATTGGACTTCTATTAGATGACGGGTTCCCACTCGGCCTTAAATAGGTACCAATTGCTAACTGCAATCCCCGCTTAAAGAATCGTGAGAAC
>JZKD02S0718840.1:164349-180208 GCA_000966675.3 Picea glauca | reverse complement strand
GAGGCAACGAAAGCAATGATGTTTGACCAGGATATGCCAAATTCTTTATGGGAAGAAGCTACCTCCACTATCATGTATATTCAGAACAGGTTTCCACATGCTATCTTGAAGGACATGACTCCTGTAGATGTCTTCTTAGGGATCAAGCCTGAAGTATGGAATCTAAGGATATTTGGGTGTCCTATGGATATTCATGTCCCTAAGGAAATGAGGACAAAGATGGAACCCTCAGGAAAAAGAGGGGTTTTTGTGGGCTACTATGAGAACTCCAAGGATTATAGGATTTATGTACTAGGTCATAGGAAAATAGAGGTAAGAAGAGATGTGACCTACATTTAAGAAATCCAGAGAGATTTAGTAGGAATCAAACATAGTTAAGCCAGATTCACCCACTTCTGAAAATGAAGAGTCAGATGATCAGAGGGAGGAACCTCATGAAGGGACAAGTAATGAACCCCTAGAACCTGATGAATTTTTAGAAAGAACTCCTGAAGAACCTCCAACCAAAAGGAAGCTAGGCTAGCTTAAATAAATAGTGCAGGAAGCAGAAAGGATAGCCACTCCCAAAGGAACTTTCGGGGAAAGGAAGAGGCCTCATAGGTTTGGGGGCTATGTTGCACTAATGAGAAGCATTAGTGATGTCTAACCTTCTTCATTTGAATAATAAAATAAATTACAAGTATGAAAGGATGCCATGCTTGAAGAATACATGTCTATTATAAATAACAATGTCCGGGACATTGTGCTGAGGCCAAAAGACAAATCAATGGTTTCTTCCAAATGGATCTATAAGATCAAACATGTAGATGATGGAAGTGTGGAAAAGTTAAAAGAAATATTTGTAGCCATACGATTCACTCAGAAATATGGAATCGACTATGAAGAGACTTTTTTCCCTGTAGCCAGGTATACCTCCATTCAAAGTATTATTGTTTTATCTCTTGTTCTTGGTTGCAAGCTAAATCAGATGGATGCAAAAACATCATTCTTGAATGGAAAGATTGAACATGAGGTATTTTTGCAACAACCAAATGGTTTTGTACTGCATAAGAAAGGCACTCATGTATGCAAGCTAAGGAAGGCCTTGTGTGGTCTTAAGTAGGCTCCTATAATTTGGTATGACAGGATTGATGGCCTTCTTAAAATCATGGGATTTCATAAAAGTGATGTTGATGGAAATCTGTACTTCAAGGTAAGAGGTAATGAACCTTTTATATTAATCATGTATGTTGATGATTTATTTCTAACGGGAGATAAAGGGATAATAGCCTCGTGTAAGAGGGAGCTAACCTCAAAATTTGAGATGAAAGAATTAGGCTTGATGCATTATTTCCTAGGATTGGAAATATGGAAAAGACAGGGAGATATATTTCTGGCACAAGGAAAATACACAGTGGATGTACTAAAGAGGTTTTGTATGATGGATTGAAAATCGATGTCTACTCCGATGATTACTAACCTAAGGAAGTTGCATGATTCTGATACAGGTTCAGATTTGGTGGATCCCACCATGTATAGGAAACTGATTGGATCATTGATGTACATTATCCACACTAGGATAGATATATGCTATGCAGTGATTGCAATGAGTCAGGTCATGATTAAACCAATACAAAGACACCGGGTGGCAACAAGGCACATCTTCAGATATTTCAGAGGGACCATTACTTATGGTTTGAGATATACATCGAGTGGTGGTTTATTTTTGCATGGGTATGCAGATGTTGACTAGGTAGGAAGCCCAGTGGATCAGAAGAGTACTTCCAGATACTGCTTCAGTTTAGGATAAGCTATGATCTCTTGGTCAAGATGAATGTAGGGATCCATTGCACAGAGTACAATAAAGACTGAGTACATTGCAACAAGTGATGCTAGAAATGAAGTAGTATGGCTTAGAGAATTGGTTTCTGGGTTGTTTGGTGACGAGCTTGAGACAACAATGGTTCACTATTATAATCAAAGTTGCATAAAATTGATAGAGAACTTAGTATTTTATGACAGATCAAAACATATAGACATGAGGTACCACTACATCCAAGACTTGGTCCAGAGAAAAAATGTAAAGTTACAGTACATAGCCACGAGCAAGAAGGTAGTTGATATCTTGATCAAGCCTCTGACCTTGAGATAATTTGTGAATCTTAGAGGCAAGCTTGGTGTAGTTGAGAATGACTCCGTCGCTGAGAGGGAGTGTTAAATTTGGCAGCATCGACAATCATTCTCCAATGAGATTCCATATGGGCCACCCTGAGGCTAGCGAGGGATATTTGGAGAATCAACTAGTCTTGTGAGGTGTTGACAAAAGACATGGGGAACGTACAACCTCAGTGAGTCAAACCAAAATTCAGGATGAACAAGATGCTATGTGAGTCTAAGAAAAAATTCAGGGGGAACGAACAACCTCTTTGAGCATAGACAGTCTAGTGCAAAAGTCAGGGGGAACGTACAACCTCTGTGAGCATAGATAGACTTGTGCAAAAGTTAGGGGGAATGTGAAACCTCTATGAGCCTAGTCAAACCTTGTGAGCCATGATAAAAAGTCAAGGCATCTATAAAAAGTTAGGTTTAATATAAAATTCCTATGAGCTAGAAACAAACGATATTCCTAATATTGAAAATGATAGAAATGTATTGATCTAGTGCATTGGCACATGTAACATTATCCACCATGAAGAGAATTTTGAATTGCCTTGTAAAGAGTCAAGTTGTAACTAAAGTCTCAAGTCTAGAGTTGTAACTGAAGTCTTAAGTCTATTTCTATTTTTGAACTAAAGTGTAATGTTGATTTATAACTGAAGTATCAAGTCTAGTTCTATTTTTGAACTAAAGTGTAATGTTGAGTTGTAACTGAAGTCTTAAGTCTAGTTCTGTTTTTGAACTAAAAGTGTAATGTTGAGTTGTAACTGAAGTTACAATTCTAGTTCTATTTTCGAGTTAAATTATACGAATCTCAAGTCTAGTTCTATTTTGGAACTAAAGTGTCATGATGATTTGTAACCAAAGTCTCAAGTCTAGTTCTATTTTCGAACTAAAGTATACCACTCTCAAGTCTAGTTCTAAGTTCAAAATAAGTATGAAGTTGAGTTATGATTAAAGAATTCAAACAAGTTACTATTTTGAGCCATACATTTCTCCTCTTCAACCTATATAAGCAGAGGTTGACCCCTCTCTTCAACACAATTTGATATGCAGGTTAAGGGTGAAGAATAGAGGCACGTATCAGTGATAAATAGGCGACATACCAAAGAAGAATACTAGTGTTGTATATCAACAATAGAGGTTGCATATCATAGGCGTATATCAACAACATATCAGTGATGTATATTAACAATAGAGGTAGCATATCATAGGTGTATTTCAACAAGGTCTCTTAGGTCTTTGTCAGGTCAGAGTAATATTGGCAAGCTCCTTAAGAGCAAGAGATTCATGGTGCATATTTGTAGGTGACATTATATTATTAATGCAATAAAGGAATATTGTTTGTTGGTTTTTTTCTTCCTATACAAGGTTTCCCCAGGGTATATGTGTTTTTGATGTGAATGCTTACTTATCTACGTATTTATTGCTATTCGGTTATGATTTCGTATTGCTGAAGTATATTAAGATGGAATCAAAGTGTTGAAGAAAATAAATTAATTAATCCACATAATAAATCAAGCTCATAATTTAACAATTTCGTGATCGTTGAGGTGTCCAATAAGGGTGAAAAATATGGTCGAATGAGGTCCACATTGAACACTAGGTGGAAGACAAGGAAGGGTGGAGTGTTGAGCTCAAAATAATATCTACCCACATCCTTGGCGATAGTGTAAGGCCCATAGAAAAGTGGGCAGCGATTTCGATGGGGCCCTATAAGGCGATCTTTCTACAAATGTAACCAGACCTTGTCTCCCACCTGAAACTGGTGTGGTACCCTGTGTTGATCATGGTGTTATTTTTACTTAGCGTTGGATTTTTGAAAAATATCATGGACCTGTTGGAAAATGTGTTGAATCCACTCAATGAATATGGTGGATTTTTCAACCTCATACTGAACATGGAAAGATTCTTCCTTTGTGGTGGAAAGAGGTAATGCCACATCAATGGGACCCAAGGGTTGGATTCGCAACCCCACATGAAATGGGCTATGGATGATGGAGATACAAAGAGACATGTTGTAGTTGTGTTGGACATAGGGGAGACTCTCATCCTAGGTACACATATTCTTAGATTTGTACATGTGTAGGATGTGCACAATCATATGATTGATGACCTTTGTTTGGTCATCGGTTTGGGGGTGGAAAGTAGTAGATTTAGTGATCTTGGTGTCCAGCAGTGACCAGAGACTTGACCAAAATGTGTTGAGAAACCTATTGTCCCAATCAAAGATGATGGTCTGTGGTATCCAAAAATGGACCCACACTCATTCGAAGAAGAGTTTGGTAGTATCTGTTGTTGTGATGCTCTTCTTACAGGCTATGAGGATGGCCATCTTTGAAAATCGATCAACTACAACAAATACATAATCATTGTCATTCTTGGTGGATAGAAGGACAAACATGTAATCCATCAATATGGATTCCCAAGGCCTCTTGAGAGTAGCAAGAGGGGTGTATAATCCTTTCTTCTTGATGGTTATCTTGGAAATGGCACATGCAGTGCAAGATCTGATATACTTGCTGATGTCCTACCAGAGTTTTGGCCAACAAAAGTGTTTATGTAGAACGACTATAGTTTTCTCCATGACAAAATGTCTTTCCATATGACTATAGTTATCCTCCCAGATCATCTTTTTATGCTCACTTGCAAGAACACAAATATGGCCAAGATGACATCATAGCCCATCCTGAATGTGAAAATCGGTGAAATTTGTGCCTGTACCCAAGAGATGATAGGTGGTGGCGAGGTCCAGATATTGTTGATAAAGTTGGGGACACTCAGATCCCTCATGTCCACATGAATGGAGCATGGTGGTGAGTGCAGCCATGAAAGGTTGATTGAGGTAGTCAACGACAGAATTTGTGCTCCATGTCTTGTACTTGATGTTGAGATGGAACTGCTGCAGGTAGGTGGACCACTTTTGATGGTGATCATTCTGCAACTTTCCTTGTGTCTGTATGAGATGTAGAGGATTGTGATTAGTGTGGATGATTGTATCATTTCCCATAATGTAATGTTTCCATTGACGACAATCTTGTAAAATGGAATACATTTCCTTGTCATCAGTGGGGTATTTTCAGATAGTATCAAAGAGCATCTCACTATGGTATGCCATCATATGACCGTGCTAAGTGAGAATCTCACCTACAACATAGTTGTAAGTTTTAAACCTGTGAAGTAAAGAAATGCATATAGATTCTTAAGAAAAACTGAATTTAATCAATGGCTCATACACATAGTACACAAGGATTTTATAGCGGAAACCCTCAACCAAGAAAACTTTTCTTATATTCATGATCGAATTTCACCATTCAACATACAATATATACAATTTTTTTAGGTATTCCACAGATACCAAAACCCTAATCCCTTAATCCGTGATAAATTTAGTAAACCGCTAAAAATAGAAAAATCCGCTAAAAATAGCAAAAACCGCCCAACGTCAGATGCAGTTGTCAAACCTGATGCGCCCACACACACACATTCGAAGAATATAACACATACCCAACATTCTCCCACTTGTTGTTTTCTTTGCATATAGGGGTCCAGGGGATTATATAGTCAACAATCCAGGGAAGTAATGCCCATTGTTACTCTACACCAGGAGAACTTTTCTGTTCTCACAGGCTTTGTCAATGAATCTGCAACATTATTCAAAGTGTCATCCTTTTCCAGCAACACCTTCATTTCCTCGAACCTGATGCGCCCACACACACACATTCAAAGAATATAACACATACCCAACATTCTCCCACTTGTTGTTTTCTTTGCATCCAGGGGTCCAGGGGATTATATAGTCAACAATCCAGGGCAGTAATTCCCATTGTCACTCTACACCAGGAGAACTTTTCTATTCTCACAGACTTTTTCAATAAATCTGCAACATTCTTCAAAGTGTCAACCTTTTCCAACAACACCTTCTTTTCCTCAACCATGTCTCTCACAAAGTTATACTGAACATCAATATTCTTTGTCTTTGAATGATAAGCTAGGTTATTTGCCAGGAATATTTCACTCTGACTGTCACAATCTAATCTCACTACTTGTTTTACCAACTAAATACCTGAAAACAATCTTTGTAACCATATTGCTTCCTTGCTTGCATGAGTGGTTGTCATGTATTCATCTTTTGTAGTTGAGAGTGCCACTACAGCCTGTATTTTTCTCATCCAAATGATTTCTCCTTCAAATAGGTTAAACACATACCCACTTGTAGATCTTCTGTGATCCAAATCTCCATCTCAGTCTACATAAACAAAGCCATGTCTGTCCACCACTCTGTTCAATCCTGATCTTCCTTGGTAGCACAATCCATAACTGGTAGTGCCACGGAGATACCTAAAGACCCTCTTTACTACTGTCTAATGATCCTTCCTTGGTTTTGACATATAACTGCTCAAAACTCCCACTGCATGTGCAATGTACGGTCTAGTACAAACCATTGCATACATCAAACTCCCAACTAAATTGGCATATGAAACATGGGACATTTCCTCTTCTTCTTCCTATGTCTTGGGACACTGATATGCATATAAATTTACACCTATATGAATAGAAACCTTGACCGGTTTACTTCCATGCATATTAAACCTCTGCAATATCATCTCAACATATTTTCTCTGATTCAACTAGAGTTTGTTTTTTGCACGATCTCTTTTAATCTCCATTCCCATAATGAAGTTAGCAGGACTGAGATCCTTCATGTCAAATTTAGAGGATAGATGCGATCTCACCTCCTTGATAACATCCATGTTATTTCCTACCAACAACATGTCATAAACATACAACACTACATAAATGAACTGATTACCAACCTTCTTGGAATATACACAGTGATCAACCCTGCTTCTTACAAATCCAAATACAAGGATGTATGTGTCAAATGTTTGGTACCACATCCTAGCTGATTGCTTCATACCATATAGTGACTTATTTAGCTTATATACCAACTCTTTCTTTCCCTTAACTACAAAGCCTTCTGGCTTCTTCACGTAGATTTCTTCTTCCAAATACCCATGTAGGAATGTTGTCTTCACATCCAAGTGTTCCATTTCAAGATCAAAAGAAACAATAATAGATAAAAGAAATCTAATAGAATTTAACTTAGCAACAGGAGAAAAAATCTCACCAAAGTCAATTCCCTCTACTTCGGAATAACATTTTTCTACTAATTGAGCTTTGTATTCCTCCACTTTACCTTGTGCATTAAACTTCTTCTTAAACAACCATTTTCTACCAACAAATTTTCTTCCAGCTGGAAACTCAACTATATCCCATGCCTCATTATTATCCAAGGCATCCATTTCTTCAACCATGGCCTTCTTCCAGAGTTTACTATCCTTTGAATTCATGCTTCCTTGACAGTTCTAGGATCATCATTAGTAATAGATAAACAAAAATTGGAATAGAAATCAGGTGGACTATACCTTTCTGGTTTCCTTTTATCTCTCATTGATCTCTTCAATATTGGGGTATGAGGTTCTTATTCTTCTACTTCCTCTTATTTAGATGATTCAGATTTTGCATCATCCAACTCAAGCTCTAGTTTCTCAAGTTCATCTTGCGTTGGTAGGAATTCATGTTTGGACACATATTTTCCCTCTCTGAAAACAACATCTCGATTGTAAATAGTCTTCTTGGTTTCTAGGTTCCAAAGCTTATATCCTTTCATAGCATCTTTATGACCAATAAAGATACACTTTTCAACCTTTTTATCCAACTTACTCCTATTTTCTTTTGGAACATGTACATAAGCATCACAACCAAACACTCTAATATGTTGAAGAGAGGGTTTCTTTACAGACCATACCTCATGTGGATTTTTATCATCCAACACCGATGAAGGTGATCGATTGACCAAGTAACATGCTATACCCATTGCCTTTGCCCAGAATTGTTGTCCTAACCCGACACAGTTGAGCATGCTCCTTGATTTTTCCATCAGTGTCCTATTCATCCTTTATGAAACTCCATTTTGTTGAGGAGTGTATGGAGTATTCTTCTGCCTTTCTATACCACACTTCTTACAAAATTCTTTGAATTCATTTCCGTAGAATTTTCCACCATTATATGTTCTCAATATGCGTATTTTCTTCTCTATTTGATTTTCTACTAGAGCCTTAAACTCTTTAAATTTATCAAATACCTCTGATTTCTTTCTAAGAAAATAAATCCATGTGTTCCTTGAAAAATCATCTATGAATGAAACATAATACATAGATTTACCTAGGGATGGAGTAGGAACAGGTCCAAACACATCACTGTGTATCAACTCTAAGATCCCCTTTGCTCTTGTAGCACCAGATGGGAATCTTACTCGATTATGTTTACCATATTTGCAATGTTCATAGAAATCAAAATCCAGGGTGCAATTAGACATACCTTCATCCATGCCTTTACCATGTAGTCTTCGAAGGCCCTTTTCTCCAATATTCCCTAGTCTTTGATGCCAGAACATTGTCTTATTTCCAGGGACGATACTGGTCTTTTCTTATTTATTTGTCTGCTCAAGGACAACATAATTTTTACACCCATTAGTATAAGTTCTTCCCAATAACTTGTACAGAGTTCCACACCAAACTCCCCTCATCAACACCATTTCCCCTCATACCATATTGCAAGTGTTCTTTCCAAATACAGTATCCACTACTGCATCATCCAACTTTCTTACAGATATTAGGCTCCTGGAAATTTTTGGAATGTGAAAAACCCTAGGGAGTGTTCTAATCCTTCCATCTTTTAGCAACAACTTAACCCTCCCATGTCCCAAGATTTTTGTTGTTGATTCATCTCCTAGGAATACATCACCACCATCATATTTATCATATTTAGAGAACCACTCCCTCTGAGGAGTCATATGGTATGATGCACCTGATTCGATCAGACATACATCATGGTCTGCATGTGTACTAGTAGATAGTAGGTAAACATAACCTCCTTCTTCAGTGGAGGTTTTCGCCTCTATGGAAGAGGTACTATCAAATCCCTTTGTTCTTTCAACCTTCTTAGACTTGCAATGTTTCTTATAATGCCCTATTTTACCACACTTCCAACATTTCCTCAAATATTTTCCTCGAGACTTAGATGTACTTGTAGATTTATATCTCCCCCTTGAAGGATTATCGAGTTTCCTGTCTTGGGTATGAACTCTTACAAATAAATCATATGTGCTATGACCATCCATGCTTTTCTGCCTCATCTCTTCAGATAACAAGGATGAAACTACATCCTCATGTTTCAATGTAGATTGAGTGGTACTACCAATTGCTACAACCAAATTATCCCAAGAGTCTAGCAAAGAACCTAACAAAGTAATGCACTTATCTTCTTCTACAATCATAATATTAATAGAGACAAGATGACTTACCATAGTATTAAAGGAATTTAGATGTTCTCTCACCGAATATCCATTTTCCATCCTAAGATGATACATCTTCTTTCGAAAAAAAAACATTTTTACCAGGGGCTTTGATTGATACAAATTCCCCAACATATCCCATAGTTCCTTGGTTGTAGACTCTCTTGAGACATTCAACAACACTGAATCTACAAGGCAGAGTCGAATAGTACTCCATGCTCTTCTGTCCAAATTCTCTCAATCTTCCTTCAACATACCAGTAGGTGGTGTACTGGTAGTTTGTGTAGTAGTTGGTTGTGTACAGGTAGCCTGTATGCTAGTAGATGGTGTACTGGTAGGCTGTGTACTAGGATCCACAATGATCCATTGTTCTTTGTCTACAAGAAGGTCCTCCATCTTCAACTTCCATAGCTCAAAGTTTTTACCATTGAACTTATCTATCTCCATTCTAGAAGAGCTTTCCATTCCTGTTTTTGCACTCAAATCACAACTACAAAAGCTCCCACTAAACCCAGGTTTATCACAGACCCAAGATAGACTTGAACTATCAAGAACGAGCCAAACCCTCAACAACAAAGGCATCTCTATGAAGCCAAAAAAGATCTCTGATACCACATGTAAGTTTTAAACCTGTGAAGTAAAGCAATGCATATAGATTCTTAAGCAAAACATAATTTAATCAATGGCTCATACAAATAGTACACAAAGATTTTATACTAGAAACCCTCAACCGGGAAAACCTTTCTTATATTCATCATCAAATTTCACCATTCAATATACAATATATACAATATTTTTAGGTATTTTGAAGATATGAAAGCCCTAATCCCTTAATGTGGAATTAATTTAGTAAACCGCTAAAAATAGAAAAATCCTTTAAAAATAGCAAAAACCACCCAAAAAAAAAAATCGGGGGGCTGCCCCAAATTTTGCATGTAACTAGGGGGGGGCATACATGCCCCCCCTTGGGACCCCCCTAGGAAAGAACCCAGTGCACATGACACAAAGAACACTTCTAGAGGGATTGTCAGACACAGTTATCGAACTTGACATGCCCACACACACACATGCAAAGAATATAACACATACCCAACAATAGTTGGATGCATCAGTCTCAATCTTGAACGGTTGTTGCAGATCGGGTAAGGAGAGTGCTAGAGTTTAGCACAAGTGATGATTCAGATCATCAAATTCTTGTTTTTGTTCCTTCCCCCATGCAAAATTTTCCCTGCCACCTCCCTTGGTCACCTGGTTGAGCATCATTGCAATATGGTATAATCCCAATACGAACTATCGGTAGAAGTTAGCCAATATCAGGAAGATTTGAAGCTCGGTGAGTGTGGTCGGGGTTGGCTACTCATAGATAAATTAGATATTAGATGGATCAACATGTACCCCATGCTGATCAACAATGTAGCCCAATTACTGGACCCTATTCATGCCAAAGGAGCATTTTTCCAAGTTGGCATATAGCTTATGTTGTCATAGAGTGCTCAAAGCCTGTTGAATATGTTGCATGTGCTCCTCCCAAGTTCTTTTGAAGATGAGGATGTCATCTAAATATACCACGACAAACGATTTGGTGAAGGGTCTTAATACATCATCCATCAACCTCATAAAAGTGGCTGGTGCATTTGTTAATCTAAAGGGCATGACCAACCATTCAAAGAGACCTTCTTTATAATTGAAAGTTGTGTTCCATACATCAGTTGGTTCGATGGGAACCTTGTGGTAGGAAGAATTTAGATCATTCTTCTTGAAGAACTTTCCCCCCTTGAGTTGGTCAAGAAGATCATCAATTCTAGGAATTCGGTACCAATTCCTGACTGTGATTTTCTTTAATGCTATGTAATCAATGTAGAGTTGCCAAGTCCCTTCTTTATTCTACACCAATAGAATCCATCTTCTGTAAGGAGAGGAGATGGGTCTGATATGCCCCTTTTGAAACATCTCTTGAATCTGATGCTTTGTTTTTTCATTTTTCATCAGTAATCGACGATAGACTGGTCAATTAGGTAGAGGTGCAATGGGGATTAGATCAATTAGATTCTTGACTTGGTAGTTCATCGGTACCCTGATGGGTGAGGAGAGTATTGTGTGTACTCTTCCATAATCTCATCCACTTGCTTCTATTGCAAAGAGAGACTTTGTGTAGAGGCCAAAGATGTGGTTGTGACTTTTTTCTTACTGCAATCAAGGATCACAAAGAAGAATAACTTCCCAGTCTATGAAATGACCTTATTGCGGTAGGTGGTGGCCCCACCTCTGGTATCTTGTACAATTTTCTACCCAAAGTAATAATAATATTGTGGGGTATAGACTCGTACACAACATGTCTCTTGCAAAAATATGGTTGTCCTAAAAGAACATCACAAACTTCAAGGGGTGAAATATCACACAATACCTCATCTTTGAAGTGCTTGATGTCGTATGGAAGACGACACTGTTGGCTGACATGAATATCTCTTCCTTGGTGAATCCAACCGATTGTGTAGTGTTGTAGGTGTGGTGTCATTGGTAGGTCCAACCATTTGATGACCTCTGTTGAGATCATGTTCTTATGATTCTCTCTATCGAAAATGAAATTAAAATGATTCCCCTTTACCCACATCTGTGAGTGAAAGAGGTATTCCCCTTCCTTTGGTTCTTCTGGTTCACTTGGCTAGACTTTTGTGGTAGTGATTGTGGCACTGGGTTCAACATCGACAATCCTCTTCCCTCCTTATCAATTTGATTCATATTCATAATTGGACTCTGACTCAAATTCTTTCATCTTGGCCACGAGTGACTTGTTGGAGTGACATTCTTCGGTGTTGTGCCAAGTACTTTTATGGTATTCACACCATTTTCCCATGTCCTTCTTTGACTTCTCATTACCCTTATTCTATTAATGCTTGGACAGGTTGTACTTAGAGTGGCCATATTTTCTTTGTCCCTTGTTGCATGCGTTGGGGCCACTATTTCCTTTCTTAGATTGCCAGGAGTTTTCAGATCCAAACTGTCGCCTCTTCTACTTAAATTTATGCTCAATATTGACATCATATCTATACGTCGTACCCAATGATGCGATGTCCAAAAAATCCATTTCTGTTTGAATGTGTATATGCAAAATACCATGGTATTTGAGCACCATAAGTTGTTCAAAATATTTGATAACCAATTTGGTGCGCAGGGCATGGAAAATATTGGTCAAATCTGGTACTGTATGGTAACTTTTCCAACGCAGGGTGGTCCATCTATACTGGTCCTTATATCTTCCAACAGGGTAGTATTTTTCTTTAATGACCTCCCTGAAGGAATCCCATGTGGGGGTGAGTGCAAATATTGTAGATTCATCTATGGCCCTTTTCTCAGAGTAAGTATCCCACCATTCCTTAACATGGGGGACAACCTTGAGGAGTACAAAAGTAATTTTTCACTATTGGAAAAATTGTTGACCGAAAAATACCCTTCGAGAAGATTCAACCATTTACCTACAACATATGCATCTATCAGTCCTTCAAATAATGGAATATCAAAATTTAGATGTACTTTGAAGGGGGTTTCATGGCCACTTGATGAAGATTCTTCTCCTGTGGCCAATCGCTAAAGGATCTGTGCAAAGTTGTCCATCATTTCATTACTTTGTCATGAGAGGAATTCCTCAAGCAACATTTTAAAAGGATCTTCTTCTCCATCATCTTTCTTTTCATCCCCCATGGGTTTTTTTGGGGCTCGACGTGCCCGATCTTGCAAAGGCTCGATTGGTTCAAGTCCCAACTTCTCATACCTAGATCTTTTCGAGGACATGCATGAAGAAAAAAGATGAAGAGAGGAGTGTTATGATACCACTAATATGAATTTATGAGAGGAACTAAATGAATAACTTATTGAATAAAATAACATAGAGATAACAACAAATATGCAATCAACAATAACTTCTATTGAATAAATGAAATAGGTTGAAATTGTAAAACTGAAGAACTAAAACAAATTGCTCGAATGGTGGTAGATATCTCTGAGAAGAGATGTGGATGCTACACACATCTATCTCAGCAGAATTATTACAATGAGGCTCCAGAGGAATTTTTAACATTACTCAAGAATGCCCAAACCCTAGACATCCAAAAACCTAAACCTAAGAGATGAAACACGAAAAGTTTTGTGGGCCCCTATGGTAAGTTGGTACCTCAACTTCACGGGATCATAAATTTTGAATACGACCTCCATTTTAGGTGTATGATAGCTTGTTGGAAAGGTATTTTCATCAACTATGCATTACATTGTCAAACTATGACTCTGTCTATAGCTTGACTATAGAAATCCAAAAAAAACATTGTTTAGGGCCCCAAAACATCCCTGGAAGTACAAAAAGATGTGCTCATATGTCAACATACAAAATAAATCAATTGGATTAGGTGGGAGGATACCAATATCCAGCTAGAATATGTATAGGCATTCATACAACCCCATAAGTGTAGAACCCACAACTGCAAAGAAGTACATAATAACGTGTTGAACTAAAAATTGTCAAGAGGAACTAGCTGGAATAGGTGGGTGGCCACCATTATCCACGTAGATCATAGTATCTCACCATCATAACAAAAATGTGCTCTTCCATGGAGGCCCAAAATTCATTTCAATGCATTTATAAGGTGCAATAACAAAAATGCAAGAAAATTACCTCTCTACGTGTTCCTCAAATTTCTAATTAATAACAATATATGGAAAACAAAACATGAGAATTATAAATATTTAAATTCCTAACCATGGGAATGAATTGACATGACAATTAATTTTGTTAAATAAAATACTCTTACTCTCTTAAGAAAATATTACTCACTAATCAATAAATTTAATAGAAATAAATTATTTAAATAATTTTTTTAAAACATAATTTCAAGTAATTTAAATAAATTTTAAATAATTTAAATATACTATGTAGTGGATCCGAATAAATTTTAAATAATTTTAATATAATATGTAGTGGATCCCAGTAATGTTATTGTTGGGATGATGACCATGATATATCAAACATTTCCTATGTCAAAGTATTAAGTAGTCAAACTTACATTAAATATTAAATGTTTTCATATAGGGATATTGTGAATCGACAAATTAATATATTTTCATGGTATGAATAAATCGGGAAAATCTTAGGGGTTAAAATTAGCCAATGGATTGTTTTTCCATGGGTTTTCCAAATTTTTTTGTCAATTTTCATTTTTTCTAAAAATCATTTTTGCCCAAATTTCATTGAATAAAATTATTTTAAGTTAAAAATGGCCCAAAATTTATAGAACTTATATAAAGTTCTGATAAATTTCAATATTTTTAGAAAATTATAGTCAAACATTCTACATATTAAGGAGTTCTAAGATTAACCCAAGTTTCTATATTTTAATACAAATTCTCATCCTTAAAATCATCTCTAAATTTACATTTTAATATGATTTATGAATGGACATAACATGCAGACTTTAGATCAATCTTGCTGAAAAACTTTTCCCCCTCTTGAGTTTTTTCTTAATCAAGTTCTAAGGTTTTAGTCCCTTTCCTCTTGAAAGGGATTCTTGTGACTTCTCAGAAAAGTTTTCTCAATGCACACTTGCAAACCTTACATAGTATTCAAAAACTCTGTCAGTGTCTTTTTCTTGACACTCTTTCTTCTTGAACTCGACAGAGAGTTCTCCTTGTGCACACTTGCACCTACTCGATGCCCTCCTAGAAGAGATCTACAGAGTTCTCAATGACTCTTTCTCCCTATGCTTTGGGTGAAATCATGGAGGTGGGTAACACTTTTGTGACAATCGAATCTCCAAAATTTCGAAAAACGTTTTTTCAGCCGAAAGATATTTTTTACGGCTGAACTATTTTTCGGTCTTAAAGTGGAACGTAAAATCTAATGTTACAGTGACGACACCCTCAATTTGAATTTAAAAATTTAGTCGGATGGATTTTTTCCATCTGCCAATATGTTTTCGGTCGAAAGATATTTCAACCGAAACATTATTTCAGCCGAAAGAATGTTTCAGCCGAAAGAAGCCTTATATATTAACCACATGTCTATATTGAAATGTTTTTCTAACTTTGTGTTAATTTTTTCAAAATCCCACCCAGTTTCAGTCTCACTGAATTTTCAGTCAAACTTAAATGCTAAATTCAATTTCAGCACTGTTTCATCATATGCTACAGCCGTGGTGTTTCAGCATCTGCTCCGCGGTGTTTCAGCATCAGCATATGCTACAGCCGTGGTGTTTCAGCATCTACTCCGCGGTGTTTCAGCATCAGCACAGCGGTGTTTCAGCATCAGCACAGCGGTGTTTCAGCATCTAAAAAACTTAACAGAAAATAAATTTCTGAACTGAAAATAAATTTCAGAAC
>JZKD02S0718840.1:137415-157689 GCA_000966675.3 Picea glauca | reverse complement strand
TCTTTTAATTTGCATCTCACAAATTAATTTGACTAAGACCCATATTCGGCAATTTCTCCCCCTTAGGGCCTAGGGAAGAGAAACACTTGCCTTGGTACATAATTTAACACTTTGTTGGTGTTTGGTAATGTTTGTTGGCATTTGTGAGTGTTTGTGAGCGTTTGTGAGCGTTTGTGAGTGTGGGCGCAGAGATCATGAGCATTTGTGAGTGTGGGCGTAGAGGTCGTGTCAGCAGATGTAGGGTTGGCGCAGAGGTCATGTATTTCTCTTAGTTTTAGTTTTTAATTTTAATTTTAATTTTTAATTTGTATTATGAAATTTAATTTATATTTTTAACTTAAAATTTAGTTAATTTGGTGACCCCTGTGGACAATCCATGGGCACGCCAATGGCTTGAACATAGGGTTAGGCCGTCACGGCCAAGTCATAGTCCACTGGACTGTGACTTGGCTGCAAGGGGGCAACCCTATGGCCAAGTCGTGGGCATGCCAATGACTTGGCCATAGGGCTGGGCCCCCATGGCCAAGTCACAGTCCACTAGACTGTGACTTGGCCACGGGGGCACAACCCTATGGCCAAGATGTTGGCGTGCCCACAACATTTCCCTATTCAACTTAGGCCCATATCATCATAAGTAAAAATTTATAAAAAAAAAAAATCAGAAAGAAGAATATATTATATTAGTTAATATAATAATTTTTTTCCCAAGAGGAAATTACAACTTAAATCGTCCTGTCCTCAGTTCAAGACTATTCCCATCATTTAACCTTCACCAAAACTTTTCTAAAACTGAATACAATAAAAATTACCGTAATGTTAGTACCTTGTTTACAAAATTATCAAAACACAAAAGAAACATTAACTAGTCTTTTACAGTGAATATCCAGCATGTCATTTTCCTTTGTACCTATATTCTTTATCTTGTAGACACATTTTCATAGTTCCTTGGAAGACCATCAAGGATTTTTGTAAAAAACACCTTCCTCATATATCTGTAGTGATTCCTTGGACTTCTAATCTACAACCTTGTTATATTTTCTTTAAATGTGATGTGTTTTTAGTTGAATAAAACTTCCACACAGTCTTCTGATTTTTTCCATCCATGGATGCAAAGCTAGTACCTGTAAATTATTATCATTATTTAACCATTCAATAATTATATTAGAATCACCTACCAGCATTAATCTTCTAACCTTCAATACATTTTCAAAATACAAGATGCACCATAAAGCTAACAGTTCTCCTTTTGTATTTGACCCATACCCACATTTGATTTTCATATTGAAGGTCCCTAAGGCTGGACATTTTAAAATAGCCCCTGTCATGCATTTTTTTCCCATGTCATGTGAGTCTCCATCAAAAAACCCTACTGCATAATCTCAATCCAAACAAGGAGGTCTATCAATCCTTAAGTTCTTTAACTTCTGAATAGGTTTTTTTCTCCCAAGGCCTATAGAATGCAAGTACACACTCTGCCAAGGCTAGGAAACATATTTTCAAATACAGTTATATTTTTTTGTTTCCATAATATTTACTTCTGGTATTATGACATTTTAGAAGTGTGTCCTGCCTATCTTTTTGTTCACATAGAACTTAGGGTTACTCGCCATAGCCTCCCAGCTTATGCACATAACTTTCAGATTATTGTGTGATGTGTGATGTGTAAGGCACTCTTAGAAAGCACTGTAGAATGATATCGTTAGGAGGAACCTCCATTAGAGCACTTCAAACACACTGATAAATTTCGCTAAAGATTTACTAGACGTAAAGGTGCAAACGTAAAAGTGAGGCGAGATGAAAATATGAAAGTGGAGTTAAATATATAATGTGTATCCTTGTTAAGTTTGCATTAGTTCAGTGAAGTTCTGACCTAAGCCCTTAGGTCTTGGTCTTACTAAGAACGAATTATTAGCCTATGTTCTGATCTGAGCCCTAAGGTCCTAGTCTTAAGGAGAACCAATTACTAGCCAATGTTAGAGGGTATTACCTTATTCTAGTCTCTTACCTTCCTTAATGGCACACAAGGGTAGGTCTTACCAAACACCTAATTTCAAACCCAAAAAGGGGGTCAGTCTTATGAAATGCCTAATTTTAAACCCAAAAAGGAAGCAACATTTCAAACCCAAAAAGGATGTATTATCCACTTTATTTTGTGAGTATATTACATCACATAAGTATATACCATAGTCTTGTTCTCAACTTATACCCATATTACTTTTCGCATTGGGGGCAGTCGACCTTGCAAATACCCGACTCATTACCTTTGATCTTGACAGCAGAGAACCTCGTCTTCCTACCTTGATCTCTTTTCAAATACGAGTGACAATACGGAACATCACAGTTCATCGGTGTATCATTGATGAAGGTGCATCTACATGCATTGTGTCCAAAATGGTATGGCACAAACTTGGTTCCCTGGAACTGATACCCTCTTCCATCACATTACAAGATTATGACGGACAACCATCCTCTCCTGAAGGGCTCTTCCAAAATGTCCCCATCGAACTTGGGGGCAAGTCTATTCTCATCGATATCAAAGTTATCGATGCCCCACTCGATTATAATATCCTATTCGGTCGTAGCTACATGTACGCTATGAAGGCAGTGGCATCTTCCATCTTTCAGACAATGATGTTCCCTCACAATGGGAAGATTGTTACCATTGACCAAGTCTCACATTATGAGCCTAATCCATCTGCCAACATTGATAACATTCTTCCTCTCATCCACACAAGCCATGACACATATCCACTCATCGAGATGGGTCCTGGGATTTTTAAAGATCCATCCTTATTAGGAACATATCATGGAGCACCACCACTCTTACACCCTTCCAATCAAGTGTGTGTCATATCATCTAATGAAACTCACACAAAGGATACCCTTCCTCCTACAGAGGATTCTATCATACCTGATGTCCCACTCGTCACAGAACCCCCCCTCAAAAACCTCCTGGACACTCATCGACCCCACCAGTCCAAGATTCCACCTCTCCCCAAGGACATAGTCTAGTTTGGGAGACAGTTCCCCAACCCCTCACTCAAATTCCCTTCTTTTACCCTCCAGTCGGTATCGAATCTTTTCAGGTAGCCGCAACACTCACACTATCTAATATGGTGTTAGCAATCCCAGTTTGGTATTTACACCCACCAAAGATGGTCCCTCGACCATCCCTTCACCTGAGGAAGGAATCCCAATGATGATTCCCATCCTTACCCCCACCACCCCCCCATTCACTAACCCCCATGCGACATCTGGGGGCAGGAGAAAGAAGAACTAGCCCACCACTCCACTTCCTCCACGCATCCCACCACCTTGCACACTATGTGAGAAAGAGGGCCACCAAACAAACAACTATCCATCACTACTTGAATTACGGAATTTGATCCCCCTCAATCAAACTCCCCCAACACCTTCCACTACTGCTAGTCCCACCACTACCACCCACCCTTCCAGTAGTAAAGGGCTAAGGACCAAATACTCTTGTGCTATATTTTCAAAGTGTGGCCATTATACCCATCATTGCCCAACACTTCCACGCTTTCGACAGACATTAGCCACCATACGCCAGAACTTCCAGAACAACCCCAGTCCTTCTACGTCCTCCTCAACAAATATCACTGACATCCGTTATGTCACCACTTCAGTCAATGTACGTATGAGACGTCCTTTCTCTCTTTGCGATTCATTATCTCATTTTACATACCAATGTCCTATGATCCTTGAATACAGGCAACGTCAATTGACCCTGCTTCACTGACCCACAGAGGCGATAATTGACATTACCTCGTCACTAGAGGCTCTTCATGTCATTTCTCCCTAGTGGAGTCACCAATCTATTGTGCCTGTTTCGTCACCTTGGTGAGAAAAATAGAGGTGCTTGCAAGCTCAGTTGGGTCTGCTGAGCAGGATAGCTATAGAGAAAAGAGTTAGAGAAAGAAAACAAAAAACTAGAATTAAGAATTAAACTAAGAAATGCAATAAAAACTAAATTCATGAGCATAGGGACATAGAAACAAAAAGAACCATAACACCCATGTCACTAATGTTTGAGGCTGATCTATTAGTGAAAACAAAGCACCAAGAAGAAAGGGGACAATGAGTCCCTTCTTCCTCCAAGGGAAGGCTCTTGGATCCTCACTAGCTAGCTCTTCTTATAACAAAAAAAATGGAAAATGGTGATGGAAGAACTCTTTACAAATCCCCTCAATGGTGAGGTGGATTGTCCAATGTAATGGTGCCAATATGCTTGTGTCAAGGACAGAGTCCTCAAAACAATAGAGGCAACATAACATTACTTTGAATTCCTTGAGAAAATGAGGTGCATCCATGTCTTTTTATAGCATTCATTTGGGTTATTGTTTAACTACTTTGTAGTGTTAAAAGAGGCCAATTAGGGAATTATTAGGTCTTTGACCAGCCCACCAGTCAGATCCAGCCCAAATTTGAGGGTTAAATTGGCTTGGGAGCTGAACAATAAGTGGTTGGGAGGCTAACCACTTCCATAAATGCGTTGTTTAGCAGGTGAGTGGCTTTTTGCGCTAACAGTCACGCATCATGTGCTTGTGCACGATTTCTACGTTCCTGTTCCGTGCATGCACGCACACACCCAATGTCTACAAAGCGCTCTTCAATTTTTCAATACTTTGTATAGTTTTTAACCTTTTTTGAATGCTAAGGTATTAATTCAGGTCCATGGATGACTTCATCACTATTTGATGATGCTGAGTTCTTGTAACCATGTGCGGACGAAATTTCAGTGATAACAGTAACATTCAATGCTATTGTAACAACAAACCCAACCAACTTATTCCTCAATCACTCAACTACTCATAGACCATACTACATGAAGAATTGACCAATAAACATTCTTAGAAACTTTTAGGCTTTTCTTGACATGTTCTAAAAGCATGCATCCATTATGTCCATTAATTGTCCATCAATGTGATCTTCAAGTCAATTATGCATAGTTTAGTAAATCTATCACTTCCATATTAGGTCAGTTCTCTCCTAGTGGAACTTCAAAATAAAACATAGTACTTAGTCGCACTCTGACCTAATTAACTATTTGACTTCTTACACGGTTCCTTATGATTCCTAGGAAATGTTTAATTTGTCTACTCAAATTCCTTTAATATCATGATTCATCTCCACATATTTGTGTTTCCATTATGCACTTGTGGAGAAAATATACTTGTATATCAAAATTTACAAAGATATATTTCAATAAAGATTAATAATTGATAATGAAAACTGTTTTACAAAATAAATGACTTCTCAAAATACAAGTCAAAGGATGAGTCAAGTAATGAGTTGTTACTTTTAATTGGATATGTTAATTGGGTCTAGCTCAAGTGTCAGAAAGGACAATTTCGTATCTACCCCATCTAGGACCAAACTACACTTTTGACATGTTTTCTTTTCATGAGAAGACTATTGATTAGGAATCTTCATGAGTTAATTTTTTATTTGGGATGGAAAGGTAACAAGAATCTCATTCTAGAACATATTTGTGTTTGTAACCTCTAGCCAAAATTTTGGTTGGTAACCTACCAAAAGTACTCAAATGTTAACCTAGTGGAAATCTATTGGTAACCAAGAGAAAATCTATTTGTCTCTCTCTCTCTATACCCCCAACTTCGTCTCCCCATTGCTCTTTCTCTCTATAGGGAAACCATTATAGTTTGGTCATTGTTCTACTATTTTTCTTTCATTGTGAAGTAATTATTTTGTTAGTTAATGTTTAAAATCCATATAGTTTATAANTTTGAGGCTGATCTATTAGTGAAAACAAAGCACCAAGAAGAAAGGGGACAATGAGTCCCTTCTTCCTCCAAGGGAAGGCTCTTGGATCCTCACTAGCTAGCTCTTCTTACAACAACAACAAAAAATGGAAAATGGTGATGGAAGAACTCTTTACAAATCCCCTCAATGGTGAGGTGGATTGTCCAATGTAATGGTGCCAATATGCTTGTGTCAAGGACAGAGTCCTCAAAACAATAGAGGCAACATAACATTACTTTGAATTCCTTGAGAAAATGAGGTGCATCCATGTCTTTTTGTAGCATTCATTTGGGTTATTGTTTAACTACTTTTTAGTGTTAAAAGAGGCCAATTAGGGCATTATTAGGTCTTTTACCAACCCACCAGTCAGATCCAGCCCGGATTTGAGGGTCAAATCGGCTTGGGAGCTGAACAATAAGTGGTTGAAAGGATGACCACTTCCATAAATGCATTGTTTAGCAGGTGTGTGGATTTTTGCGCTAACAGTCACGCATCGTGCGCCTATGTGCGATTTCTTCGTTCCTGTTTCGTGCATGGGCGCGCACGCCCAATGTCTACAAAGCGCTCTTCAATTTTTCATGACTTTGTATAGTTTTTGACCTTTTTTGAATACTGAGGTATTAATTCAGTTCCATGGATGACTTCATCATTGTTTGACAATGCTGAGTTCTTGTAACCATGTGCGGATGAAATTTCAGTGATAACAGTAACATTCAATGCTATTGTAACAACAAACCCAATCAACTTATTCCTCAATCACTCAACTACTCATATACCATAATACATAAAGAATTGACCAATAAACATTCTTAGAACCTTTTAGGCTTTTCTTGACATGTTCTAAAAGCATGCATCCATTATTTCCATTAATTGTCCATCAATGTGATCTTCAAGTCAATTATGCATAGTTTAGTAAATCTATCACTTCCATATTAGGTTGGTTCTCTCCTAGTGTAACTTCAAAAAAAAACATAGTACTTAGTCGCACTCTGACCTAATTGACTATTTGACTTCTTACACGATTCCTTATGATTCCTAGGAAATGTTTAATTTGTCTACTCGAATTCCTTTAATATCATGATTGATCTCCACATATTTGTGTTTCCATTATGCACTTGTGGAGAAAATATACTTGTATATCAAAATTTACAAAGATATATTTCAATAAAGATTAATAATTGATAATGAAAACTGTTTTACAAAATAAATGACTTCTCAAAATACAAGTCAAAGGATGAGTCAAGTAATGAGTTGTTACTTTTAATTGGATATGTTAATTGGGTCTAGCTCAAGTGTCAGAAAGGACAATTTCGTATCTACCCCATCTAGGACCAAACTACACTTTTGACATGTTTTCTTTTCATGAGAAGACTATTGATTAGGAATCTTCATGACTTCATTTTTTTGTTCGGGATGGAAAGGTAACAACAATCTCATTCTAGCACATATCTGTGTTTGTAACCTCTAACCAAAATTTTGGTTTGTAACCTACCAAAAGTACTCAAATGTTAACCTAGTGGAAATCTGTTGGTAACCAAGAGAGAATCTATGTGTCTCTCTCTCTCTCTATACCCCCAACTTCGTCTCCCCGTTGCTCTTTCTCTCTATAGGGAAACCATTATAGTTTGGTCATTGTTCTACTATTTTTCTTTCATTGTGAAGTAATTATTTTGTTAGTTAATGTTTAAAATCCATATAGTTTATAATTTTCACCTTTCCATATAAATTTCAAGAATCTATTTTGAATATTTTTGACACAAGCACATAGCTACATTAACCATTCAAAACATAATAACATATCCATTCCCTTGACTAGTAAGGCATAAAGTTCCATTTCTAGCTCTATTTTTTCTAGTTTTGTAGATACCTTATGACACTTTCCTATATCCCTTGGATTTATTCATCATTTGAGATCTTTGGTAGTATATACAAATATATTTACTTTGCTTTTAGGGATGTTGATATTTACAAAATTTTCTGTGTTGGTGTAATTTACTAGTATTGTGGCATTATTGCTCTTTAAATGAAAAGGGAAAGAGGTCAAGGCAATCTTGCAAAAAGGTAGAATTCATTTTGTTATCAAATATAAACAACCATGAGTACAATGGAATTGAATTGCAAAGAGTGAATATGGCATTGTACTTAACAAAGAATAATCAAGTGTCATGTTGTATGATTGTAGTTCAAGAACAAGAATCTATATGGAACAATTATTTCTTGAGTGCATCGTATTGTTTAACACAATTTCGTAGTGTACAACTCTTAAAAAAATATTATTAAAAAGAAATAATCACAAGTGACAAAATCCTTAAAAACTAGGTTCAAAGTGTTTGCTAGCAAACATTTACACTAAGAATCAACACTAAGATTCAAGATATTTTCCATGAATAGAAAATCTATATTACCTTGTTAATGTTTGTATTTGTATACTGAGTCAACCTATTCATAGATTGATTAGGTTCAAAGTGTTTGCTAGCAAACATTTACACTAAGAATCAACACTAAGATTCAAGATATTTTCCATGGATAGAAAATATATATTACTTTGTTAATGTTGGTATTTCTATAATGAGTCAATCTATTCATAGATTGATTCCATTTTAGGCAATCTGTAATGGTAATTAGCCAAGCTACCAAGTGATGCAGACCCCCGACCCTCTAGCTGAGGTCTCCTCAAGATCATTATAAATTCTCCTCAAGCTGAAGCGACTCCTTTGGTTCCCTGTTGGAACCTTCAACGAATCCACAGGTCCCTCATGAAAACCCGCACTATGCAACTCAACATCAGGCGCAAGCCTTACATCTCCATGTGACCACAACCTAACCTTAGCACAAGTGCTTTTCGCAACTCGCGAGTTCATGAGTCAAATACCCTCGACTCCTCTTTCTCCAAATGTCAATACCTGAGATGTGATATGGGTATGGCTCCTCCTTGTTAGCACCTTAAATACATAACCACTTGCTAGGTTAAGTGCTAGCACTACTCACAACTCGCGAATTTGTGAGTTGCAGTGTTGAACCCTCATGCTCCCCCTTTCCGAAATCCCGAAGCATGATAAGTCAGTGATGGTTTGAATCCTTTAGCACTACTCGCAACTCACGACATTGTGAGTTGGAGGGTTGAACCCTCGTGCTCCTTCTTTGAGAAACCCCGATGCATGATAATTCAATGATGGGTTGACTCCTTCCAAGGTGACGTTTGTCCACCACCTGTCACCTGCTTCCACCTTTCTCTGGGTGTTTGTTGTTATGCCACCTGTCAATCACATGGTCCCCACCTAACGGATGTTCCATGTGTTCACACGAACCCTCGGCGCTTGGCACTTTGTGAATTCTATAGTCAAAAAGAAACTCTTTCAACCCATGAACCCCCGATATGCGATACCACGCAGAGGTTTTAATCCATTGTTCCTCCTGTGGATTGGATCCACTGGTCTAGATCTCCTCCCCTACTCCTCGCAACTCATGACTTCGTGACACTAAGAATTTGGTGTACCCTCCAAATTCACGAACCCCGAATTCGCGAAATCATCTAGATCTCTATCACCTGTCCTCCAAAATGGATGATCCTGATGCTTTCGGGACTTGACGAGTCCTCTTCCTTCTGTTGTTACGAGGTTTAAACCTCACACACCTTTTTTGGATCCGATGGCTCACAAAAACTCGATAATTCTCCCTCGAAGTTTCTGCCATCCATTCTACCCTTCTATGTGGCTTCCCAAGGATTAAACCCCTCGCACCTTCTCCCAGATCCGACGGCTATCGATCCTTGGTGCTAGATCTAATGGAACAGATCCTTTTTCCTATGCACACCCAGGGACTAAACCCCGTGCACATATCCTTGAGCCAGTGACTCTCAGGTCACTTCACTCTAGATCGGATGGCTGAAGCGATTTCACGATCTCGGTGATTGCAAGTATGGGGTGCAAAATCCTCTGCTCCTCCAACTTCTGATTCTTGAATGTGTGGGGATCTAAGGGTTTAAACCCAGTGTGCCTTCACCTGATCCAATGGTTGTCGAGTATTGGCACTAGATATGATGATTCAGATCTATCCTCCTTAGGTGCTCTCCTCCTGCTGCCTGTACATAGTTTCAACGGTCCATATCTTTCCTCCCAGTGTTGATCCAACGACAATTGTACTCTTCCTCCTGAGATTTCTTGGCTTTTTGACATAGAAGATTTTCTAAGTCTCGAAGGTATCGACCTTCAACTCTTCCTCTTGTGAGCCCAATTCCCTTGGCTCTCGTTTATGTTATAGAAACGTTGTCCCTTCAGAGCTTCGTTCTCTTCGATATTTACTCATGCACACACTTTGCATTCTAGGATCTTGAATAACTCAGATTCAAGAAGTTTTCTAGAAAAGAAAAATCCTTACGCCCACCTGACATTCTTCTGCTCAATGCACACATTGCAAAGACTATAGATTATTCAGAAACCTTGTGAGTGTATTCTCATGTGACACTTATTCTCTCTGAACTCAAAATAGAGTCCCTCATGTGCACTCTATGCACATGCTCAATGCCCTTCTGGCAGAGTTTTACAGAACCTTCAGTAGTTATGTCATCTCCCCATGCTTTCGTTGCACAGTCTTCACCTCCAAAGTGTTCAGTAACTCTGAGGCTTCTCCTGAGTTTTGAATTCTCTTGGTGTGCCTGACTGGCATGTTATCCTCTGATATCAAACGAGAGATTCAGATACGCACTCCTTGCACTGGCTACAAAACCTCCTCTATTTTATTGTTCACCCCTTGCATAGCCTAAAGATCCCAGATAGAAATGGACAAACTCACAAACAAATAGTAAAATCTATCTATCACCTATGTCTACAACATTCATTCCTGAAACATAAACACATGAACAACAATATGCATGAAAAATTGCTTTCTATTAATTCAGAAATGCCTATACAAGGTGTTTATAGAGGCTGGACTGTAACAAGTCTCAACTCTGTCTCTTGAGACCTCTCTTCTTGGGTCTCTCCTCCTATCTCTCTACCCTAATTTCTTGGGAGACTTCTTACAAAAGAGGGATCTCTTGAGCTTATCCTCATCCACCACCTTTGTGCTATGGCTATCTCAGAGCGGCTCCTACTCCTACGGCTACATTACACAGAAGGAAGTCGTAGACCTGACTGATATGGACTTAGCTGCAGGTAACCATTAAAGGAAACCTCAACCACTACCTATACAAAGACATGATTTGGTCTCTATCAACTTTACAACATTAAATTCAAATTCAAATTTTGAAAAATGAGAGGGTTGCGCCTCTCCATTTCATGAATGCACGATGGATGTGTTGGCTGACTGGTGCTTATTCTGAGTTGGAGTGATGCTCTTGCATCATACTCCTCAGTTGGAAAAATCATGAGCTCCTACTCATGAGCTCCTCTTCCCCAGTGTTGAAATCCACCTGGATCCCAAAATTTCCCCTGGAGTTGTCCTCTGGCTCCTCTGCTTCACTATTGCTGCTACTGTTGCCCTGTTGCTCTTGTATGCTCCGTTCTGCTCAGCTTCTCATTGTTGGCAGTCTATTCTGTTGAACTCGACATCATGTTTATGATTTCTTCAATTACCTCTTCCAGCTGCTCAACTGGTTGGCTCTTTGTATCCAGTCTTCTCTGTTGCACTTCTATCTTCTCAGTGGGCATATATGCCCAATATCCCCTTCCATATTTATCTCTCTTTGTTTGTGGCACTAAGTGGCCACTCTGCTGGAAACTCCAGCTTTGCAGTATTCTCACTGAACTCTTTCTCAACTTCTTCCTATGGAATTTCTGCTACTGTCATTTGTCCCGCTGGCATACTTCCAACTTCTTCCATCTTAGCTTGTTGGATGTGAAAACTTTTCACAATCACCCTTCTCTCCAGGGCTTCCAATTCTTGATACAGATCAAAAAAATCTATGCTATCTACTTTCTCTTCTACTGTAGACTCTAGTGCTGCAGTCATCTCTTGTTCAGCTTCCTGGCTGAAAATTTTGAGCATTTCGGCTGAATTCTCATCTTCTGCTCCTTGGGAAAATGTCAGTGTTTGATCCATTTCTTCTTCCATGACAGTTTCTGTTGGATTTCCTTCTTCTGTTGCTTCATCTACAACACATGTTTTGGCCTCAACTAGGCTATCTGGTAGGAATACCCGAATTCCCCCAATAATTAAAATGCTCTTCTGATCCTCCTTCTAGATGGTGCAAGTTTTTAACTTGTCATCATATTCATTCACATGGTCTACAAAATCACATGAATATTCACTTATAAACACTCTTGGCTGACCTGAACTCACTCTTGAGTCCCTGAGACTTTCAAACAGTCTCACCTCTTTTTCCTTGCCCACCTGGCAATTTGGGAACTTTCTGTTGCCCACTTGCTAGTCTATGAGATCCAGTGATCCCATCTCATTTCCCACTTGGAAATCTAAACTTTCACCACTACCCCCTTGGTAGTACATGAGACCTTCCACTGATATGTTTCCATTGCCCACCTGGAAACTTGAAAGTCCACTTCTTCCCACCTGACATTTTATGAGATCCTCTGTTAATCTCATACCATTGCCCACCTGGAAATATGAATTTCCATGGCTGTCCTCCTGATAGTCTATGATATTCTCCAATGATCTCATTTCATTGCCCACCTGGAAATTCGAAAATTCATCCATGCCCTCCTGGAAGTTTATAGATCTGAAACTAATCCCTCTTCCTCATCACTAAGGATTTCTCTAAATTTTGGCTCACAGATGCAAACCAGCTCTGTTTCACATAGGATTTCGACATACCTTAGCCACTTCTTCAACTCTTGTTGTTGTTNTGCAAAAAGGTAGAATTCATTTTGTTATCAAATATAAACAACCATGAGTACAATGGAATTGAATTGCAAAGAGTGAATATGGCATTGTACTTAACAAAGAATAATCAAGTGTCATATTGTATGATTGTAGTTCAAGAACAAGAATCTATATGGAACAATTATTTCTTGAGTGCATCGTATTTTTTAACACAATTTCGTAGTGTACAACTCTTAAAAAAATATTATTAAAAAGAAATAATCACAAGTGACAAAATCCTTAAAAACTAGGTTCAAAGTGTTTTCTAGCAAACATTTACACTAAGAATCAACACTAAGATTCAAGATATTTTCCATGAATAGAAAATCTATATTACCTTGTTAATGTTTGTATTTGTATAATGAGTCAACCTATTCATAGATTGATTAGGTTCAAAGTGTTTGCTAGCAAACATTTACACTAAGAATCAACAATAAGATTCAAGATATTCTCCATGGATAGAAAATATATATTACTTTGTTAATGTTGGTATTTCTATAATGAGTCAATCTATTCATAGATTGATTCCATTTTAGGCAATCTGTAATGGTAATTATCCAAGCTACCAAGTGATGCAGACCCCCGACCCTCTAGCTGAGGTCTGCTCAAGATCGTTCTAAATTCTCCTCAAGTTGAAGTGGCTCCTTTGGTTCCCTGCTAGAACCTTCAATGAATCCATAGGTCCCTCATGAAAACCCGCACTATGCAACATAACATCAGGTGCAAGCCTTACATCTCCATGCGACCACAACCTAACCTTAGCACAAGTGCTTTTCGCAACTCACGAGTTCATGAGTCAAAGACCCTCGACTCCTCTTTCTCCAAATGTTGATACCTGAGATGCGATATGGGTATGGCTCCTCCTTGTTAGCACCTTAAATACATAACCACTGGCTAGGCTAAGTGCTAGCACTACTCACAACTCGCGACTTTGTGAGTTGCAGTGTTGAACCCTCATGCTCCTCCTTTTCAAAATCCTGAAGCATGATAAGTCAGTGATGGGCTGACTCCTTTAGCACTACTCGCAACTCACGACATTGTGAGTTGGTGGGTTGAACCCTTGTGCTCCTTATTTGAGAAACCCCGATGCATGATAATTCAATGATGGGTTGACTCCTTCCAAGGTGATGTGTGTCCACCACCTGTCACCTGCTTCCACCTTTCTCTGGGTGTTTGTTGTTATGCCACCTGTCAATCACATGGTCCCCCCCTAACGGATGTGCCATGTGTTCACACGAACCCTCGACACTTAGCACTTCATGATTTCTATAGTAAAAAAGAAACTCTTTCAACCCATGAACCCCCGATATGCTATACCACATAGAAGTTTTAATCCAATGTTCCTCTCGTGGATTGGATCCACTGGTCTAGATATCCTCCCCTGCTCCTCGCAACTCATGACTTCGCGACACTAAGAATTTGGTGTACCCTCCAAATTCACGAACCCCGAATTCGTGAAATCATCTAGATCTCTGTCACCTGTCCTCCAAAATGGACGATCCTGATGCTTTCGGGACTTGACGAGTCCTCTTCCTTCTGATGTTATGAGGTTTAAACCTCACACACCTTTTCTGGATCCGATGGCTCACGAAAAATTGACAATTCTCCCTCGAAGTTTCTACCATCCGTTCTACCCTTCTGTGCGGGTTCCCAGGGATTAAACCCCTCACATCTTCTTCTGGATCCGATGACTATCGATCCATGGTGCTAGATATAATGGAACAGATCCTTTTTCCTATGCACCCCCAGGGACTAAACCCCGTGCACATATCCTTGATCCAGCGGCTCTCAGTCCACTTCACTCCAGATCGGATGGCTGACGTGATTTTGCGATCTCGGTGATTGCAAGTATGGGGTGCAACATCCTCTGCTCCTCCAACTTCTAATTCCTGAATGTGTGGGGATCTAAGGGTTTAAACCCCGTGTGCCTTCGCCTGATCCAATGGTTGTCGGGTATTGGCACTAGATCTAATGATTCAGATCTATCCTCCTTAGGCGCTCTCCTCCTGCTGCCTATACATAGTTTCAACGGTCCATATCTTTCCTCCCAGTGTTGATCCAACGACAGTTGTGCTCTTCCTCCTAAGATTTCTTGGCTTTTTGACATAGAATATTTTCTAAGTCTCGAAGGTATCGACCTTCAAATCTTCCTCTTATGAGCCCAATTCCCTTGGCTCTCGTTTGTGTTATAGAAGCATTGTCCCTTCAGAGCTTCGCTCTCTTCAATATTTACTCATGCACACACTTTGCATTCTAGGATCTCAAATAACTCAGATTCGAGAAGTTTTCTAGAAAATAAAAATCCTTACCCCCACTCGACATTCTTCTGCTCAATGCACACATTGCAGAGCCTATAGATTATTCAGAAACCCTGTGAGTGTATTCTCATGTGACACTTATTCTCTCTGAACTCAAAATAGAGTCCCTCATGTGCACTCTATTCACATGCTCAATGCCCTTCTGGCAGAGTTTTACAGAACCTTCAGTAGTTATGTCATCTCCCCAAGCTTTCGTTGCATAGTCTTCACCTCCAAAGTGTTCAGTAACTCTGAGGCTTCTCCTGAGTTTTGAATTCTCTTGGTGTGCTTGATTGGCATGTTCTCCTCTGATATCAAACGAGAGATTCAGATACGCACTCCTTGCACTGGCTACAAAACCTCCTCTATTTTATTGTGCACCTTTTGCATAGCCTAAAGATCCTAGATAGAAATCGACAAACTCACAAACAAATAGTAAAATCTATCTATCACCTGTGTCTACAACATTCATTCCTGAAACATAAACACATGAACAACAATATGCATGAAAAATTGCTTTCTATTAATTCAGAAATGCCTATAGGTGTTTATAGAGGCTGGACTGTAACAAGTCTCAACTCTGTCTCTTGAGACCTCTCTTCTTGGGTATCTCCTCCTATCTCTCTACCCTAATTTCTTGGGAGACTTCTTACAAAAGAGGGCTCTCTTGAGCTTATCCTTATCCACCACCTCTTTGCTATGGCTATCTCAGAGTGGCTCCTACTCCTATGGCTACATTACACAAAAGGAAGTCACAGACCTAACTGATATGGACTTAGCTACAGGTAACTATTAAAGGAAACCTCAACCACTACCTATACAAAGGCATGATTTGGTCTCTATCAACTTTACAACATTAAATTCAAATTCAAATTTTAAAAAATGAGAGGGTTGCGCCTCTCCATTTCATGAATGCATGTTGGATGTGTTGGCTAACTGGTGCTTATGCTGAGTTGGAGTGATGCTCTTGCATCATACTCCTCAGTTGGAAAAATCAAGAGATCCTACTCATGAGCTCCTCTTCTCCAGTGTTGAAATCCACCTGGATCCAAAAATTTCCCCTGGAGTTGTCCTCTGGCTCCTCTGCTTTTCTATTGCTACTACTGTTGCCCTGCTGCTCTTGTAGGCTCCGTTCTGCTCAGCTTCTCATTGTTGGCATTCTATTCTGTTGAACTCGACATCATCTTTATGATTTCTTAGTTACCTCTTCCAGCTGCTCAATTGGTTGGCTCTTTGTATCCAGTCTTCTCTGTTTCACTTCTATCTTCTCAGTGGGCACATATGCCCAATATCCTCTTCCGTATTTATCTCTCTTTGTGGCACTAAGTGGCCACTCTGCTGGAAACTCCAGCTCTGCAGTATTCTCACTGAACTCTTGCTCAACTTCTTCCTGTGGAAGTTCTGCTACTGTCATTTGTCCCGCTGGCATACTTCCAACTTCTTCCATCTTAGCTTGTTGGATGTGAAAACTTTGCACAATCACCCTTATCTCCAGGGCTTCCAATTATTGATATAGATCAGAAAAATCTATGCTATCTACTTCCTCTTTTGCTATAGACTCTAGTGCTGCAGTCATCTCTTGTTCAGCTTCCTGGCTGAAAATTTTGAGCATTTCGGCTGAATGCTCATCTTATGCTCCTTGGGAAAACGTCAGTGTTTGATCAATTTCTTCCTCCATGACAGTTTCTGTTGGATTTCCTTCTTCTGTTGCTGCATTTGCAACACATGTTTTGGCCTCAACTGAGCTATCTGGTAGGAATACCCGAATTCCCCCAATAATTAGAATGCTCTTTTGATCGTCCTTCTAGATGGTGCAAGTTTTTAACTTGTCATCATATTCATTCACATGGTCTACAAAACCACATGAATCTTCACTTATCAGCACTCTTGGCTGACCTAAACTCACTCTTGAGTCCCTGAGACTTTCAAACAGTCTCACCTCTTTTTCCTTGCCCACCTGGCAATTTGGGAATTTTCTGTTGCCCACTTGCTAGTCTATGAGATCCAGTGATCCCATCTCATTTCCCACTTGGAAATCTAAACTTTCACCACTACCCCCTTGGTAGTATGCGAGACCTTCCACTGATATGTTTCCATTGCCCACCTGGCAACTTGAAAGTCCACTTCTTCCCACCTAACATTTTATGAGATCCTCTATTAATCTCATACCATTGCCCACCTGGAAATATGAATTTCCATGGCTCTCCTCCTGACAGTCTATGAGATTCTCCAATTATCTCATTTCATTGCCCACCTGGAAATTCAAAAATTCATCCATGACCTCCTGGAAGTTTATAGATCTGAAACTAATCCCTCTTCCTCATCACTAAGGATTTCTCTGACTTTTGGCTCACAGATGCAAACCATCTATGTTTCACATAGGATTTCGACATACCTTAGCCACTTCTTCAACTCTTGTTGTTGTTTCCTGGCCAACAAATTTTGAACAAGCCATTTGGCTTTTATGTTCAGAGGCCATTCGTACCTCCAGTGTACTTTCACCTCTTATTTCATCTTCAATGTCAGTTGTTCCATTCTCGCCCTTATCTCAACGAGTTCTTTCTCAATCTATGATTTACTCATCTACTGGTGGTATCCTTTTCCACCATGCTCATGGCCTTCAGTAGCCATTTCCATCCTTCACCTGCCCTCCTAGAAAGTATATGGATCACTCTACATCTGAGAGCATCTCTATGTTCTCCCACAGCTCACCTGACTGTCTATCATTTGTTTAACACCTTGCAACAATCACCACAGAGATTTAACAACCTGCTTCTTTCACCTGTTGTATACAAATGAATCTCTTCTTCTGATTCCACTTGATGTTACCAGAATTTCTCCCACCATCTCTCCTTTGTCTATGAACAAAGTAACGGTCTCCTCTTTATGTTTTTTCTGAAATCTATAGACAAAAATATGCTCTAATACCACTTGATGTGTATCAAAGTATTTTCTTTATATACTCTTCCTCCCTCTGCCTGCAGTCTACAGATAGAAAGTGGCTTTGATACCACTTGATGGTATCAGACTGTATCCCTTCACAGTCCTCCTTTTGTCTACGATCTGCAAACAAAAAACAAATATCGGCTCTGATACTACTTTATTCAGACCCCTGACCCTCTGGCACAAGCCTTACATCTCCATGCGACCACAACCTAGCCTTAGCGCAAGCACTTTTTGCAACTCGCAAGTTCATGAGTCAAAGACCCTCGACTCCTCTTTATCCAAACATCAATACCCGAGATGCGATATGGGTATGGCTCCTCCTTGTTAGTGCCTTCCACACATAACCACTGGCTAGGATAAGTGATATCACTACTCGCAACTCACGACTTTGTGAGTTGGAGTATTGAACCCTCATGCTCCTCCTTTGCGAAATATTGAAGCATGATAAGTCAGTGATGGTTTGACTCCTTTAGAAATACTCACAACTCGCAACTTCATGAGTTGGAGGGTTGAACCCTCGTGCTCCTTCTTTGTGAAACCCAAATGCACGATAAGTCAACGATGGGTTGACTCCTTCCAAGGTGATGTGTGTCCACCACCTGTCACCCGCTTCCACCTTTCTCTAGGCATTTGTTGTTACACCAACTTTCAATCACACGGTCCCCACCTAATGGATATGTGACGTGTTCACACGAACCCTTGGTGCTCGACACTTCGCAACTTTTGCATTTGAAAAGAAACTCTTTCAACCCCCGAACCCCCAATACGCGATACCATGCAGAGGTTCTAATCTAACGGTCCTCCCGTGTCTTAGATACAATGGTCTAGATCTCCTTCCCTTCCCCTCACAACTCGAGACTTCATGACACCAAGAATTTGGTCTACTCTCCAAACACACGAACCCTGAATTCGCGAAATGATCCAGATCTTTGTCACATGTCCTCCAAAATGGACGATCTGGATGCTTTCAGGAATTGACGAGTCCTCTTCCTTCTGCTGTTACAAGGTTTAATCCTCGCACACCTTTTCTGGATATGATGTCTCACGACAACTTGACACTTCTCCCTCAAAGTTTCTGCCATCTGTTCTACCCTTCTGTGCGGCTTCCTAGGGATTAAACCCCTCACACGTTCTCCCGGATCCAATGACTATCGGTCCTTGGTGCTAGATTTGATGGCCCAGATCCTTTTTCCTGTGCACCCCCCAGGGAATAAACCCCATGCACGTATCCTTTATCCAGCGGCTCTTAGGACACTACACTCCATATCTGACGGATGGCATGATTTCACGATCTCGACGATTGCATGTATGGGGTGTATCCTCCTCTGCTCCTCCAATTTCTGATTACTGAATGTGTGGGTATCCAATGGTTTAAACCCCATGTGCCTTTGCCTGATCCAATGATTGTCCAGTATTGGTGTTAGATCTGACGGTTCATATCTATCCTCCTTGCGTTCTCTCCTCCTGCTGCCTGGATGTAGTTTCAACGATCCAGATATTTCCTCCCAGTGTTGATCCAACGACATTTGTGCTCTTCCTCTTGAGATTTCTTGGCTTTTTGACTTAGAATATTTTCTAAGTCTCGAAGGTCTCGACCTTCGAATCTTCCTCTTGTGAGCCTAGTTCCTTTGGGTCTCATTTGCGTTATAGAAATGTTGTCCCTTCTGAGCATCATCCTCTTAGAGATTTACTCCTGCGTAGACTTTGTGTTCTAGGACCTCTAATAACTCAGATTCAAGAATTTTTCTGGAAAAGAAAACTCCTTAGGCCCACCCAACATTCTTCTACTTAATGCACACCTTGCAGAGCCTATAGAGTATTCAACAACCCTGTGGGTGTCTTCTCGTGTGACACTTCTTCTCTCTGAACTTGAAATAGAGTCCCTCCTGTGCACTCTATGCACATGCTCAATTCCCTTCTAGCAGAGTTTTATAGAACCTTCAGTAGTTCTGGCTTCTCCCCATGCTTTTGTTGCACAGTCTTCACCTCCAAAGTGTTCAATAACTCTAACGCTTCTCTTGAGTTGTGAATTCTCCTGGTGTGCCTGTTGGGCATGTTCTCCTCTGATCTCAAATGAGAGATTCAGATACACACTCCTTGCAATGGCTACATAATCTCCTCTATTATGTTGTTCACCCCTTGTATGGCCTAAAGAACCCAAATATAAATCGACAAACTCACAAACAAATATTAAAATCTATCTATCACCTATGTCTACAACATTCATTCCTGAAACATAAACACATAAACAACAATATGCGGGAAAAACTGGTTTCTATTAATTCAGAAATGCCTATACAAGGTGTTTACAGAGGCTGGACTGTAACAAGTCTCATCTCTTTCTCTCAAGACCTCTCTGCTCTGGTCTCTCCTCCTATCTCTCTACCCTAATTTCTTGGGAGACTTCTTACAAAAGAGGGATCTCTTGAGC
>JZKD02S0718840.1:110679-136572 GCA_000966675.3 Picea glauca | reverse complement strand
TTCACACATATTGACCAAAGTTATTGAATGCTTATCTTATTTATGATATTTATATTCATATAATATAACTTCAAATTGACAACTTATTGGATTTGTGTTGGATATGTAGGCATAGATAGCACATACATATCCCACATGTAGACAATAATAACAAGTGATGTTCCTTATACACATATTTTTACAATGTTCACAACTAATGATGCATACAAATAAATAAAGTAAAACAAACTTCAAATAATGGTCATTAAAGAAAGAATAATAATTCAACATTCATCCATCTTTAAAATTGAATTATTATAATTTAAACATGGTAGGAACTATGTAAGGAAACAAGGAATGATAATGTTATCAGAACCATGTGACCTAACACTAGTGATATATCCACTCATAGTAGAAACATTTTCTAATCAAAACCCATATCATATGGGAGTTTTTATGTTAGAAATAAAATGTTATCCCTACCTTATAGTTAACAAAAACTATTCATATGTATTGATATTTCATTGAATTTCGATTTAATAGTATTTTAATGGTATATCAATGTTCTATAGAGTGATCTCCTTCTCCATTCTTGACGCAGACCCCCCTTCCTCAGCAAGTTCTGCGTGACCTCTCGGTCTAAGGATCATTCAAATTCCTCTTCTGAGCCGAAGCAGTTCTTTTGGATACCTACTGGAACCTCAAATATTCGATCCACAGGTCCTTCGTGAAACTCCACCAGTGCATGATATGCACAAGGTGTAATTTTTCACCTGTTCATGGTCTCTGCACATGGTGGGACTCCTTGATTCTTGATGTCGAGAGTCCTTGACTCTTCGATCTCCCAGTATCCAAAATGTCGATTTTCCAAAATGAATTTACTCATGGTTAGCCCCCTGAGCTATACCTTTAGTCCATATGACCTCCCCTCATATGACCGCAGCCTTCTTCGGGGTTCATCAATGCAAGTCTCTCGACTCCCTATCTTCAAGACTCCCGAAAAGCTGATTTCGAAAATGTCAAAATACTTGTTTCCCGACCTTCTCCTCCTTTCGTGATTTTGGGTTTTTCGACACTGAAATGATCTGAACTTATGTCTACAGGATCCCCGAAATGCCGAGTTCTAGTATCCTGAAATATAGCTCCCCAACTTCTTCACATTTCACATTTTCAGACTTACAATCCCTGAAAACCTATGAACCCTTGTCTTTGAAACTCTAGAAGTTCCGAACTCTGATACACTGAAATGACGCCTCCCACAAATCCTTTTGGACTTCATGTTTTGGGTTATTCTGTTGCAAGGCTTCCTTCCTAGTCCTTTCTCTCCCACACTTTCGGTATCTGAAATGCCGAAGTGACGGTACGACCTTTTTTTACTCCTGGCCAAGATCAACGACTATGATCCACTCCTCGAATCAATGACCCTGATCATTTTAGAGTTTTTGTCCACAAGATCCCGGATCCTATGTATTGAGGATCTCTGAAATCCCGGTACCCGGTATGCCAAAACTTGGCCTACACCCTCGCGACTCGACAATGCTCCTTCCACTTTGTTTTCAAGAATTCACGTTTCTGAATTTCACGAATCCTATTGCACTAAGCCTTCGCTGACCTTTATACTTTCAGTACCCAAAGTACAAAAGTACCCTCCTGCTACCATGTGTCCTCTCCCTGGACGCTTCCAATCCTCTTTTGGATTTCAGGACTCCAAGATCCCTGTGGCACAATTCCTCTATCTTCTCGAATCCACAGTATCCGAAAACCTGGTGGAATCCCCGATCTCTACCACATGTCCTCCTATAAAGGGATGATCCAGATCGTTTTCAGGACTTTGCCATTGAGGAAATCGAAAGACTCCCCTCTGCGTTTCCTGATGTCTGAATGCTCGAAATGGGTGATCTCATGACACATGTCCTATTCTAAATGGACAACTCATATCTCTTCGATTATTTTGGGACTATCGCTATGGAGTGTCCCGACCTTTTGTCATCAGTACCTCCGAAATACCGAAGTCTGAAATCCCGATATCCATGTCTGTTGAGGACCTTTTGAGTTCTTTTTTATGCACTTGAGGATTAAACCCAATGCTTCTTCTGACAGATCTAATGGCTATCGACTGCTTGAGTGAGATCTGACGATCTAGATATACTCCCTTCCTATGCACTCCCCTGCTGCTATCTGGACGTGGAAATCCAATGGTCCAGATCTCCTTCTCGGCCTAATCCAATGGAAGCTATGCTCACGAGTTGAGCATGTGCTTTCTTTCGATCCTTGGAAGATTTTCCAAAATCCAAGGGATTCAACCTTTTATTTTCTTCTCTGCGAGTTCTTCCACTGTTTATCTGGCCTACGCACTCAAATACGCTGTCCCTCCTAATCTTCCGGGACTCTAAACTCTCCAAAGAGTTCTCCCTTTCAGTCTCTGCAACCTCTTGTGGCCTCTGTGCATAAAATTACTCTCCCTCTTGAGCTTGGCCTTTTCTGAAACCTTAAAAGGTTTCCACGGCTCATGCACACCTTGCAGAATCTCTACACGCTAACTCAGTGCTATCTCTTTTAAGCTTCTCCACTACTCATATCTCTAAGGAATTTATCCTTTTTCCTTCTCCCTTAGATCAAGAATCTTATGCCCTCCTAGCACTCCTTTTCTCAAGTAAACTTCTTACTGAGACTACAGGGTGTTCAACAACCCTGTGAAGATCCTTCCTTGGACTCTTCTTCAGTTCCAGAACTCAAAATATTTCTCTCTGTGCGCTCTAGCACCTACTCAATGCCCTCCTGGAAGAGTGTCCAGAATCCTCAGTGATTATGTTTCTCTATGAACTCATAATAGAGTTCCTCCTCAACACTCTATGCCTGTGTTCAATTCCCTCCTAGCAGAGCTCTATAGAACCATCATTGATTCTATCTTCCTCCTAAACTCAATATAGTGCCTCTCTGCACTCTATGCACCTGCTCAATGCCCTCTTGGCAGAGCTCTACAAAACTCCTCAGAGATTTTGTCTTCTACTATGTCCTCCTCTGCACAGTTTCACCTCCAAGGCATTCACCAACCTTGAGATCCTCCTTTGAGTCAATGACTTCAGGTGGTATGCCCTCCTGGCATGTCTTTGTCGAAATTTCGTAGAATTGGAAGTGCATTCTATGCACTGGTCATCAGAACCCACAGTGTTATGTCAAGTCTATCTAAATCTAAAGCCTGTGTATAGGAACGACCTTTTGGCTCTAACATCCTTGCAATATTAAATGTCCTTGATTCAAATTCAAAATTTGAATATGAGAGGGTGATGGCTCTCCTCCTCGTTGAATGAGCACTTGATGAGCTGGTTGGCTGGATGGTGCATGGATGGCATGGAGAGAGATGCTCCTGCATCATACTCCTCTGCTGCAAAAATTCATGATCTCTTTCTCATGAGATCTTGCTCATGAGCTCTCGACCCTGGCTTTTGAAATCCTCCTAGATCCCAAACAACTCTTTGGAGCTGTGTCTCTACTCCATCTATCTATTGTTGTTGTTGCTTCTGTTGCTCAGATGCTTCTGTTTTTGTTGCTTCTCTTCTCTTAGCTTCCCTTTGCTGGCAGTCTCTGCTGATTCCAACATCAACCTTCTGATCTCATCGATTATCTCATCCAACTGTTGTAATGGTTGGCTCTGTTCATGCAACCTCCTCTGCTGCAAATTCTTTTTGTAAATGGGCAGATCACCATGATCTCCCATGATGTATTTACCCTCCTTTGTGGCACTAAGTGGCCACTCTACTGCAGCTTCCAGTTCTGTAGTCTCCTCACTGAACTGTTGTTCAACTTCCTCTTTTGAGAGCTCAACTTCTACCAGTTCTCCTCCTGGTGTATCTCCAGCTTCCTCCAGCTTCTTCTCAGAATGGAATCCTCCTTCATCTGCTTCCAACCTGATCTATTGGATATGCATGTCCTGCACCTTCATCCTTCTCTCCAGGGCTTCAATATCTTCACACAGATCAGCAAGACTCATGTTGTCTGTCTCTTCTTTGGCTTCTTTTACTGCAAGTTCCAATGCTGCAGTCGTTTCAGCTTCCTGGATGAAATTTTTGTGCCATTCCTTGGAATGCTCCTCTTCTTCCTCTACTTGGGCAGCCTCTAACATATGCTCCAATGCCTCTCCCCTGACAGTCATAGTGGTTTATCCTTCTCTTATTCTTTTTTCTTCATCGAAAACACAAGCTTTTGCATCATCTGGGCTAAGTGGCAGGAATATTTTAATTCCTCCAATCATTAGAAGATTACTCTGATCCTCCTTCTGGATGGTGCAAGTTTTTAAATTGTCATCATCTTCATTCACATGATCTACAAAAACACATGATCTCCACTTACCAGCATCCCTTGCTGATATGAAATCACCTTCGAGTTCATGAGACTTTCACATAGCCTCATTTTAGTTCCCATGCCCACCTGGCAAATTGGGATTTTCCTACTTCCCTCCTGGTAGTCTATGAGATCCCGCAGTGATCTTGTCTCATTGCCCTCTTGGAAATTGGGAACTTCTACTCTGCCCTCTTGGAAGTCTTTGAGATCTTCAGCTGATCCCATGTCATCCTCACTACTGAGGCTTTTTCCATCCTCTGGTTCACACACCTAAACCATCTTCTCTGGTTTGTCAAGGTTTTCAGCATGCCTCAACCATATTCTCAACAACCTCTACTATCCTTTGGCCATCAATGCCTTGAATGGCCATTTTTCTTTCTTCCTCATGGGCCATTCATATACCCATCTCAACTCAACATTCTTCTACACCCACAGTGCTAGCTCATCCATTTTTGCCCTGATCTCAACAAGTTCTTTATCTCTTGCAGTGTTCTCCTGCTGCAGATGGTTCTTCTTTCTACCATGATTATGGCATTCAATAGCCATCTCGTTGTCTTCTATTTTCCCTCCTGGAAAATATGTTGTCACTCAGAAACCCTAAGTGTTTTCATAATCTCCTACAGTCCTCCTGACTATCTTCTTGATTGTTGCCTACTTGCAAACAATCATCACATATCTTCCATCACTCTATCTTCCCCTGCCTGTCTCTGCAAGCTACCTATGATACCAAACTTGTGTATATCAGAGTGTTTTCCTTCCTAATCTCTCTACCTAAAATATACAAATAGATTTAAGCTCTGATACCATAACTGACGCAGACCCCGCTGCCTTAGTAGGTTTTGCATGACCTCCTAGTCTAAGGATCATTCAAATTCTTCTTCTGAGATGAAGCGACTGTTTTGGATCCCTACTGGAACCTCAAATATTCGATCCATAACTCCTTCGTGAAACTCCACCAGTGCATGATATGCACAAGGTGTAAGTTTTCACCTGTTCATGGTCTCTGCACACGACCATTTCTTTTTTCCCGAAATGGAGTTTCCAGTTTCAGGACTCCTTGAGTCCTGATGTCGAGAGTCCTTGACTCTTTGATATCCCAGTATCCGAAATGATGATTTGTCAAAACAGATTTACTCGTGGTTATCCCCCTAGGATATACCCTTAGTCCATATGACCTCCCCTCATATGACCACAACCTTCTTCGAGGTTCATTGATGCAAGGCTCCCGGCTCCTTGTCTTAAAGACTCCCAAAAAGACAATTTTTGAAATGCCAAAATACTTGTTTCCTGACCTTCTCCTCCTTACGTGATTTCAGGTTTATTGACACCGAAATTATCTGACCTTATGTCTATAGGATCCTTGAACTGACGAATTTTGGTATCCCAAAATACAACTTCCCGGCTTCTTCACATTTCACATTTTTAGAGTTTCAATCCCTAAAAACCTCTGAACCCTTGTCTTCAGAACTCCCAAAGTTCTAAACTTCGATACGCCGAAATGAATCCTCTTGAAAATCCTTTCAGACTTCATGTTTCAGGTTCTCCTATTACAAGGCTTCCTTCCTAGTCCCTGCTCTACTGCACTTTCGGTATCCGAAATGTTGAAGTGTCAGTATGACCCTTTTTTACTCCTGGCCGAGATCAACGACTATGATCCGCTCCTCGAATCAACGACCCTGATCATTTCAAAGTTTTCATCCACAAGAGCTTGGATCCTATATACTTAGGATCTCCAAAATACTGATAAACAGTATGATAAAACTTGGCCTATGCCCTCGTGACACGGCAATGCTCCTTCCACTTTTCTTTTAAGAGTTCATGTTTTGGAATTTCATGAATCCTGTTGCACTAAGCCTTTTCTGATTTCTATACTTTTGGTACCTGAACTACCAAAGTACCCTCCTACTGCCATGTGTCCTCTCCCTGGACACTTCCGATCCTATTTTGGATTTTGGGACTCCACGATCCCTGTGGCACAATTCCTATGTCTTCTCGAATCCCTAGTGTCCGAAAACCCAGTGGACTCCCTGATCTACACCACATGTCCTCCTATGAAGGGATAGTCCAAATTTTTTTCGGGACATCGTCGTTGACGAATTCGAAAGACTCCCCTTTGTGTTTCCCTGTGTTTGAATCCTAGAAATGGGTGATCTCATGACACGTGTCTTCCTCTAAACAGATGACTCAAATCTCTTTGCTTATTTCAAGAGTATCAGTATGGAGTGTCCCGACCTTTTGTCATTAGGACCTCCGAAATCCCGAAGTCTGAAATCCTGATATCCACGTCTGTTCGGGACATTTTGATTTCTTTGTTCTATGCTTCAGGAGTAAACCCCATGCTTCTTATGATATATTGAATGACTATCGCCTTCCTAAGTGGCATTTGACTGTCTAGATATACTCCCTTCCTACGCACTCTCTTGTTGCTATCTGGACGTGGAAATTCAATGGTCTAGATCTCCTTCTTGGCCTTATTCAACGGTAGATGTGCTCCCCAGTTGAGCATGTGATTTCTTCCAATCCTTGGAATATTTTCCAAAATCCAAGGGCTTTGACCTTGCTTTTCTTCTCTGTGAGTTCTTCCATAGTTGATCTCACCTATGCACTCGAATACGTTGTCCCTCCTGAACTTTTGGGACTCTAAACTCTCCAAAGAGTTCTCCCTTTCAGTCTCTGCAACCTCTTGTGACCTCTGTGCATAGAAACACTCTCCCTCCTGAGCTTGGCCTTCTATGAAACCTTAAAACGTTTCCATGACTCGTACACACCTTGTAGAATCTTTGCACGCTAACTCGGTGCTATCTCTTCTAATCTTCTCCACTACTCAGATCTCTAAGGAATTTATCCTTTTTACTTCTCCCTCAGATGGAGAATTTGACGCCCTCTTGGCACTCCTTTGCTCAAGAAAACTTCTTGATGATACTACAGGGTGTTCAACAACCCTGTGAAGATCCTTCTCTGGACTCTTCTTCAGTTCCAGAACTCAAAAGAGTTATCTCTGTGCGCTCTGGAACCTACTCAATGCCCTCCTGGCAGAGTGTCTAGAATTCTCAGTGATTATGCTTCTCTATGAACTCATAGTAGAGTTCCTCCTTAGAACTATGTGTCTGTGCTCAATGCCCTCCTAGAAGAGCTCTATAGAACCCTCAATGATTCTATCTTCCTCTTGAACTCAACATTGTTCCTTTATGCAGTCTATGCACTTGCTCAATGCCCTCTTGGGAGAGTTCTACAGAGCTCCTCGGAGATTCTATATTCTACTGTGTCCTCCTCTACACAGTCTCACCTCCAAGGTATTCAACAACGTTGAGATCCTTCTCTAAGTCAATGACTTTGGGTGGTATGCCCTCCTGACACGTCTTTGTCCAAATTTCATAGAATTGGAAGTGCATTCTATGCACTGGCCATCAGAACCCTCAGTGTTCTGTCATGCCCTCTTGGCATGAACCCTCAAAGATCCCATAAACCTGAAATCAAATAGCTCCTGCAAATGCATACCTATCCATACATCTACAACATATAAAGAACACACATAGACATTCACACAACACAGTAATATGTAGGAAAAACTTCTTCTGTTTGTATTAATCAAATGCCTCCTTTACAAAGGTGTTTTGAGTGTGGACTGTAACAAAGTCTCATCTCCTTCTCTCTCTCTCTCTCATATTCTCTATTCTCTCTAAGAATACTAAAACAAGACCGAAAAATATCTTTTGCATGAGGGGGCTCTTAGAGCTCTTCCCTCCAAGCTACCTACCCTATTCAATTACATTGAATTCATAATTAAATGGTTGTCTAGTCCAGATTGGATCTAGATTGCAGCCTTACAACCATTAAAGGCTATATACATATAAAGCCTGCGTATAGGCATGAACTTTTGGCTCTAACAACCTTACAATATTAAATGTTCTCAATTCAAATTCAAAATTTGAATATGAGAGGGTTGCGCCTCTCCTCCTCATTGAATGTGTGCTTGATAAACTGGCTGGTTGGTTGGCACATGGATGGCATGGAGAGAAATGCTCTTGCATCAATTCTCAAATGATTTAGCCAAGAATTGGCATCTTTATGCCAACCCCCATTAAACAATAGGTAGCATATTTGATTTCATGTTAGTAGTCTCTTGTGCATGTACATTAGGTACCTAGTTTTAGTCAATCTCTTAATGGGGAAATAACTACTTATATGAGGATATGATAGGTTACATATCATATTAATTATAATATTATAAATTATAAACAATTTTGAATTTTCTCAGTATTTCTCCATGATTATATAGAAATGATACAACCCAAATCTTCAAATCCATATATAATATAACAAGATTGATGAGTGTCTCAAAAGGGGTTTATTTTTTTCCAAGAGCCAAAATTCATACGATTTACAATTTTTTTCAAGGTAAAAATTGGTTTTGGACATGGAGGAATATGATGTTAGGGTCAATAATCAACAACAAATAAACTCAAAAATATATCAAGAAAGGGAGTTAGAGAGTTTATAGTTAATAAATCCTTGAGCAGTCAGCCATGAGATGAATCGACAATCGTCACTTCAATGTTTAAAGACCTATAGATTCAAATGCCCTACTTTTCTATGCATGGATGATGAGTGAAGGATAACAATTTTCCATGCTTTCTATGGACACCTTACTTATCTTTGAGTTTATTGATTAATTTCTGAATGTCTAGTCTTTGCGCCTTCTAATGAGTGAGTACCTCTTTGGCTTGATTGATTTAAACTTTGATTTATCTCTGCGTTTTTAATTGCTCGAACTTGTGTACATATCTGCATTTTTATTGATAAAATCTGCATTGTGGATAGATATTAAGGAGAGATGTTGACACGGGATTCTCCAAACATTCCTCGCAAATGCTCTAGGTATTCTCAAGAAGGAAGAACAAGATCTCTTTCTTCGACTAAGACTCTGAGTGAGAAACAAAAATCTCGTCAGATGAGATTTTCAAATGAGTATGTGAATAGATCAACTGCACAACCTACTCAGGCTAGTGCTATGGATGCAACCCTCTTATATAGGTTGTGTATCGATACTCCGACACATGAGAATGTAGGGAATACCTTTGGATAAGAGAATATTTCTGGTAATTTTCTTTGATTTTGTTTATTTTTGTTGTATTTTCTTGTATTTAAATTTATGTGAGGTTAAATCTTGAAGTTACTTTNATGATAATGTTATCAGAACCATGTGACCTAACACTAGTGATATATCCACTCATAGTAGAAACATTTTCTAATCAAAACCCATATCATATGGGAGTTTTTATGTTAGAAATAAAATTTTATCCCTACCTTATAGTTAACAAAAAATATTCATATGTATTGATATTTCATTGAATTTCAATTTAATAGTATTTTTAATGGTATATCAATGTTCTATAGAGTGATCTCCTTCTCCATTCTTGACGCAGACCCCCCTTCCTCAGCAGGTTCTGCATGACCTCTCGGTCTAAGGATCATTCAAATTCCTCTTCAGAGCCGAAGCGGTTCTTTCGGATCCCTACTAGAACCTCAAATCTTCGATCCACAGGTCCTTTGTGAAACTCCACCAGTGCGTGATATGCACAAGGTGTAAGTTTTCACCTGTTCATGGTCTCTGCACATGGTGGGACTCCTTGATTCTTGATGTTGAGAGTCCTTGACTCTTCGATCTCCCAGTATCCAAAATATCGATTTGCCGAAATGGATTTACTCATGGTAATCCCCCTGGGCTATACCTTTAGTCCATATGACCTCCCCTCATATGACCGCAGCCTTCTTCGGGGTTCATCGATGCAAGTCTCTCGGCTCCCTATCTTCAAGACTCCCAAAAAGTCGATTTCGAAAATGTCGAAATACTTGTTTCCCGACCTTCTCCTCCTGTCGTGATTTTGGGTTTTTCGACACCAAAATGATATGAACTTATGTCTACAGGATCCCCGAAATGTCGAGTTCTAGTATCCTGAAATATAGCTCCCCGACTTCTTCACATTTCACATTTTCAGACTTACAATCCCCGAAAACCTATGAACCCTTGTCTTCGAAACTCTAGAAGTTCCGAACTTTGATACACTGAAATGACGCCTCCCACAAATCCTTTTGGACTTCATGTTTTGGGTTCTTTTGTTGCAAGGCTTCCTTCCTAGTCCTTGCTCTCCCACACTTTTGGTATCTGAAATGCCGAAGTGACGGTATGACCCTTTTTTACTCCTGGCCAAGATCAACGACTATGATCCACTCCTCGAATCAATGATCCTTATCATTTCATAGTTTTTGTCCACAAGAGCCCGGATCCTATGTACTCAGGATCTCTGAAATCCTGGTACCCGGTATGTCAAAACTTGGCCTACACCCTTGCGACTCGACAATGCTCCTTCCACTTTTTTTTCGGGAATTCACGTTTCAGAATTTCACGAATCCTATTGAACTAAGCCTTCGCTAACCTTTATACTTTCAGTACCCAAAGTACCAAAGTACCCTCCTACTGCCAAGTGTCCTCTCCCTGGACACTTCCGATCCTCTTTTGGATTTCAGGACTGCAAGATCCCTGTGGCACAATTCCTCTATCTTCTCGAATCCCCGGTATCCAAAAACCTGGTGGAATCCCCAATCTCTGCCATGTGTCCTCCTATAAAGGGATGATCCAGATCGTTTTCAGGACTTCGCCATTGAGGAAATCGAAAGACTCCCCTCTGCGTTTCCTGATGTCTGAATGCTCGAAATGGGTGATCTCATGACACGTGTCCTATTCTAAATGGACAACTCCTATCTCTTCGATTATTTCAGGACTATCGCTATGGACTGTCCCGACCTTTTGTCATTAGTACTTCTGAAATACCGAAGTCTGAAATCCCGATATCCACATCTGTTGAGGACCTTTTGAGTTCTTTTTTATGCACTTGAGGATTAAACCCCATGCTTCTTCCGACAGATCTAATGGCTATTGATTGCTTGAGTGATATCTAATGATCTGGATCTACTCCCTTCCTATGCGCTCCCCTGCTGCTATCTGGACGTGGAAATCCAATGGTCCAGATCTCCTTCTCAGCCTAATCCAATGGAATCTATGCTCCCCAGTTGAGCATGCGCTTTCTTCCGATCCTTGGAATATTTTCCAAAATCCAAGGGCTTCAACCTTTTCTTTTCTTCTCTGCGAGTTCTTCAATTGTTTTTCTTGCCTACGCACTCGAATATGTTGTCCCTCCTAATCTTTCGGGACTCTAAACTCTCCAAAGAGTTCTCCCTTTCAGTCTTTGCAACCTCTTGTGGCCTCTATGCATAAAATTACTCTCCCTCTTGAGCTTGGCCTTTTCTAAAACCTTAAAAGGTTTCCACGGCTCATGCACACCTTGCAGAATCTCTACACGCTAACTCAGTGCTATCTCTTTTGAGCTTCTCCACTACTCAGATCTCTAAGGAATTTATCCTTTTTCCTTCACCCTTAGATGGAGAATCTTATGCCCTCCTAGCACTCCTTTTCTCAAACAAACTTCTTACTGGGACTATAAGGTGTTCAACAACCATGTGAAGATCCTTCCTTGGACTCTTCTTCAGTTCCACAACTCAAAAGATTTCTCTCTGTGTGCTCTAGCACCTACTCAATGCCCTCCTAGAAGAGTGTCCATAATCCTCAGTGATTATGTTTCAGTATGAACTCATAATAGAGTTCCTCCTCAACACTCTATGTCTATGTTCAATGCCCTCCTAGCAGAGCTCTATAGAACCATCATTGATTCTATCTTCCTCCTAAACTCAATAGAGTGCCTCTGTGCACTCTATGCACCTACTCAATGCCCTCTTGGCAGAGCTCTACAAAACTCCTCAGAGATTTTGTCTTCTACTATGTCCTCCTCTACACAGTCTCACCTCCAAGGTATTCACCAACCTTGATATCCTCCTCTGAGTCAATGACTTCAGGTGGTATGCCCTCCTGGCATGTGTTTGTCGAAATTTCGCAGAATTGGAAGTGCATTCTATGCACTGGCCATCAGAACCCACAGTGTTCTGTCAAGTCTATCTACATCTAAAGCCTGTGTATAGGCATGACCTTTTGGCTCTAACATCCTTGCAATATTAAATGTCCTTGATTCAAATTCAAAATTTGAATATGAGAGGGTTATGCCTCTCCTCCTCGTTGAATGAGCGCTTGATGAGTTGGTTGGCTGGATGGTGCATGGATGGCATGGAGAGAGATGCTCCTGCATCATACTCCTCTGCTGCAAAAATTCATGAGATCTTTCTCATGAGATCTTGCTCATGAGCTCTCCACCCTAGCTTTTGAAATCCTCCTAGATCCCAAACAACTCTTTGGAGTTGTCTCTCTACTCCATCTATCTATTTTTGTTGTTGCTTCTATTGCTCAGCTGCTTCTGCTATTGTTGCTTCTCTTCTCTCAGCTTCCCTTTGCTGGTAGTCTCTGTTGATTCCAACATCAACCTTCTGATATCATCGATCACCTCGTCCAACTGCTGTAATGGTTGGCTCTGTTCATGCAACCTCCTCTGCTACAAATTCTTTTTGTAAATGGGAAGATCACCATGATCTCCCATGCTATATTTACCCTCCTTTGTGGCACTAAGTGGCCACTCTACTGCATATTCCAGTTCTGTAGTCTCCTCACTGAACTGTTGTTCAACTTCCTCTTCTGACAGCTCAACTTCTACTAGTTCTCCTGCTGGTGTATCTCCATCTTCCTCCAGCTTCTTCTCAGAATGGAATCCTCCTTCATCTGCTTCCAACCTGATCTATTGGATATGCATGTCCTTCACCTTCACCCTTCTCTCCAGGGATTCAATCTCTTCACACAGATCAACAAGACTCATGTTGTCTGTCCTTTCTTCGGCTTCTTTTGCTGCAAGTTCCAATGCTGCAGTCATTTCAGCTTCCTGGATGAAATTTTTGTGCCATTCCTTGGAATGCTCCTCTTCTTCCTCTACTTGGACAGCCTCCAACATATGCTCCAATGCCTCTCCCCTGACAGTCACAGTGGGTTGTCCTTCTCTTATTGTTTTTTCTTCATCAGTAACACAAGATTTTGCCTCATCTAGGCTAAGTGGCAGGAATATTTTAATTCCTCCAATCATCAGACAATTACTCTGATCCTCCTTTTGGATGGTGCAAGTTTTTAAATTGTCATCATCTTCATTCACATGATCTGCAAAAACACATGATCTCCACTTACCATCATCCCTTGCTAATATGAAATCACCTTCGAGTTCATGAGACTTTCACATAGCCTCATTTCAGTTCCCATGCCCACCTGGCAAATTGGGATTTTCCTACTGCCCTCCTGGCAGTCTATGAGATCCCGCAGTGATCTTGTCTCATTTCCCTCTTGGAAATTGGGAACTTCTACTCTGCCCTCTTGGAAGTCTTTGAGATCTTCAGCTGATCCCATGTCATCCTCACTACTAAGGCTTCTCCCATCCTTTGGTTCACACACCTAAACCATCTTCTCTGGTTTGTCAAGGTTTTCAGCATGCCTCAACCATATTCTCAACAACCTCTACTATCCTTTGGCCATCAATGCCCTGACTGGCCATTTTTCTTTCTTCCTCATAGGCCATTCATATACCCATCTCAACTCAACATTCTTCTACACCCACAGTGCTAGCTCATCCATCTTTTCCCTGATCTCGACAAGTTCTTTATCCCTTGCAGTGTTCTCCTGCTGCAGATGGTTCTTCTTTCTACCATGCTTATGGCATTCAATAGCCATCTTGCTATCTTCTATTTTCCCTCCTGGAAAATATGTTGTCACTCAGAAACCCTAAGTTTTTTCATCATCTCTTATAGTCCTCCTGACTATCTTCTTGATTGTTGCCTACTTCCAAACAATCATCACATATCTTCCATCACTCTATCTTCCCCTGCCTGTCTTTGCAAGCTACCTATGATACCAAACTTGTGTATATCAGAGTGTTTTCCTTCCTAATCTCTCTACCTGAAATATAAAAATAGAGTTAATCTCTGATACCATAATTGACGCAGACCCCGCTGCCTTAGTAGGTTCTGCATGACCTCCTGGTCTAAGGATCATTCAAATTCTTCTTCTGAGCTGAAGCGACTGTTTTGGATCCCTACTAGATCCTCAAATATTCGATCCATAGCTCCTTCGTGAAACTCCACCAGTGCATGATATGCACAAGGTGTAAGTTTTCACCTGTTCACGATCTCTGCACACGACCATTTCTTTTTTCCTGAAATGGAGTTTCTCGTTTCAGGACTCCTTGAGTCCTAATGTTGAGAGTCCTTGACTCTTTGATCTCCCAGTATCCAAAATGTCGATTTGTCGAAACAGATTTACTCGTGGTTAGCCCCCTAGGATATACCCTCAGTCCATATGACCTCCCCTCATATGAGCACAACCTTCTTCGAGGTTCATTGACGCAAGGCTCCCGGCTCCTTGTCTTAAAGACTCCCAAAAATATGATTTTTGAAATGCCAAAATACTTGTTTCCTGACCTTTTCCTCCTTACGTGATTTCAGGTTTTTCGACACCAAAATTATCTGACCTTATGTCTATAGGATCCCTGAAATGACAAATTCTGGTATCCCGAAATACAACTCTCCGGCTTCTTCACATTTCACATTTTCAGAGTTTCAATCCCTAAAAACCTCTGAACCCTTGTCTTCAGAACTCCTAAAGTTCCAAACTCCGATACGCCGAAATGAAGCCACTTGAAAATCCTTTCAGACTTCATGTTTCAGGTTCTCCTATTGCAAGGCTTTCTTCCTGGTCCCTGCTCTACTGCACTTCCAGTATCCGAAATGTCGAAGTGTCAGTACGACCCTTTTTTACTCCTGGCTGAGATCAACGATTATGATCCGCTCCTCGAATCAATGACCCTAATCATTTAAAAGTTTTCATCCACAAGAGCTCGGATCCTATGTACTTAGGATCTCCAAAATACCGATAAACGGTATGCTGAAACTTGGCCTATGCCCTCGTGACACGACAATGCTCCTTCCACTTTTCTTTTGGGAGTTCACGTTTTGGAATTTCACGAATCCTGTTGCACTAAGCCTTTTCTGATTTCTATACTTCTGGTACCTGAACTACCAAATTACCCTCCTACTGCCACGTGTCCTCTCCCTTGACACTTTCGATCCTCTTTTGGATTTTGGGACTCCACGGTCCCTGTGGAACAATTCCTCTGTCTTCTTCAATCCCTAGTATTTGAAAACCCGGTGGACTCCCTGATGTACACCACGTGTCCTCCTACGAATGGATAGTCCAGATCATTTTCGAGACATCATCGTTGACGAAGTCGAAAGACTCCCCTTTGTGTTTCCCTGTGTCTGAATCCGAGAAATGGGTGATCTCATGACACGTGTCTTCCTCTAAATGGATGACTCGGATCTCTTTTCTTATTTCAAGACTTTCACTATGGAGTGTCCCGACCTTTCGTCATTAGGACCTCTGAAACCCCGAAGTCTGAAATCCTAATATCCACGTCTGTTCAGGACGTTTTGAGTTCTTTGTTATACACTTCAAGAGTAAACCCCATGCTTCTTATGATAGATTGAATGTCTATCACCTGCCTGAGTGGAATTTGACTTTCTAGATATACTCCCTTCCTATGCACTCTCCTGCTGCTATCTGGACATGGAAATTCAATGGTCTAGATCTCCTTCTTGGCCTTATTCGACGGTAGCTGTGCTCCCCAGTTGAGCATGCACTTTCTTCCAATCCTTGGAATATTTTCCAAAAGCCAAGGGCTTTGTCCTTGCTTTTCTTCTCTGTGAGTTCTTCCATAGTTGATCTCACCTATGCACTCGAATACGTTGTCCCTCCTGATCTTCCGGGACTCTAAACTCTCTAAAGAGTTCTCCCTTTCAGTCTCTGCAACCTCTTGTGGCCTCTATGCATAAAATCACTCTCCCTCCTGATCTTGGCCTTCTATGAAACCTTAAAATGTTTCCATGACTCGCACACACCTTGCAGAATCTCTGCATGCTAACTCGGTGCTATCTCTTATGATCTTCTCCACTACTCATATCTCTAAGGAATTTATCCTTTTTACTTCTCCCTCGGATGGAGAATCTGACACCCTCCTGGCACTCCTTTTCTCAAGAAAAATTCTTGATGATACTAGAGGGTGTTCAACAACCCTGTGAAGATCCTTCTCTAGACTCTTCTTCAGTTCCAGAACTCAAAAGAGTTATCTCTATGTGCTCTGGCACCTACTCAATGCCCTCTTGGTAGAGTGTCTAGAATCCTTAGTGATTATGTTTCTCTACGAACTCATAGTATAGTTCCTCCTCAACACTATGTGTCTGTGCTCAATGCCCTCCTAGCAGAGCCCTATAGAACCCTCAACGATTCTATCTTCCTCTTGAACTCAACATCGTTCCTCTGTGCAGTTTATGCACCTGCTTAATGCCCCCTTGGGAGAGCTCTACAGAACTCCTCAGAGATTCTATCTTCTATTGTGTCCTCCTATACACAGTCTCACCTCCAAGGTATTCAACAACGTTGAGATCCTTCTCTAAGTCAATGACTTTGGGTGGTATGCCCTCCTGACACGTCTTTGTCCAAATTCCGTAGAATTGGAAGTGTATTCTATGCACTGGCCATCAGAACCCGCAGTGTTCTGTCACGCCCTCTTGGCATGAACCCTCAAATATCCCCTAAACCTGAAATCAAATAGCTACTGCAAATTCATACCTATCCATACATCTACAACATATAAAGAACACACATAGACATTCACACAACACAATAATATGTAGGAAAAACTTCTTTTGTTTGTATTAATCAAATGCCTCCTTTACAAATGTGTTCCAAGCGTGGACTGTAACAAAGTCTCAGCTCCTTCTCTCTCTCTCTCTCAGATTCTCTATTCTCTCTAAGACTACTAAAACAAGACCAAAAAATATCTTTTACATGAGGGGGCTCTTAGAGCTCTTCCCTCCAAGCTACCTACCCTATTCAATTACATTGAATTCATAATTAAATGGTTGACTAGTCCAGATTGGATCTACATTGCAGCCTTACAACCATTAAAGGATATATACATATAAAGCCTGCATATAGGCATGACCTTTTGGATCTAACAACCTTACAATATTAAATGTTCTCGATTCAAATTCAAAATTTGAATATGAGAGGGTTGTGCCTCTCCTCCTCATTGAATGTGCGCTTGATAAACTGGTTGGTTGGTTGGCGCATGGCTGGCATGGAGAGCGATGCTATTGCATCAATTCTCAAATGATTTAACCACGAATTGGCATCTTTATGCCAACCCCCATTAAACAATAGGTAGCATATTTTATTTCATGTTAGTAGTCTCTTGTGCATGTACATTAGGTACCTAGTTTTAGTCATTCTCTTAATGGGGAAATAACTACTTATATGAGGATAGGATAGGTTACATATCATATTAATTATAATATTATAAATTATAAACACTTTTGAATTTTCTCAGTATTTCTCCATGATTATATAGAAATGATACAACCTAAATCTTCAAATCCATATATAATATAACAAGATTGATGAGTGTCTCAAAAGGGGTTTATTTTTTTCCAAGAGCCAAAATTCATACGATTTACAATTTTTTTCAAGGTAAAAATTGGTTTTGGACATGGAGGAATATGATGTTAGGGTCAATAATCAACAACAAATAAACTCAAAAATATATCAAGAAAGGGAGTTAGAGAGTTTATAGTTAATAAATCCTTGAGCAGTCAGCCATGAGATGAATCGACAATCGTCACTTCAATGTTTAAAGACCTATAGATTCAAATGCCCTACTTTTCTATGCATGGATGATGAGTGAAGGATAACAATTTTCCATGCTTTCTATGGACACCTTACTTATCTTTGAGTTTATTGATTAATTTCTGAATGTCTAGTCTTTGCGCCTTCTAATGAGTGAGTACCTCTTTGGCTTGATTGATTTAAACTTTGATTTATCTCTGCGTTTTTAATTGCTCGAACTTGTGTACATATCTGCATTTTTATTGATAAAATCTGCATTGTGGATAGATATTAAGGAGAGATGTTGACACGGGATTCTCCAAACATTCCTCGCAAATGCTCTAGGTATTCTCAAGAAGGAAGAACAAGATCTCTTTCTTCGACTAAGACTCTGAGTGAGAAACAAAAATCTCGTCAGATGAGATTTTCAAATGAGTATGTGAATAGATCAACTGCACAACCTACTCAGGCTAGTGCTATGGATGCAACCCTCTTATATAGGTTGTGTATCGATACTCCGACACATGAGAATGTAGGGAATACCTTTGGATAAGAGAATATTTCTGGTAATTTTCTTTGATTTTGTTTATTTTTGTTGTATTTTCTTGTATTTAAATTTATGTGAGGTTAAATCTTGAAGTTACTTTCAAATGTGTGTGTAGATAGTCAATTGAGAGCAAGGGATGATAATGAGAGTGGCTTTCACAAAGATTCAAATGTCGGTGCAGAGGGTGAAGGTGGATTTAGAAGGTCGTGTTATCAAGAAGCATAAGATTACATGCCTACGTCCACCTATCCTTCATATGTTGGTGATGAAATTCCATGGGAGGGGAATACTGAAACAATGATACTTGAGAAATTATCAGGTGTTAAAAAGAGGTTGGAAAATGATTTGGTGGGCTTGGAACTCCCTAGGGAGAGAAAACAAAGTTTGCAAATTGTTTTTCATTCATTGAAAAACTTTATGGATGCATATCAGAATATGGGGCCAACCACTGACAGTTTTGTCAATATAATGAGGCGACGAAAGTCAGAGGTGATGGGTCCTGATAAATTGGAGGCACAAAAAAATAGATTTTCAAAAGAAGATGCCATTTCCATGTTCAATTTCAAAGAGGGCCCAAAGCGGAAGATGTTGAAGGTGAAATATTTTAAGCACCCTGACCTTGCAGGACATCTGTATAACAAACTTTTGGTGGAATATGAGAAATTGTTGTGGAACGATGAGGTTCGACACTATTTTGAAAAACACTTTTTTGCAGAGTTTTTCTTGCACATGCATTCTGATTATACTAGTCTACCGTCCAAATATTATGGGACTGGTAAAGGATGTACATATGATCGCAAAGGTGCATATCAAAGTGCAACATTGCCGAGGCCTCCACAACCTTTAGTACATCGCCCAATAGGGGCATTTTCTTCACTTTCAGAGTTCCAAGCTACATGATAAGATTGCAAAGAGGCCAAGACTGCAATCAGGGAAAATTTGGAAGCTATTTTTTATGGTGTTGATGTTGGCATGAAGCGTCAGTGAGCGGAAGTTAATTTTCGAGGCACATTTGCTGATAAAACAAATGCAGAGTTAGATACAATGTGAGCAAAATATCTTTTGGAGTATGCAAAATATTGCAAGGATGGTTGGAAAAAGGTCATTGAGAATGATGACCTGAACCGTAGATTGGTATGTGTTCTATTTACAAATTTTTTGACACATTTTATGATAGTCTACTTCTAGTTATAGATTTAGATATCATTGTCTCTATAAAAATAATTGAGTTCTTCTTGCCGTTAATTTCAATTTGTAGATATGTTAAACGAATCTCCAGTCGGTAGGAGACTTGATTTAACAAGTTTAAATTTGGATGGGTTGAATCAGCGATGTGTTTTCTAATAGTTGTTCGATCTCCACTCTTTTTAATAAGATATCAACAACATTTATAGTTTTGTATAATTGTGAACACATTGAATCCTAGATTTAATTCTTAGTTGTGTTGTTCACGGATCTCTATTCCATCTCCTACTACTTGGGCATGCTTGTTTCAATTCTCATTGGGATATTTTGAAGAGAGTGGGAGTTCACAAGTATCATTTAATGTATTAAATCACTTAAATTTAATGTGTTATAATCATTTAAATATAATTTTTCAAATTTTGAATGTGTTATATAGGCTAATGTGGAGAAGAGAGTACGTGAGAGTGTGCTCGGAAGGAATATTGGGATTGAGGAAGTAGAGGAAGAACCTAGATTAGGGAAGGATGTGTCCATTCAGGATGATTCATAAATGTATGTTCTTGACTTTTATCAAATTTTTAGTTTAGCCTTTCCTATTCAATGCTTTGATTAATTAGTTTGAAATATATAGAACCCCTAGATAAGTTTATCTTTGTCTTAAATGGTGTACATTCAAACTTATTTAAGGTTAGATCATGATGAAGAACTAATTTTCAACTTGAACATGTTTGAATATTTGAGAACAAACTTTATCCCACATCAGAAAAGACAGCTTCTAAATTTTCCTCGATTGCATTCCTTGATTTATTTTCCAAGAATGGTGTAGTATGGACAAATTTGCGTTTTCTACATACAATGAAGTGAATTCCTTCTTGCCAGGGTATTGTTAAACTCTTAACAAAATTGGTTACTAATCACAAAAACCAACATTCAATTAGATTTACAAATAATCTCACACATATTGTATATGTGAGCTCACTCACATAATTTCAAAGAGAATTTCATTATATCTAATATGAATACATCCCATTTAAATGGTTTTTGAAGAATGACTTAATACACATGTGAAGTTTTTTGTTTTCTTCATGTACATGCAAGATTATATGAGAACATATATTCCACCAAAGAAAGAGGAGATAACCATTTTCCGAAAGAATGATTTTTAAAATTATGTTTTGTGAATTTTTTTAGACAATAAGTAGTTTTTTCGGAAGAATAGATTAATATGGATATTTATGAGTCCCTTAGTTTGAAAGGGCATCGCGGAATTTGATTATACGACTACTGCAGAAAAAGAAGAGAGAAGTATTTAACTGTTCAGGAGATTAGTATTTAATTTATGTGTAAATATGATCAAATAACATCACTTGGGATGAGAATTTCTGAAGGATTTGAGACTTTATCCACAAGGAGAATTTCACCTGAATGATTTTGGACTTTATCCACAAGGAGATAAGTATTTCTTTGGAAGAATGACTTAATATGAAGATTTGTGTTCATTTTCTTCATACACAGTTCTATATTTATTTTTAGATTATTATCTAACTCCGACTCACAATTTGTTTTACTAATAACACGATAACATCACCTGGATGAGAATTTAACCTGAAGGATTTGAGACCTTATCCACAAGGAAATAAGTATTTCATTGGAAGAATGACTTAATATGGAGGTTTGTGAACTTTCTTCATACACAATTTTATATTTATTTTCATACTATTATCTAACTCTAATTCAATTTGTTTTTTACCAAGAACATAATTTTTCTCTTTAAATTTTTTAAGATTTTAGATAAGATTTACAAATTGTTTAAATCTGTTTAAATTATTTAAATTGTTTAAGATTCCATGTACTCTTAATTGAAGAGTANAAATCTTCAAATCCATATATAATATAACAAGATTGATGAGTGTCTCAAAAGGGGTTTATTTTTTTCCAAGAGCCAAAATTCATACGATTTACAATTTTTTTCAAGGTAAAAATTGGTTTTGGACATGGAGGAATATGATGTTAGGGTCAATAATCAACAACAAATAAACTCAAAAATATATCAAGAAAGGGAGTTAGAGAGTTTATAGTTAATAAATCCTTGAGCAGTCAGCCATGAGATGAATCGACAATCGTCACTTCAATGTTTAAAGACCTATAGATTCAAATGCCCTACTTTTCTATGCATGGATGATGAGTGAAGGATAACAATTTTCCATGCTTTCTATGGACACCTTACTTATCTTTGAGTTTATTGATTAATTTCTGAATGTCTAGTCTTTGCGCCTTCTAATGAGTGAGTACCTCTTTGGCTTGATTGATTTAAACTTTGATTTATCTCTGCGTTTTTAATTGCTCGAACTTGTGTACATATCTGCATTTTTATTGATAAAATCTGCATTGTGGATAGATATTAAGGAGAGATGTTGACACGGGATTCTCCAAACATTCCTCGCAAATGCTCTAGGTATTCTCAAGAAGGAAGAACAAGATCTCTTTCTTCGACTAAGACTCTGAGTGAGAAACAAAAATCTCGTCAGATGAGATTTTCAAATGAGTATGTGAATAGATCAACTGCACAACCTACTCAGGCTAGTGCTATGGATGCAACCCTCTTATATAGGTTGTGTATCGATACTCCGACACATGAGAATGTAGGGAATACCTTTGGATAAGAGAATATTTCTGGTAATTTTCTTTGATTTTGTTTATTTTTGTTGTATTTTCTTGTATTTAAATTTATGTGAGGTTAAATCTTGAAGTTACTTTTAAATCTGTGTGTAGATAGTCAATTGAGAGAAAGGGACGATAATGAGAGTGGCTTTCACAAAGATTCAAATGTTGGTGCAGAGGGTGAAGGTGGATTTAGAAGGTCGCGTTATCAAGAAGCATAAGATTACATGCCTACGTCCACCTATCCTTCATATGTTGGTGATGAAATTCCATGGGAAGGGAATACTGAAACAATGATGCTTGAGAAATGCTCAGGTGTTAAAAAGAGGTTGGAAAATGATTTGGTGGTCTTGGAACTCCCTAGGGAGAGAAAACAAAGTTTGCAAATTGTTTTTCATTCATTGGAAAACTTTATGGATGCATATAAGAAGATGTGGCCAACCACTGACAGTTTTGTCGATCTAATGAGGCAGCGAAAGTCAGAGGTGATGGGTCCTGATAAATGAGAGGCACAAAAAAATAGATTTTCAAAAGAAGATGCCATTTTCATGTTCAATTTCAAAGAGGGCCCAAAGTGGAAGATGTTGAAGGTGAAATATTTTAAGCACCCTGACTTTGCAGGACATCTGTATAACAGACTTTTGGTGGAATATGGGAAATTGTTGTGGAACGATGAGGTTCCACACTATCTTGAAACACACTTTTTTGAAGAGTTTTTCTTGCACATGAATTCTGATTATACTAGTCTACCGTCCAAATATTATGGGACTGATAAAGGATGTACATATGATCGCAAAGGTGCATATCGAAGTGCAACATTGCCGAGGCCTCCACAACCTTTAGTACATCGCCCAATAGGGGAATTTTCAGAGTTTCAAGCTACATGATAAGATTGCAAAGAGGCCAAGACTGCAATCAAAGAAAATTTGAAAGCTATTTTTTATGGTGTTGATGTTGGCATGAAGTGTCAGTGAGCGGAAGTCAATTTTCGAGCCACATTTGTTGATAAAACAAATGCAGAGTTAGATACAATGTCAGCAAAATATATTTTGGAGTATGCAAAATATTGCAAGGATGGTTGGAAAAAGGTCATTGAGAATGATGACCCGAACCGTAGATTGGTATGTGTTCTATTTACAAATTTTTTGACACATTTTATGATAGTCTACTTCTAGTTATAGATTTAGATATCATTGTCTCTATAGAAATAATTGAGTTCTTCTTGCCATTAATTTCAATTTGTAGATGTGTTAAATGAATCTCCAGTCGGTAGGAGACTTGATTCAACAAGTTTAAATTTGGATGGGTTGAATCAACGATGTGTTTTCTAATAGTTGTTCGATCTCCACTCTTTTTAATAAGATATCAACAACATTTATAGTTTTGTATAATTGTGAACACATTGAATCCTAGATTTAATTCTTAGTTGTGTTGTTCACAGATCTATATTCCATCTCCTACTACTTGGGCATGCTTGTTTCAATTCTCATTGGGATATTTTGAAGAGAGTGGGAGTTCACAAGTATCATTTAATGTATTAAATCACTTAAATTTTATGTGTTATAATCATTTAAATATAATTTTTCAAATTTTGAATGTGTTATATAGGCTAATGTGGAGAAGAGAGTACGCGAGAGTGTGCTCGAAATGAATATTGGGATTGAGGAAGCAGAGGAATAACCTAGATTAGGGAAGGATGTGTTCATTCAGGATGATTCATAAATGTATGTTCTTGACTTTTATCAAATTTTTGTTTTCTCAAATTTTTAGTTTAGCCTTTCCTATTCAATGCTTTGATTAATTAGTTTGAAATATATAGAACCCCTAGATAAGTTTATCTTTGTCTTAAATGGTGTACAKTCAAACTTATTTAAGGTTAGATCATGATGAAGAACTAATTTTCAACTTGAACATGTTTGAATATTTGAGAACAAACTTTATCCCACATCAGAAAAGASAGCTTCTAAATTTTCCTCGRTTGCATTSCTTGATTTATTTTCCAAGAATGGTGTAGTATGGACAAATTTGYGTTTYCTACATACAAYGAAGTGAATTCCTTCTTGCCAGGGTATTGTTAAACTCTTAACAAAATTGGTTACTAATCACAAAAACCAACATTCAATTAGATTTACAAATAATCTCACACATATTGTATATGTGAGCTCACTCACATAATTTCAAAGAGAATTTCATTATATCTAATATGAATACATCCCATTTAAATGGTTTTTGAAGAATGACTTAATACACATGTGAAGTTTTTTGTTTTCTTCATGTACATGCAAGATTATATGAGAACATATATTCCACCAAAGAAAGAGGAGATAACCATTTTCCGAAAGAATGATTTTTAAAATTATGTTTTGTGAATTTTTTTAGACAATAAGTAGTTTTTTCGGAAGAATAGATTAATATGGATATTTATGAGTCCCTTAGTTTGAAAGGGCATCGCGGAATTTGATTATACGACTACTGCAGAAAAAGAAGAGAGAAGTATTTAACTGTTCAGGAGATTAGTATTTAATTTATGTGTAAATATGATCAAATAACATCACTTGGGATGAGAATTTCTGAAGGATTTGAGACTTTATCCACAAGGAGAATTTCACCTGAATGATTTTGGACTTTATCCACAAGGAGATAAGTATTTCTTTGGAAGAATGACTTAATATGAAGATTTGTGTTCATTTTCTTCATACACAGTTCTATATTTATTTTTAGATTATTATCTAACTCCGACTCACAATTTGTTTTACTAATAACACGATAACATCACCTGGATGAGAATTTAACCTGAAGGATTTGAGACCTTATCCACAAGGAAATAAGTATTTCATTGGAAGAATGACTTAATATGGAGGTTTGTGAACTTTCTTCATACACAATTTTATATTTATTTTCATACTATTATCTAACTCTAATTCAATTTGTTTTTTACCAAGAACATAATTTTTCTCTTTAAATTTTTTAAGATTTTAGATAAGATTTACAAATTGTTTAAATCTGTTTAAATTATTTAAATTGTTTAAGATTCCATGTACTCTTAATTGAAGAGTAACTAGATCTTAAATCTTTTTAACTGTATTTGATTATGTTATTATTTCTTATTGTTTATTTAATATTTAGTTACAATATATATGCTAATATGTGTTGTTTTTTATTATGTTTTTAATTTTTACAGATGTCTAAATTATATTTGGTGAAAACTATGTTTACAATATATTTTTGTGGGAAATAGTATGTTGGAGGATGACACTTAACTCTTTTGGTATGTATGCCAAAAAATTTTTAATCATAATTTTTGAATTCTGTATTATTTCACATGTTTGAATTGTAATTTTTTAAGTTTTGAATTCTGTTTTTTTTGCAAGTTTGAATTTCATGTATGAAGTGATCTATCTTAAAGCGATGGATTAAAGTCTAGAATTTTGGAGTTAAATGTCTTAGTTTTTGTTATCATCCTAAAATGGATGTGGAAGTT
>JZKD02S0718840.1:99711-110586 GCA_000966675.3 Picea glauca | reverse complement strand
ATGGAATTCAAAATAACAATTATTGTCTCATATTTGATTTCTCAAAGTTATAGAAAAAATGACAAATTTAACTAGTAATGAATTAATGTTTTGTATATTCTCCTTTTTATAATGCATTAAATTAAGCATCAAACTATTAAACACTTTTCTTTTATGTATTAATTTAAATGTTTCATTTTATGTGTACTGTCAAAAATATGATTCTATTGTCAAAAAGTGCCAAAGTTAACTAGTAATGAACGTTTTGTGTATTTTCGTTTTTACAATGCATTAAATTAAGCATCAAACTTTTAAACTTTTTTCTGCTAAATATTAATTTAGATGTTTCATTTTATGTTCATTGTGTACTATCAAAAATATGATTCTATTGTCAAAAAGTGGCAAGGTTAACTAGTAATGAACTAATGTTGTGTATTGATTCTCCTCTTTACAATGTATTAAATTAAGCATCAAACTCTTAAATACTTTTCTTAATTTAAATGTTTCATTCTATGTTCACTGTGGACTATAAAAAATCCAAAGAGAAGTCAATTCTCTCAAATCAAGGATAGAAGAGATGTTCAAATTATAATAATTAGGTAGAAACAATATCCAAAATTAATTATAGGTAATGTTTATACAGTAAAATCTTGAGATATAAGAGATGTTCAACTATTTTTTGGTTTGTGTGTTAACGATAAAATAAAATTCTCAAAATGATGTGACAATAAAATAAAACCTTAAAATGGAAGAGATTCAAACTCTTCTTTGATTTTATCTTTAGCTTTAGTATGTGTATATTAGAAAATGTAGTCATTAAAAAAATGCTAAATCTATAAGAGATATTCACCTAAAGGTTCTTATACCCTTAATAAAATAAAATCCAAAGATAAATCAATGCTCTCAAATCAAGGATAAAAGAGATGTTCAAATTACAATAATTACATAGAAGAGATATCCAAATTAATTATAGGTACTGTTTATATAATAAAATATTGAGATAGAAAAGATGTTCAAATATTTTTCGGTTTGTGTGTTAATGATAAAATAAAATGCTCAAAATGATGTAACAATAAAACAAAACCTTAAAATGGAAGAGATTCAAACTCTTATTTAATTGTATCTTTATCTTTAGTATATGTATATTAGAAAATGTAGTCATTAAAAAAGTGCTAAAGCTATAAGAGATATTCCCCTAAAGGTTCATATACCTTTAATAAAATAAAATCCAAAGAGAAGTCAATGCTCTCAAATCAAGGATAAAAGAGATGTTCATATTACAATACTTAGGTAGAAGAGATATCTAAATTAATTATAGGTAATGTTTATACAATAAAATCTTGAGATAGAAGAGATGTTCAACTCTTTTTTGGTTTGTGTGTTAACGATAAAATCAAATGCTCAAAATATTCAAAATAAAAAATATGTTTAGTTCAACTTTAATTTATATAATGCTCGTAAAATAAAATAAAAATCGGAATGAGTTAAAATTTGAAAAAATATTGTCAAAAATTTGAAAAATTAAAGGAAAAACTATTTAGGAAAAAAATGCACATGAGATCTGTTAAATAAATTGGTTTACATAGATGTGCACTTAACTAATAAAAACAAGTAAAGGAAAAAGTAAAGTAAAGATAGGCATATGAGATGATAGATGCAAACTCATAGAATGTGAACTATTGTTTAAATATATTTAAGAATATGCAAACTCAATAGATGGACAAGAAAAAAATGAATTGTCAAACATACAATATGTACCATTGCATATTTATTTAAGAATATATGATAATAGACATCATGTTAAACCATGAAAAATGTATTTGAGAATATATTATGGTAGTAGAAAACACTTTAAACCATGCAAATCCTATGCTGGTATGAACTGTACTAAAACGAAGAAATTTTCATGATCTATCAATTTACTTTCAGAAAACTTTTGTTTGATTTTGGAAGAAGGTAACCAATGTGGAATTCAAGGGAGGACGTATGCATTCAAGCATTGTGTTTTAGACATGCCAAGGAACAACATATACCCCTTGTACAACTCAGATAACATATATGAAAGAGAATTACATTAAGAAAACAAAGAGATGATAGAAGAGATGTTCAATTCTTTTTTGGTTTGTGTGGTAACGATAAAATAAAATTCTCAAAATGATGTCACAATAAAACAAAACCTTAAAATGGAAGATATTCAAACTCTTCTTTAATTTTATCTTTATCTTTAGTATATGTATATTAGAAAATGTGGTCATTAAAAAAATGCTAAAGCTATAAGAGATATTCGCCTAAAGGTTCTTATACCCTTAATAAAATTAAATCCAAAGAGAAGTCAATGCTCTCAAATCAAGGATAAAATAGATGTTCAAATTACAATAATTAGTTAGAAGAGATATCCAAATTAATTATAGGTAATGTTTGTACAATAAAATCTTGAGATAGAAGAGATGTTCAACTCTTTTTTGGTTTTTGTGTTAACGATAAAATAAGATGATAAAAATATTGAAAATAAAAAAGATGTTCAATTCAACTTTAATTTATATAATGCTCATAAAATAAAATAAACATCGGAATGAGTTAAAATTTGAAACAAGATATTATTAGAGTAGAAAATATAATGGTTGAAAAACACAATAGAAAATATTATTTGTGTAATGGTTGAAAAACACAGATAAAATATGGTTGAACCATATTTTATTTGTGTTTTTTAAGAATGATCTAGAGTTTTTCATACATGTACCATTTTTATAAATATCATATTTGAAAATATGTCTGAAGATAGTCAAAAGAAGTCATCAAAATCTGGATTGTACTTTGAATAACAAATAAAAATTTATGGAATGTACACATGTGCCACTTGCTTAAAACCATTGTAATGGTAGTCCATGTTCAATTATTCTTCCATGATCGACTTTGGACATTTTTCATTTTCTAATTTTTTTTTTCAACTTCTATTAACTTTATGCGCACTGCACATACCAAATGACAATATTGACAACTTGTGACATCTGATTGATAGTCTTGAAAGTGAACATCAGTATCTGCTTGATGGGTTTCTTGAAAAAAATATCCTTTCAATACAATGGATACTCTTTCATATATAAAATCGTTATCATCAAAATATTCTAGTAGCCTCATCTTTTGTTTCATGTATCACATCAAATAATATTTCACGTTTTCAGTGTTGTCTACAGGTGAAACCATGGAAAAAAAATCTCATGCAAATAATTGGATATATTGGACAAAAAATAATTCGTGTTAGATTATGAGACAATTACATCTACAAGTTATTTGAAAAAAATTAAACATAAATTTTTTACCTTCTCTAACAAGATCAAAAACTCTATCGCCATCAACTGACACTATAGTTCCATTTGAATCCATCTCCTTTGAGCTTGCAAGTGACATTTTCCCTTTTACATTAAGTTTAGTATGTCTCCAAGCTTTAACATATCCTTCATTTTCGTTCTCGCAAATATCTATGGATTTTGTGTCCTCTATGCAAACTGAACAAAAACAAGATTCATTTATTCTATCAAATGCAAACCCATTTTGAAAACGTTTTGTTTTAACTAAATTTATTTTCTATGTCCTTGGTATTGTGCTGGCGTCATATGGGATTGATCTATTTACATCTTCAATTCCAACATACCAAAAAGACATGCACAAGAAAAAAACTTGTTAACTTGAAATCTCTGAAGAAAATGATTGAAGATTGAATATAAATTTGAACATGTTCAAATTTATATATCCTATGTACATACATGTAACATTTATATATAGAAACACCTACGCACATCCCTTGATGGATTATATTCATGGATTAATGCCATTTTGCACCATTCAACAACTTGTCCAGCATATTCAAATCGATTGGCATGAGGGTCCAAATGATACCTTCGAAGTGCTCATTTTATACATGCCCCTGCACCGTCGTGCTCTCATTTTCCATGACCAGTCTAAAAAAAAATTCAACAATCTATAATGTTTAATTTTTTATAAAGACTACATAACCAATATAATGATAGTCCAGATTTGAACTGACCTGCACACCCATCGAACCATATCCAATATCGATCGAATTTGATTTCGCGTTCTTTCAATGTATCATAAAATTTATCAAAACAATGTTGTACATAATATGTGTCATGTTCTCAATCATCACTTATATAAAAGTGATATTCTTTAATAACATGTCGATTGTCATTGGTGCTTTCTATGTTATCAAGAATCCATTGAGCATGTCTATATAGAACGTGGACAAATATTGTGACTTGACCAGAATGATAATATTCACTCTGTATTTATTTTTGTGCAGTGAATGTGTAATTCTCTGCAAAATCAACTACATACAGAATTTTCCCCAGTGGAAACACTTCACGAGATTGTTTGACTTATAGATATTTCCATCGAGAACTATGTGAATTCTTGGTGTATTGATAGATTTATTCCTCAAACTTCTTCAAAAAATCTATCATGCTGATTTTATGTACCTTCAAATCAATCCTTTTGGAAATAACATTTGAAGAATGTGGAGTTGTGCTGCTCATATATTCATATATCTTCCAATTGACTCTTATATTAGAAAATTATTGATCATTCATATCAATATGATACTTTGAATGAAACAAAATTAGATTTCCACAACGATCACATTTCTTTCCACCAACACATTGTTTTTTGTAAAATAAATCATCATCTTCTCTTTCACATAGAATTTCAAATATAAAAACACGGAATGTGGAAGGAGGAGGTGAACCTGGCCATAAAGTTTTACCTAAATACAAAAAATTGTCGTAATACAACTCAAATTCCACATGATAACAATAACAACAAGTGTCACAGACAGTGATGGGTCTAACAAACCATGGTTTTTGTTTCACAAATGTATTGATGAGAATTTTAACTTCTTTTTGCTCTTCTTTGAACTTATTGAACAACTCTATTTGTGTCATTGACAATATATGTTTTGGATGTTCTTCATATTGTTTTTGTGCTATTCTTCGTCGCAACACATCCCTTGTATTGTGAAAGTCTATCTTTGTAGGGTTGTCTAGAAATCATTGTCCAACAAGCCAATTCATCATTTACATCTATTTTCAATCGGAATTTTCTATGTGTGTGCAATTTTTTTCTTGACGTTCCCATCATTTTTACCATGTGTCATGTCAAACGATATTTTATATTGCTCCCTGAAACATTTTTTGTTTGTAACGTTCTATGTTCAACACAGACATCTTCTTTTTGAGATTTTCCAAAAGCTTTTAATACACTATTTATATTGTTAAAGACATTATATTTCACCTTTGTATCCTTTGTCAACTTTTGAATACTCAGTAGTGATGTAACTTCTTTTAACTTTCTTGAATTCATTAGACAAAGTAAAAGCTGAGCTTGTACTGTTACTGATTCATCTTTTAAAAAAGTATTATACATATTCTTAGTTCGATATCTTATATAATGCTTAGATTTTTTCTTCCCAAATTTGTGAGCATCAACATTTTCTAATATTTCATCATCAATGTTGATAGATTCTCTTGCATATTTCAATTTAAAGTTTATATTAAAAAACATAACCCGAACACAAATTCACTAAATTATATATACTTCAGTGTTCATCTTGTATTAATTTAAATTTATGTACATACCTATAGGTGTTTTGTCTTCTGCTTCAATTTTGATTTCAACGTCTTCTGCTTCAATTTCGGTTTCAACGCCTTCTACTTCAATTTCAGCTTCAATGTCTTCTTCGACATTATGAGACAAATCTATTTATGTTTCTTGAAAAACATCAAATTGTAATTACAATCAATTATATTATTTACAATATTTTAAATTTGAATTCTATACTTTGAATTCTGTACTTTCTGAATATAGTCCCAATGTGTGTTGTGTGCTCGATCATCATATGTGCATGCATACCCGGTTGAACTTCTTCTTGTTGAAAATATCTATTGACATTATCATCATTTCTTTCATCAATATTTGCACATTCCTTTTTCTTTCTCTGATAAAGCTCTTTCCTTTGTTCGATTTGGCGAGTATCATCTCGAGTGTGACCAAATTTTCTCTTGCACAAACTTTTGTTTCCCATGACTTTTATAGTTATCTATAAAATACATGTTCAACAAAGACTTCACCTTGAAAAAATGTTCAATATTTATCTTTCAACATATAAATTGTTATTCCAATAAAAAATTGAACCATCAATTACGTTATTCAACAAAAACCAAAAATATGATTCAAAACGTTGTTCGAGTTCTGTAGAAAACCATCATGTATCGATATTGATCCTCTAATTAATCCTATGGAATAGAGGAAGAAATAAAGAAAGAAAAGAATACAAATGCAATCAGTAATAGAAATGCTTTGAAATCCCTATCCCTGAGCTTATACTTGTCTGTCCATCTGATGAATTGTGTTAAATGTGTTCGGACAAAAGCATATTTATACAATTTGGCTCAAAATGAAATGATACGACGTGTCTTTTCATTTTTTCCGACCAAAAAAATTCGCTCAACATTCGTTTGGCCGAAAGAAGGTTTTTTCGGCCAAAAACCTTGGAAACCGTTCAGTTTTAACGGTTTCCGTTAGATTTTAGTCTTTCGGCCGAAATAATTGTTTTCTGGCCGAAAGATTATTTTGGCCGAAAACATCAAATTGGGACTGAAAACAAAGACCAAAGAATTTCCCCAAGCTTATCTGAACTTTGTAGGTTGTGGAATCCTACAAATACTGAGAATTTGGTTTCGAAAATGATACCAACATTTCGAAAATTGAATCTACTTTCAATTCTTATAATTTATTTTCATTTTCTTAATTTTTATCTAATTTTATACAATTTAAAAAAAAAAACACTACATCATATTTTGAGCAGACATTATGATTCGGTGAAATCAAATATCGGTATCTATAAAAATATACACTAAAAAAATTGGAAAAAAAATATATTTAGAATCCTTAAACTGTTCTTTTCAAATGGGTATATTTAGATTATAGTTTTAAGTAAAAATTAAGATAGATACAAGGTGTAGAAAAACATGTGTTTAAAATCTGCAACTTTTTCATCTTGGTCAACTTAAAAAAATTCTAGAAATTATAATATTCATCTGTTAGATTCAAAATTATAGTCATAATAAAATAGAGTTTCTGTAGATTGTTGCAGTATATTTCGTTTCTTAAAAACATAATTTTAATAATAGATACATTGTTGTAGAAAAAATTAACTCATTATCATTCATTTCATGTTTAAGGAACATACTGTTAAACAATTGTCAAATTGACATATGAAATTGTGATAAAACAAATTTGAAAAATAGTCATTGGAAAGATAACACAATTCTTCACAAGTTTTGTTTTTACTATAAAGTGAAATTCTAAATTAAAAAAATACTTTTGTATACCAAAAGTTGAAGAACTTGTGAAAATACAGTTTGTTTTCTCATAAAACAAGCAAAAGTGTAACCCATATTCATGATCTCACCCAAGTTCTATGTAGAGTTTCTCCTCTAAGGTATTTAACAACACAGCGGCTTCACCTGAGTTGTTGTGACTCTTCTACACCCTCCTACCACATTATTTCCTAACTCCCCAGAGTTCCAATACGCACTTCTTGCGTTGGCTACAAAACTCCCAATGTTTTGTCGTGGAGTCCTTCCACAACCTAAAGAACCTAGAATGATAATTAAACTCAACAAAGATAGATAAATATATTTTCCCACTACAGATGAAGCCTCTCATGCATCTACAACATACATAAAAACACAAAGATAGCATTCATCAGATACACATAAACACAAAGAAAGTTCATATGCATGAAAAATTGCTCTCTTTCTATTAAGATGAATGTCTGATTACAATATGTGTAGGTTGGACTATAACAGAGTCTCATCTCTTTCAAGCTCTCTCAAAGAGCTATTCTACCTCCTATTTCCTCCTCTAAGGATTAGCTTCTAACTTGAAGCCACCTCCTATTCAGTAACAATACTCCTCCAGAAGCCTTATTCGGGCATATAATGCATCTACATATACAAGAGGTCCTCTCGGGTTCCCTACGACTACCTCTCCTATCGAAGTAACAACTAAAAATTACTAAAGCTCCATTACATTAAAGTCTCAGAGTGAAACTCCCAGATATCTTGCGATCATTAAGTTTCCGATCATTTCTCTCTTCTTCAATCATTCATTCAAAAGAGATCTACCAGAAAACACCATCTTTTATATTCCAAATAATTAAAAGGGTGCACTATGGATCTGAGTTTTCCCTCCATGTGGTATTTTTTGACGATGCTCCTGCATCAGTATGGAAAATATTGGTGAAATATGGTACTGTCTGGTCCCTTTCTTGACGCAGGATGGTCCATTTGGTGTACTGGTCCTTGTAGCTTCCAACACGGTAGTATTGTTCTTTAATGGCATCCTTGAAGGAATCCCATGTGGGGGAGATCGCAAATATTTCAGATTCCTTTATGGCCCTGTGCTCAAAGTAAGTATCCCACTAGTACTTAATATCGAGGATGACCTTAAGGAGTACAAAAGTAATTTTTTCCCTATCGAAAAAATTGTGGACCAAAAAATACCCTTCAAGGAGATTCAACCATTTAACCACCATACGCATCTATCACTCCTTAAAATAATGGAATATCAAAATTTAGTTTTACTTTGAAGGGGGTTGCATGGCCTCTTGATGGAGATGCTTCTCAAGTGGCCAATCGCCGAAGGATCTATGCAAAGTTGTCCTTCATTTCATTCGATTGTCGTGCGAGGACTTCCTCGAGCAATATTTTAAAAGGATCTTATGCTCCATCATATTTCTTTTTGTCCCCCATGGGTTTTTTTTAGGCTCGACGTGGATGATATTGCAAAGGATCAATTGGTTCAAGTCCCAACTTCTTATACCTAGATCTTGTCGAGGACATGCACGAAGAAAAAAAAATGAAGAGAAGACCTCTCTGATACCACTGATCTGAAATTCTTAGCGGAACGAAATGAATAACAAATTGAATACAATAACACAAAGATAAAAACATATATCCAGTGAACAATAACTTCTCTTGAATAAATGAAATAGGATGAAACTGTAAAATTACAGAACTTAAACAACTTACTCAAATGGTGTTAATTATCTCTAAGAAGAGATGTGAATTCTACACGCATTCGTCTGAGAAGAATGATTACAATGAGGATCCATAGGCCTTTTAAACATTATTCGTGAATGAAAAAACCCTATACATCCAAAAATCTAACCCTAAGAGATGAAATGCCAAACATTATGTGGGCTCCTATCGATAAGTTGGTACCTCAACTTCCGAGGGTCGTAACTTTTGAAAACAACATCCGTTTTAGGCATGTGATAGCTTGTTGGAAAGGTACTTCTGAGAACTACAAATTATTCCATCAAAATTTGACTTTGTCTATAACTTGACTATGGCAATCCAAAAAAATCCATTGTTTAGGGCCCCAAAATGGACGTGGAAGTACAGAAAGATGTGATGACATGCCAACATATAAAATAATTCAGTTAGATTCGATGGGAGGCCACCAATATCCACCTGAAATATGTGTAGGGCCTCATATATCCTCATAAGTGTAGAATCCACAATTACAAAGAAGTACATAAGAACGTGTTGAAATAAAAATTGCCAGGAGGAACCAATTGGAAAAGGTGGGTGGCCACCAATATCCACCCGGATCACAATATCTCACCATAATAACACAAATGTTCTCCTCCATGGAAGGCCAAAATTCATTTAAATGCATGTATAAGGTGCAATAATAAAAATATAACAAAATTACCTCTCCATGCCTTCCTCAAATTTCTAATTAATAACAATAGATGGAAAACAAAACATGAGAGTTATAAATCTTTAAATTCCTAACCATGGGAATGGATTGACATGAAGATATGACCCTTAATTTTTTTAAATAAAATACTCTTACTCCCTTCAAAAAAATATTACTCACTAATCAATAATTTTGATAGAATTAAAGTATTTGAATAATTTTTTTAAAACATAATTTCAAGTAATTTAACTAAATTTTAAATAATTTAAATATAATATGTAGTAGATCCCAATAAATTTTAAATAATTTAAATATAATATGTAGTGGATCCGAATAATGTTATTGTTGGGATGATGACCATGTTATATAAAACATTACCTATTTCAAAGTATTAAGGACTCAAACTTACATTAAAGATTAAATGTTTTCATATAGGGATGTTGTGAATTGACAAAATAATATATTTTCATGGTATGAATAAATAGGGAAAAATTTAGGGGATAAATTTAGCCAATGGATTGTTTTTCTATGGGTTTTCCAAAAAGTTTTGTCAATTTTTATTTTATCTAAAAATTATTTTATCCAAATTTCATTGAATAAAATTATTTTACCTTAAAACGGAACCGAATTTTATGGAAGTTATATAAAGTTCTGATAAATTTCAATATTTTTATAGAATCACAGTCAAACATTTTGCATTTTAAATGTGAAGGAGTTCTAAGATTCACCCAAGTTTCTATATTTTAATATAAATTTATATCCTTAAAATCATCTCTAAATTTTAAATTTTAATATGATTTATGAATGGACATAACAAACTTCCTTCTTTTTGCATTTGAAATTAGATTAATATGTGTTATCCCTGATATCTAGGGATAACTAGGAGATCATGTCTCGAGGCCCACATGGTCCTAGACATGGAGTACGAGAGAAAATTGACTTGAGCATGGCCCTTGAGGGCCCATATTTTATTCTTCTCAGCCAGACTTGTCCTGCCCGCAGTACCAGCCTCCATCACTACCGGCCTGGGCTTGCATCAGAAAAGGCTCTTGCTCCATGAGGTAATTGGTCCGAGGTATCATGGTATGTGTCATATTTGATCATTATAACCTT
>JZKD02S0718840.1:81981-99701 GCA_000966675.3 Picea glauca | reverse complement strand
TTTCATAATACAAATTAAAAATTAAAATTAAAATTAAAAACTAAAACTAAGAGAAATACATGACCTCTGTGCCAACCCTACATCTGCTGACATGACCTCTGTGCCCACACTCACAAATGCTCATGATCTCTGCGCCCACACTCACAAACGCTCACAAATGCCAACAAACATTACCAAACACCAAAAAATTTAGAAAAACATTTCAATATCAATGTGTGGTTAATATATAAGGCTTCTTTCAGCTGAAACATTCTTTCGGTTGAAAGAATGTTTCGGTTGAAATGTCTTTCGACCGAAAGCATATTGCCGGATGGAAAAAATCCGTCCGACTAAATTTTTAAATTCAAATTGAGGGTGTCATCACTGTAACATTAGATTTTATGTTCCACTTTTGGACCGAAAAATAGTTCAGCCGTAAAAGATATCTTTCGGCTGAAAAAATGTTTTTCGAAATTTTGGAGATTCGATTGTCACGAAAGTGTTACCCACCTCCATGATTTCACCCAAAGCATAGAGAGAAAGAGTCATTGAGAACTCTGTAGAGCTCTTCTAGGAGGGCATTGAGTAGGTGCAAGTGTGCACAAGGAGAACTCTCTGTCGAGTTCAAGAAGAAAGAGTGTCAAGAAAAAAACACTCACAGAGTTTTTGAATACTATGTAAGGTCTGCAAGTGTGCATTGAGAAATTTTTTCTAAGAAGTCACAAGAATCCCTTTCAAGAGGAAAGGGACTGAAACCTTAGAACTTGAGTAAGAAAAAACTCAAGAGAGGGAAAAGTTTTTCAGCAAGATTGATCTAAAGTCTGCCTATCTTTTTGTTCACATAGAACTTAGGGTTACTTGCCATAGCCTCCCAGCTTATGCACACAACTTTCAGATTATTGTGTGATGTGTGATGTGTAAGGCACTCTTAGAAAGCACTGTAGAATGATATCGTTAGGAGGAACCTCCACTAGAGCACTTCAAACACACTGATAAATTTCGCCAAAGATTTACTAGACGTAAAGGTGCAAACGTAAAAGTGAGGCAAGATGAAAATATGAAAGTGGAGTTAAATATATAATGTGTAGCCTTGTTAAGTTTTCATTATTTCAGTGAAGGTCTGACCTAAGCCCTTAGGTCTTGGTCTTACTAAGAACGAATTATTAGCCTATGTTCTGATCTGAGCCCTGAGGTCCTGGTCTTAAGGAGAACCAATTACTAGCCAATGTTAGAGGTTATTACCTTATTCTAGTCTCTTACCTTCCTTAATGGCACACAAGGGTAGGTCTTACCAAACACCTAATTTCAAACCCAAAAAGGGGGTCGGTCTTATGAAATGCCTAATTTCAAACCCAAAAAGGAAGCAACATTTCAAACCCAAAAAGGATGTATGTTATGTCCATTCATAAATCATATTAAAATATAAATTTAGAGATGATTTTAAGGATGAAAATTTGTATTAAAATATAGAAACTTGGGTTAATCTTAGAACTCCTTAATATGTAGAATGTTTGACTATAATTTTCTAAAAATATTGAAATTTATCAGAACTTTATATAAGTTCTATAAATTTTGGGCCATTTTTAACTTAAAATAATTTTATTCAATGAAATTTGGGCAAAAATGATTTTTAGAAAAAATGAAAATTGACAAAAAAATTTGGAAAACCCATGGAAAAACAATCCATTGGCTAATTTTAACCCCTAAGATTTTCCCGATTTATTCATACCATGAAAATATATTAATTTGTCGATTCACAATATCCCTATATGAAAACATTTAATATTTAATGTAAGTTTGACTACTTAATACTTTGACATAGGAAATGTTTGATATATCATGGTCATCATCCCAACAATAACATTACTGGGATCCACTACATATTATATTAAAATTATTTAAAATTTATTCGGATCCACTACATAGTATATTTAAATTATTTAAAATTTATTTAAATTACTTGAAATTATGTTTTAAAAAAATTATTTAAATAATTTATTTCTATTAAATTTATTGATTAGTGAGTAATATTTTCTTAAGAGAGTAAGAGTATTTTATTTAACAAAATTAATTGTCATGTCAATTCATTCCCATGGTTAGGAATTTAAATATTTATAATTCTCATGTTTTGTTTTCCATATATTGTTATTAATTAGAAATTTGAGGAACACGTAGAGAGGTAATTTTCTTGCATTTTTGTTATTGCACCTTATAAATGCATTGAAATGAATTTTGGGCCTCCATGGAAGAGCACATTTTTGTTATGATGGTGAGATACTATGATCTACGTGGATAATGGTGGCCACCCACCTATTCCAGCTAGTTCCTCTTGACAATTTTTAGTTCAACACGTTATTATGTACTTCTTTGCAGTTGTGGGTTCTACACTTATGGGGTTGTATGAATGCCTATACATATTCTAGCTGGATATTGGTATCCTCCCACCTAATCCAATTGATTTATTTTGTATGTTGACATATGAGCACATCTTTTTGTACTTCCAGGGATGTTTTGGGGCCCTAAACAATGTTTTTTTTGGATTTCTATAGTCAAGCTATAGACAGAGTCATAGTTTGACAATGTAATGCATAGTTGATGAAAATACCTTTCCAACAAGCTATCATACACCTAAAATGGAGGTCGTATTCAAAATTTATGATCCCGTGAAGTTGAGGTACCAACTTACCATAGGGGCCCACAAAACTTTTCGTGTTTCATCTCTTAGGTTTAGGTTTTTGGATGTCTAGGGTTTGGGCATTCTTGAGTAATGTTAAAAATTCCTCTGGAGCCTCATTGTAATAATTCTGCTGAGATAGATGTGTGTAGCATCCACATCTCTTCTCAGAGATATCTACCACCATTCGAGCAATTTGTTTTAGTTCTTCAGTTTTACAATTTCAACCTATTTCATTTATTCAATAGAAGTTATTGTTGATTGCATATTTGTTGTTATCTCTATGTTATTTTATTCAATAAGTTATTCATTTAGTTCCTCTCATAAATTCATATTAGTGGTATCATAACACTCCTCTCTTCATCTTTTTTCTTCATGCATGTCCTCGAAAAGATCTAGGTATGAGAAGTTGGGACTTGAACCAATCGAGCCTTTGCAAGATCGGGCACGTCGAGCCCCAAAAAAACCCATGGGGGATGAAAAGAAAGATGATGGAGAAGAAGATCCTTTTAAAATGTTGCTTGAGGAATTCCTCTCATGACAAAGTAATGAAATGATGGACAACTTTGCACAGATCCTTTAGCGATTGGCCACAGGAGAAGAATCTTCATCAAGTGGCCATGAAACCCCCTTCAAAGTACATCTAAATTTTGATATTCCATTATTTGAAGGACTGATAGATGCATATGTTGTAGGTAAATGGTTGAATCTTCTCGAAGGGTATTTTTCGGTCAACAATTTTTCCAATAGTGAAAAATTACTTTTGTACTCCTCAAGGTTGTCCCCCATGTTAAGGAATGGTGGGATACTTACTCTGAGAAAAGGGCCATAGATGAATCTACAATATTTGCACTCACCCCCACATGGGATTCCTTCAGGGAGGTCATTAAAGAAAAATACTACCCTGTTGGAAGATATAAGGACCAGTATAGATGGACCACCCTGCGTTGGAAAAGTTACCATACAGTACCAGATTTGACCAATATTTTCCATGCCCTGCGCACCAAATTGGTTATCAAATATTTTGAACAACTTATGGTGCTCAAATACCATGGTATTTTGCATATACACATTCAAACAGAAATGGATTTTTTGGACATCGCATCATTGGGTACGACGTATAGATATGATGTCAATATTGAGCATAAATTTAAGTAGAAGAGGCGACAGTTTGGATCTGAAAACTCCTGGCAATCTAAGAAAGGAAATAGTGGCCCCAACGCATGCAACAAGGGACAAAGAAAATATGGCCACTCTAAGTACAACCTGTCCAAGCATTAATAGAATAAGGGTAATGAGAAGTCAAAGAAGGACATGGGAAAATGGTGTGAATACCATAAAAGTACTTGGCACAACACCGAAGAATGTCACTCCAACAAGTCACTCGTGGCCAAGATGAAAGAATTTGAGTCAGAGTCCAATTATGAATATGAATCAAATTGATAAGGAGGGAAGAGGATTGTCGATGTTGAACCCAGTGCCACAATCACTACCACAAAAGTCTAGCCAAGTGAACCAGAAGAACCAAAGGAAGGGGAATACCTCTTTCACTCACAGATGTGGGTAAAGGGGAATCATTTTAATTTCATTTTCGATAGAGAGAATCATAAGAACATGATCTCAACAGAGGTCATCAAATGGTTGGACCTACCAATGACACCACACCTACAACACTACACAATCGGTTGGATTCACCAAGGAAGAGATATTCATGTCAGCCAACAGTGTCGTCTTCCATACGACATCAAGCACTTCAAAGATGAGGTATTGTGTGATATTTCACCCCTTGAAGTTTGTGATGTTCTTTTAGGACAACCATATTTTTGGAAGAGACATGTTGTGTACGAGTCTATACCCCGCAATATTATTATTACTTTGGGTAGAAAATTGTACAAGATACCAGAGGTGGGGCCACAACCTACCGCAATAAGGTCATTTCACATACTGGGAAGTTCTTCTTCTTTGTGATCCTTGATTGCAGTAAGAAAAAGGTCGCCACCACATCTTTGGCCTCTACACAAAGTATCTCTTTGCAACATAAGCAAGTGGATGAGATTATGGAAGAGTACACACAATACTCTCCTCACCCATCGAGGTACTGACGAACTACCAAGTCAAGAATCTAATTGATCTAATCCCCAGTGCAACTCTACCTAATTGACCAGTCTATCGTCGATTACTGATGAAAAATGAAAAAACAAAGCATCAAATTCAAGAGATGTTTCAAAAGGGGCATATCAGACCCATCTCCTCTCCTTACAGAAGATGGATTCTACTGGTGTAGAATAAAGAAGGGACCTGGAGGCTCTACATTGATTACATAGCATTAAAGAAAATCACAGTCAGGAATTGGTACCGAATTCCTAGAATTGATGATCTTCTTGACCAACTCAAGGGGGGAAATTTCTTCAAGAAGACTGATCTAAATTATTCCTACCACAAGGTTCCCATCGAACCAACAGATGTATGGAATGCAACTTTCAAATATAAAGAAGGTCTCTTTGAATGGTTGGTCATGCCCTTTAGATTAACAAATGCACCATCCACTTTTATGAGGTTGATGGATGATGTATTAAGACCCTTCACCAAATCATTTGTGGTGGTATATTTAGATGACATCCTCATCTTCAAAAGAACTTGGGAGGAGCACATGCAACATCATCAACAGGTTTTGAGCACTCTATGACAACATAAGCTATATGCCAACTTGGGAAAATGCTCCTTTGGCATGAATAGGGTCCAGTACTTGGGCTACATTGTTGATCAGCATGGGGTACATGTTGATCCAGCTAATATCTAATTTATCTGTGACTAGCCAACCCTGACCACACTCACCGAGCTTCAAAGCTTCCTGATATTGGCTAACTTCTACCGATAGTTCGTATTGGGATTATGCCATACTGCAATGCTTCTCAACCAGGTGACCAAGGGAGGTGGCAGGGAAAATTTTCCATGGGGGAAGGAACAAAAACAATAATTTGATGATCTGAAGCATCACTTGTGATCAACTCTAGTACTCTCCTTACCCGATCTGCAACAACCGTTCAAGATTGAGACTGACGCATCCAACTATTGTTGGGTATGTGTTATATTCTTTGCATGTGTATGTGTGGGCATGTCAAGTTTGATAACTGTGTCTGACAATCCCTCTAGAAGTGTTCTTTGTGTTGTGTGCACTGGGTTCTTTCCTAGGGGGGTCTCAAGGGGGGCAGGTATGCCCACCCCTAGTTACATGCAAAATTTGGGGCAGCGCCCTGAAATTTTTTTTTGGGTGGTTTTTGCTATTTTTAAAGGATTTTGATATTTTAGCGGTTTACTAAATTAATCCAAGATTAAGGGATTAGGGTTTTGGTATCTTCAGAATACCTAAAAACATTGTATATATTGTATAGTGAATGGTGAAATTTGATGATGAATATAAGAAAGGTTTTCTCGGTTGAGGGTTTCTAGTATAAAATCTTTGTGTACTATTTGTATGAGCCATTGATTAAATTATGTTTTGCTTAAGAATCTATATGCATTACTTTACTTCACAGGTTTAAAACTTACATGTGGTATCAAAGATCTTTTTTGGCTTCATAGGGATGCCTTTGCTATTGAGGGTTTGGCTCGTTCTTGATAGATCAAGTCTATCTTGGGTCTGTGATAAACCTGGGTTTAGTGGGAGCTTTTGCAGTTGTGATTTGAGTGCAGAAACAGGAATGGAAAGCTCTTCTAGAATCGAGATAGAGAATTTCAATGGTAAAAACTTTGAGCTATGGAAGTTGAAGATGGAGGACCTTCTTGTAGACAAAGAACAATGGATCGTTGTGGATCCTAGTACACAGCCTACCAGTACACCATCTACTAGCATACAGGCTACTTGTACACAACCAACTAGTACACAAACTACCAATACACCACCTACTGGTATGTTGAAGGAAGATTGGGAGAATTTGGATAGAGGATCAAGGAGTACTATTCGACTCTGCCTTGTAGATTCAGTGTTGTTGAATGTCTCAAGAGATTCTACAACCAAGGAACTATGGGATAAGTTGGGAAACTTGTATCAATCAAAGTCCCTGGTAAAAATGTTTTTTTTTTCGAAAGAAGATGTATCATCTTAGGATGGAATATGGATATTCGGTGACAGAACATCTAAATTCCTTTAATACTATGGTAAGTCATCTTGTCTCTATTAATATTACGATTGTAGAAGAAGATAAGTGTATTACTTTGTTAGGTTCTTTGCTAGACTCTTGGGATAATTTGGTTGTAGAATTTGGTAGTACCACTCAATCTACATTGAAATATGAGGATGTAGTTTCATCCTTGTTATCTAAAGAGATGAGGCAGAAAAGCATGGATGGTCATAGCACATATGATTTATTTGTAAGAGGTCATACCCAAGACAGGAATCCCGATAATCCTTCAAGGGGGAGATCTAAATCTACAGGTACATCTAAGTCTCGAGGAAAATATTTGAGGAAATGTTGGAAGTGTGATAAAATAGGGCATTATAAGAAACATTGCAAGTCTAAGAAGGTTGAAAGAACAAAGGGATTTGATAGTACCTCTTCCACAGAGGTGAAAACCTCCATTAAAGAAGGAGGTGATGTTTACCTACCATCTACTAGTACACATGCAGACCACGATGTATGGCTGATCGAATCAGGTGCATCATACCATATGACTCCTCAGAGGGAGTGGTTCTCTAAATATGAGAAATATGATGGTGGTGATGTATTCCTAGGAGATGAATCAACAACAAAAATATTGGGACGTGGGAGGGTTAAGTTGTTGCTAAAAGATGGAAGGATTAGAACACTCCCTAGGGTTTTTCACATTCCAAAAATTTCCAGGAGCCTAATATCTGTAACCAAGTTGGATGATGTAGTAGTGGATACTGTATTTGGAAAGAACACTTGCAATATGGTATGAGGGGAAATGGTGTTTATGAGGGGAGTTTGGTGTGGAACTCTGTACAACTTATTGGGAAGAACTTGTACTAATGGGTGTAAAAATTATGTTGTCCTTGAGCAGACAAATAAAGAAGATAAGACCAGTATCGTCCCTGAAAATAAGACAATGTTATGGCATCAAAGACTGGGGAATATTGGATAAAAGGGCCTTCAAACACTACATGGTAAAGGCATGGCTGAAGGTATGTCTAATTTCACCCTGGATTTTGATTTCTATGAACATTGCAAATATGGTAAACAGAATCGAGTAAGATTTCCATCTGGTGCTACAAGAGCAAAGGGGATCTTAGAGTTGATACACAGTGATGTGTTTGGACTTGTTCCTACTCCATCCCTAGGTAAATCTATGTATTATGTTTCATTCATAGATGATTTTTCAAGGAACACATGGATTTATTTTCTTAGAAAGAAATCATAGGTATTTGATAAATTTAAAGAGTTTAAGGCTCTGGTAGAAAATCAGATAGAGAAGAAAATACGCATATTGAAAACAGATAATGGTGGAAAATTCTACGGAAATGAATTCAAAGAATTTTGTAAGAAGTGTGGTATAGCAAGGCAGAAGAATACTCCATACAGTCCTCAACAAAATGGAGTTTCAGAAAGGATGAACAGGACAGTGATGGAAAAATCAAGGAGCATGCTCAACTGTGTCAGGTTACGACAAGAATTCTGGGCAAAGGCAATGGGTACAACATGTTACTTGGTCAATCGATCACCTTCATCGGCATTGGGTGATAAAAATCCACATGAGGTATGGTCTGTAAAGAAACCCTCTCTTCAACATCTTAGAGTGTTTGGTTGTGATGCTTATGTACATGTTCCAAAATAAAATAGGAGTAAGTTGGATAAAAAGGTTGAAAAGTGTATCTTTATTGGTTATAAAGATGCTATGAAAGGATATAAGCTTTGGAACCCAGAAACCAAGAAGACTGTTTACAATCGAGATGTTGTTTCCAGAGAGGGAAAATATGTGTCCAAACATGAATTCCTACCAATGCAAGACGAACCTGAGAAAATAGAGCTTGAGTTGGATGATGCAAAATCTGAATCATCTAAAGAAGTGGAAGTAGAAGAATAAGAACCTCATACCCCAATATTGAAGAGATCAATGAGAGATAAAAGGAAACCAGAAAGGTATAGTCCACCCAATTTTTGTTCCAATTTTTGTTTATCTATTACTGATGATGATCCTAGAACTGTCAAGGAAGCAGTGAATTCAATGGATAGTAAACTCTAGAAGAAGGCCATGGTTGAAGAAATGGATGCCTCGGATAATAATGAGGCATGGGATATAGTTGAGTTTCCAGCTGGAAGAAAATTTGTTGGTAGCAAATGGTTGTTTAAGAAGAAGTTTAATGCACAAGGTAAAGTGGAGGAATACAAAGCTCAGTTAGTAGCAAAAGGTTATTCCGAAGTAGAGGGAATTGACTTTGGTGAGATTTTTTCTCCTGTTGCTAAGTTAAATTCTATTAGATTTCTTTTATCTATTATTGTTTCTTTTGATCTTGAAATGGAACACTTGGATGTGAAGACAACATTCCTACATGGGTATTTGGAAGAAGAAATCTACGTGAAGAAGCCAGAAGGCTTTGTAGTTAAGGGAAAGAAAGAGTTGGTATATAAGCTAAATAAGTCACTATATGGTATGAAGCAATCAGCTAGGATGTGGTACCAAACATTTGACACATACATCCTTGTATTTGGATTTGTAAGAAGCAGGGTTGATCACTGTGTATATTCCAAGAAGGTTGGTAATCAGTTCATTTATGTAGTGTTGTATGTTTATGACATGTTGTTGGTAGGAAATAACATGGATGTTATCAAGGAGGTGAGATCGCATCTATCCTCTAAATTTGACATGAAGGATCTCAGTCCTGCTAACTTCATTATGGGAATGGAGATTAAAAGAGATCGTGCAAAAAACAAACTCTAGTTGAATCAGAGAAAATATGTTGAGATGATATTGCAGAGGTTTAATATGCATGGAAGTAAACCGGTCAAGGTTTCTATTCATATAGGTGTAAATTTATATGCATATCAGTGTCCCAAGACATAGGAAGAAGAAGAGGAAATGTCCCATGTTTCATATGCCAATTTAGTTGGGAGTTTGATGTATGCAATGGTTTGTACTAGACCGTACATTGCACATGCAGTGGGAGTTTTGAGCAGTTATATGTCAAAACCAAGGAAGGATCATTAGACAGTAGTAAAGAGGGTCTTTAGGTATCTCCGTGGCACTACCAGTTATGGATTGTGCTACCAAGGAAGATCAGGATTGAACAGAGTGGTGGACAGACATGGCTTTGTTTATGTAGACTGAGATGGAGATTTGGATCACAGAAGATCTACAAGTGGGTATGTGTTTAACCTATTTGAAGGAGAAATCATTTGGATGAGAAAAATACAGGCTGTAGTGGCACTCTCAACTACAAAAGATGAATACATGACAACCACTCATGCAAGCAAGGAAGCAATATGGTTACAAAGATTGTTTTCAGGTATTTAGTTGGTAAAACAAGTAGTGAGATTAGATTGTGACAGTCAGAGTGAAATATTCCTGGCAAATAACCTAGCTTATCATTCAAAGACAAAGAATATTGATGTTCAGTATAACTTTGTGAGAGACATGGTTGAGGAAAAGAAGGTGTTGTTGGAAAAGGTTGACACTTTGAAGAATGTTGCAGATTTATTGAAAAAGTCTGTGAGAATAGAAAAGTTCTCCTGGTGTAGAGTGACAATGGGAATTACTGCCCTGGATTGTTGACTATATAATCCCCTGGACCCCTGGATGCAAAGAAAACAACAAGTGGGAGAATGTTGGGTATGTGTTATATTCTTTGAATGTGTGTGTGTGGGCGCATCAGGTTCGAGGAAATGAAGGTGTTGCTGGAAAAGGATGACACTTTGAATAATGTTGCAGATTCATTGACAAAGCCTGTGAGAACAGAAAAGTTCTCCTGGTGTAGAGTAACAATGGGCATTACTTCCCTGGATTGTTGACTATATAATCCCCTGGACCCCTATATGCAAAGAAAACAACAAGTGGGAGAATGTTGGGTATGTGTTATATTCTTCGAATGTGTGTGTGTGGGCGCATCAGGTTTGACAACTGCATCTGACGTTGGGCGGTTTTTGCTATTTTTAGCGGATTTTTCTATTTTTAGCGGTTTACTAAATTTATCACGGATTAAGGGATTAGGGTTTTGGTATCTGTGGAATACCTAAAAAAATTGTATATATTGTATGTTGAATGGTGAAATTCGATCATGAATATAAGAAAAGTTTTCTTGGTTGAGGGTTTCCGCTATAAAATCCTTGTGTACTATGTGTATGAGCCATTGATTAAATTCAGTTTTTCTTAAGAATCTATATGCATTTCTTTACTTCACAGGTTTAAAACTTACAACTATGTTGTAGGTGAGATTCTCACTTAGCACGGTCATATGATGGCATACCATAGTGAGATGCTCTTTGATACTATCTGAAAATACCCCACTGATGACAAGGAAATGTATTCCATTTTACAAGATTGTCGTCAATGGAAACATTACATTATGGGAAATGATACAATCATCCACACTAATCACAATCCTCTACATCTCATACAGACACAAGGAAAGTTGCAGAATGATCACCATCAAAAGTGGTCCACCTACCTGCAGCAGTTCCATCTCAACATCAAGTACAAGACATGGAGCACAAATTCTGTCGTTGACTACCTCAATCAACCTTTCATGGCTGCACTCACCACCATGCTCCATTCATGTGGACATGAGGGATCTGAGTGTCCCCAACTTTATCAACAATATCTGGACCTCGCCACCACCTATCATCTCTTGGGTACAGGCACAAATTTCACCGATTTTCACATTCAGGATGGGCTATGATGTCATCTTGGCCATATTTGTGTTCTTGCAAGTGAGCATAAAAAGATGATCTGGGAGGATAACTATAGTCATATGGAAAGACATTTTGTCATGGAGAAAACTATAGTCGTTCTACATAAACACTTTTGTTGGCCAAAACTCTGGTAGGACATCAGCAAGTATATCAGATCTTGCACTGCATGTGCCATTTCCAAGATAACCATCAAGAAGAAAGGATTATACACCCCTCTTGCTACTCTCAAGAGGCCTTGGGAATCCATATTGATGGATTACATGTTTGTCCTTCTATCCACCAAGAATGACAATGATTATGTATTTGTTGTAGTTGATCGATTTTCAAAGATGGCCATCCTCATAGCCTGTAAGAAGAGCATCACAACAACAGATACTACCAAACTCTTCTTCGAATGAGTGTGGGTCCATTTTTGGATACCACAGACCATCATCTTTGATTGGGACAATAGGTTTCTCAACACATTTTGGTCAAGTCTCTGGTCACTGCTGGACACCAAGATCACTAAATCTACTACTTTCCACCCCCAAACCGATGACCAAACAAAGGTCATCAATCATATGATTGTGCACATCCTACACATGTACAAATCTAAGAATATGTGTACCTAGGATGAGAGTCTCCCCTATGTCCAACACAACTACAACATGTCTCTTTGTATCTCCATCATCCATAGCCCATTTCATGTGGGGTTGCGAATCCAACCCTTGGGTCCCATTGATGTGGCATTACCTCTTTCCACCACAAAGGAAGAATCTTTCCATGTTCAGTATGAGGTTGAAAAATCCACCATATTCATTGAGTGGATTCAACACATTTTCCAACAGGTCCATGATATTTTTCAAAAATCCAACGCTAAGTAAAAATAACACCATGATCAACACAGGGTACCACACCAGTTTCAGGTGGGAGACAAGGTCTGGTTACATTTGTAGAAAGATCGCCTTATAGGGCCCCATCGAAATCGCTGCCCACTTTTCTATGGGCCTTACACTATCGCCAAGGATGTGGGTAGATATTATTTTGAGCTCAACACTCCACCCTTCCTTGTCTTCCACCTAGTGTTCAATGTGGACCTCATTCGACCATATTTTTCACCCTTATTGGACACCTCAACGATCACGAAATTGTTAAATTATGAGCTTGATTTATTATGTGGATTAATTAATTTATTTTCTTCAACACTTTGATTCCATCTTAATATACTTCAGCAATACGAAATCATAACCGAATAGCAATAAATACGTAGATAAGTAAGCATTCACATCAAAAACACATATACCCTGGGGAAACCTTGTATAGGAAGAAAAAAACCAACAAACAATATTCCTTTATTGCATTAATAATATAATGTCACCTACAAATATGCACCATGAATCTCTTGCTCTTAAGGAGCTTGCCAATATTACTCTGACCTGACAAAGACCTAAGAGACCTTGTTGAAATACACCTATGATATGCTACCTCTATTGTTAATATACATCACTGATATGTTGTTGATATACGCCTATGATATGCAACCTCTATTGTTGATATACAACACTAGTATTCTTCTTTGGTATGTCGCCTATTTATCACTGATACGTGCCTCTATTCTTCACCCTTAACCTGCATATCAAATTGTGTTGAAGAGAGGGGTCAACCTCTGCTTATATAGGTTGAAGAGGAGAAATGTATGGCTCAAAATAGTAACTTGTTTGAATTCTTTAATCATAACTCAACTTCATACTTATTTTGAACTTAGAACTAGACTTGAGAGTGGTATACTTTAGTTCGAAAATAGAACTAGACTTGAGACTTTGGTTACAAATCATCATGACACTTTAGTTCCAAAATAGAACTAGACTTGAGATTCGTATAATTTAACTCGAAAATAGAACTAGAATTGTAACTTCAGTTACAACTCAACATTACACTTTTAGTTCAAAAACAGAACTAGACTTAAGACTTCAGTTACAACTCAACATTACACTTTAGTTCAAAAATAGAACTAGACTTGATACTTCAGTTATAAATCAACATTACACTTTAGTTCAAAAATAGAAATAGACTTAAGACTTCAGTTACAACTCTAGACTTGAGACTTTAGTTACAACTTGACTCTTTACAAGGCAATTCAAAATTCTCTTCATGGTGGATAATGTTACATGTGCCAATGCACTAGATCAATACATTTCTATGATTTTCAATATTAGGAATATCGTTTGTTTCTAGCTCATAGGAATTTTATATTAAACCTAACTTTTTATAGATGCCTTGACTTTTTCTCATGTCTCACAAGGTTTGACTAGGCTCATAGAGGTTGTACATTCCCCCTAACTTTTGCACAAGTCTATCTATGCTCACATAGGTTGTACGTTCCCCCTGACTTTTGCACTAGACTATCTATGCTCAAAGAGGTTGTTCGTTCCCCCTGACTTTTGTATTAGACTCACATAGAATCTTGTTCATCCTGAATTTTGGTTTGACTCACTGAGGTTGTACGTTCCCCATGTATTTTGTCAACACCTCACAAGACTGGTTGATTCTCCAAATATCCCTCGCTAGCCTCAGGGTGGCCCATATGGAATCTCATTGGAGAATGATTGTCGATGCTGCCAAACTTAACACTCCCTCTCAGCGACAGAGTCATTCTCAACTACACCAAGCTTGCCTCTAAGATGCACAAACTGTCTCAAGGTCAGAGGCTTGGTCAAGATATCAACTACCTTCTCACTGGTGGCTATGTACTGTAACTTTACATTTTTTCTCTGGACCAAGTCTTGGATGTAGTGGTACCTCATGTCTATATGTTTTGATCTATCGTGAAATACTAAGTTCTCTATCAATTTTATGCAACTTTGATTATAACAGTGAACCATTGTTGTCTCGAGCTCGTCACCAAACAACCCAGAAACCAATTTTCTAAGCCATATTACTTCCTTTCTAGCATCACTTGTTGCAATGTACTCAGCCTCTATTGTACTCTCTGCAATGGATCCCTACATTCGTCTTGACCAAGAGATCATAGCTTATCCTAAACTGAAGCCGTATCTGGAAGTACTCTTCTGATCCACTGGGCTTCCTACCCAGTCAACATCTGCATACCCATGCAAAAATAAACCACCACTCGATGTATATCTCAAACCATAAGTAATGGTCCCTCTGAAATATCTAAAGATGTGCCTTGTTGCCACCCGGTGTCTCTATATTGGTTTAATCATCACCTGACTCATTGCAATCACTACATAGCATATATCTATCCTAGTGTGAATCATGTACATCAATGATCCAATCAGTTTCCTATACATGGTGGGATCCACCAAATCTGAACCTGTATCAGAATCATGCAACCTCCTCAGGTTAGTAATCATCGGAGTAGACATCGATTTTCAATCCATCATACAAAACCTCTTTAGTAAATCCACTGTGTATTTTCCTTGTGCCAGAAATATATCTCCCTGTCTGTTCCATACTTCCAATCCTAGGAAATAATGCATCAAGCCTAATTCTTTCATCTCAAATTTTGAGGTTAGCTCCCTCTTACACCAGGCTATTAGCCCTTTATCTCCTGTTAGAAATAAATCATCAACATACATGAATAATATAAAAGGTTCGTTACCTCTTACCTTGAAGTACAAATTTCCATCAACATCACTTTTATGAAAGCCCATGATTTTAAAAATGCCATCAATCCTGTCATACCAAATTCTAGGAGCCTACTTAAGACCACACAAGGCCTTCCTTAGCTTGCATACATGAGTGCCTTTCTTATGAAGTTCAAAACCATTTGGTTGCTGCAAAAATATGTCATGTTAAATCTTTCCATTCAAGAATGATGTTTTTGCATCCATATGATTTAGCTTGCAACCAAGAACAGGAGCTAAAACAATAATAGTTTGAATGGAGGTATACCTGGCTACAGGGAAAAAAGTCTCTTCATAGTCGATTCCATATTTCTGAGTGAATCCTCTGGCTACAAATATTTCTTTGAACTTTTCCACCCTTCCATCAGCTACATGTCTGATCTTATAGATCCATTTGGAAGAAACCATTGATTTGTCTTTTGGCCTCAGCACAATGTCCCGAACATTGTTATTTATAATAGACATGTATTCTTCAAGCATGGCATCCTTTCATACTTGTAATTTATCTTATTATTCAAATGAATAAGGTTATACATCACTAATGCTTCTCATTAGTGCAACATAGCCCCCAAACCTATGAGGCCTCTTCCTTTCCCTGAAAGTTCCTTTGGGAGTGGCTATCCTTCCTACTTCCTACACTATTTATTTAAGCTAGCCTAGATTCCTTTTGGTTGGAGGTTATTCAAGAGTTCTTTCTAAAAATTCATCAGGTTCTAGGGGTTCATTACTTGTCCCTTCATGAGGTTCCTCCCTCTGATCATCTGACTCTTCATTTTCAGAAGTGGGTGAAGCTGGCTTAACTATGTTTGATTCCTACTAAAGCTCTCTGGATTTCTTAAATGTAGGTCGCATCTCTTCTTACCTCTATTTTCCTATGACCTGGTACATAAATCCTATAATCCTTGGAGTTCTCATAGTAGCCCACAAAAACCCCTCTCTTTCCTGAGGGTTCCATCTTTGTCCTTATTTCCGACATGAATATCCACAGGACACCCAAATATCCTTAGATTCCCTACTTCAAGCTTGATCCCTAAGAAGACATCTACAGGAGTCATGTCCTTCAAGATAGCATGTGGAAACCTGTTCTGAATATAAACGACCGTGAAGGTAGCTTCTTCCCATAAAGAATTTGGCATATCATGGTCAAACATCATTACTTTCGTTGCCTCACAAATTCTCTTGTTTTTCCTCTGAGCAACTCCATTTTGTTGAGGGTTCTATGGCATGGTCAATTGTCTCTTGATTCCTGCTGACTTGCATAAATCCTCAAACTGGAAAGATTCAAACTCTCCTCCATTGTCTATTCTAAGGATTCAGATGTATTTCCCTGTTTGCTTTTCAATAAAGGCTTTATATTATTTGAATCGATCAAATGTGTTACTTTTATCTTTAAGGAAATATATCCAACATTTTCTTGAGTAATCATCAATAAAAATGACATAATACAAAAAACCAATGAGTGAGGGAGATGACTCGAACCACACACATCATAATGAACCAAATCTAAGATGCCCTGAGCTTTGTTGTCACTACTAGGAAATGATTTCTTTATATTTTTACCTAACATGAATCCCTTACAAATTTCATTTTTAGTAAAATAAATAGAGGGAATGCCACATACCATGTTCTATATATCTGGAAGAGATTTGTAATGAAGATGTCCAATTCTTATGTGCCACAACTCACTGGATCTAGTTGCATCATGAGTCAATGCCTGAACTGATTGTTCTGACATGACGTACAATCCTCCACTGTGAGTTCCAATGGGCTATGTTGTACTTAAGTAGCTAACTTTAGCTCATAGTAGTGCCTTCTTGTCCTTGAATATTACCCAATATCCCTTGTCCTCAAGCTGTTGTAATTGATAGTAGATTCTTCTTAATCCCTGGAACATATAATACTTTGTCAACATGAAGTCTAGCCTCGGATTCCAATCTGAAGGAGATATTTCCTACTCCCTATATCCTATAACATTTTTCATCCCGAATCTTAATATGCTCTGCAAAATATTTTGTCTCTAAATATTAGAGAATCTCCTTGTACCCTGTCATGTGCTTTGATTCACCATTTTCTACTAACCAAGTTTTCAGCCCCGTGAAAACTGAACTGTATAAGGAAAAAATCAAGTAATATTATATTATATTTTCTTTCTCATTAAAAAGACTTTTTTTATTTCATTTTGATTCATCATCCTCATCAGTTGAGGCATGATGTTTCCCTTTCATTGTATATTTCTTTCTAAACCAACAATATTTAGCAAAATGACCCAACTTATTACAACTAAAGCATTTAATCTTAGATGTATGAATATTCTTTCCTTTGAATGTACCTTTGGTGTTTGAATTCCTCTGAGATCCTTTCTGGAAAGTGTCATTCTTCTTTCCCTTGAATCTTGATGCTAAAGTTGAGTGCCCTTATTTTGTTGGCTCTCTCCTGGTAGCTGTGCAACTCTCATCCTGGAAGCAATCATGCAGGGTTGAATCTCTCTCCCACTTACACTGGATAAGAAGGTCTCCTATGAAGAAGGAAGACAGTAAAAAATGGTATTCACTAAATCACCATCGCCCACTTTCACCC
>JZKD02S0718840.1:25699-67784 GCA_000966675.3 Picea glauca | reverse complement strand
TGAATTGTTGATGTGTAAATGAAAAATTATTTCAATGGAATGCTCGCGCGCAACTCAATATTGTGATGTATGATTAATAGAGGATTTAGACACTTTGCACGCACTGAATTAAATTTAATGATTGGTTTAGATATTAATTGTTTGCCTGAAATGAAAATTTTATGCCGATGGATGTTGCCTATTGCAAAAGGGGTTTGCGCCTCTAATATAAATGCTAAACTCTTGTGCGCCCTCAGATTTATTGTGGTCTATGAGGTGTCATGTGAATGATTACCTTGTGTCCTTATATGATTGATTTAGGATTTAATTCTCTTAGGTCTTGAAATTTTAAGTTACATATGTTGGTTATTAGAATTCTATGGTGCCTTGATGATATTTAGCTGATGTGTGATTGATGTCATTCTTATTTTTGGTGTGTTGTTCTTAATGAAAAGAAAAAATAAATTACCTCTTGTATTGTCGATTTGGTTGTCGTAATGGCAGGGCCGTTATAGATATACATCCCAAGGATGCCACATGATAACCATCAATTATCCTTGATCGATTCCCTCATATCCATCCTTGAGGACGATGTTTTTTTCTAAGGAGGAGGGCATTTTAGAGTCATGTTCCATGTGCACAAGATCCTCTCAATATTCTTGTCTTAGCATCCCTCTAAGACAGGAAATTGAGCCCTCGTTAAATTCTTCCTACTAAGACCCTCACCCTCTTTCAATCGTGCAAATGACTGATCCTAATTTCTTCTCAGACTACCCCTCTATATCATTTCTAGTTCCTTGTTATATCACTTTGACCTATCGATTAACACTTAAGAGAGTTCCCTCTCCTTTCACCTATACATATCGTATCGATAGACACAACATTCTTCCAACTTTGCATTGATGCACCATTCATTCCTTCACCTATATGTAAACCACCTTCCTTCAAACTTGCTTTATGCATCAGCTCACTTCCGCTAAACCTCACTACACATGTTTTTATCACCAACGAAGTGCACATGATAAACAATGACATGTCAGTAGTGTCCATGCGATTATAGTCATCGTGTGCCCACCTTTCATTAAATTTCATCGATGCATCGTATATCAGTGACGATCCCTCCCTGTTGCTTCATTACAATTATTATCGATGTCATTCACCTCCTCATCCCCGACGGGATACTAATTGAAACATTTCTCTCTCCTATTGAAAATTCGTCAGTGTAAGGATATCAAACCCTCATCATTGTCGATCGCATCGATGATGAACTTATCCCTCTCACCAACATTGATCAGGTCAACACAACCCACTGTCGTCTTAAGGCCTATCTCGGCCCCCTCCTAGCTCAAATCCCTTCTTGATGCGCTCATCAAGGAATCTCCTTACATTATCAATTACCAAAATCTCCATGCCTATCTAGATATTTGGTCACCAATTTCATATCTCAGCTAATGCACTTAAGACTGCATTCATAATCAAATTTGTTTATGTCTCCAATAGCTCGCATTCACATATCACATCATCTTTTTTTATTTCCGCCTATTGATTTTATGACTAACTGTGATCATGAAAGTGTTGTACAGCATCATATAGGTTAACTAAATCATACATAGGTCTTTCACTGGCTCATAAATGCATCTTGAAGGAAAATTTGTCACCTTGGCTTTGAAACAATGTTAAGCACCTCAAATTTCAATTGGTTGTTTATAATTCTCTGTTATTGACACATCACCCAAGAATCAATGGATTAAATAAGAGCCCATATATTTTATATGACAGAGGAACTGACATAACCAGATTTGGGTGAAGAAATGTCCATAACAAGGCCCATACTTCCATTGAAAATTCCTTTGAGCACAAATTTTGGGTATTATTCAAAGTGTATTTCCCACCACCAAAATAGGCCCATTGTATATATTATGCAAGTATGATCCTAACATAACCAACAAAATCAAAATCTAAGGTCCAAAAGTGCCAAACTAATCACCATGAAGTTTGCACCCAACAAGCCTCGATAACCATGGCCATCATTAAGCATGGATCCACTTGAGTGCTTGAACAACATGGTCAGTTATTTTAATAGAAGCGTGTCTCTATTGTATCCACTTTGAAAAAAGTGACACCTCAATCGGGCATCAAATGAGGAGGTTATGGGCTTTCGAACTCAAGCTCTCATTGTCTCTTGCGAGTAAGACACGTAAATTTTTCCAATTTTTCTTTCCCAAGAAGGATAAGTTCCCATCAACTCCTCCAAAATTTCGAAGGAGTTCCCATCAATTTCTCTAATTAATACCAGAGAAGTTATTTCAAAATCCTCCAATACTTATTGGAGAAGTTAGTTTAAACTTCTCCGATACATATCGGAGAACTTAGTTCAAACTCCTCTCATAGTGAGGTTATTTCAAAATCCTCCAATACTTATTGGAGAAGTTAGTTCAAACTCCTTCGATACATATTGAAGAAGTTAGTTCAAACTCCTTTGATAGATACCAGAGGATTTAGTTTAAACTCCTTCGATACATATTAGAGAAGTTAGTTCAAACTGCTCTGATAGATATAGGAGGATTTATTTCAAAATCCTCTAATGCCAAGCCGTAAGAGTTACCTCAAACTTCTATGTTGAGAAATCGAATGATTTTTTATTAAATCCTTCTAAACATAAAAAAGTTCCTTTTGTAAACGACAATAACTTTTGACTCGGATGTTCGTTTTGTGTGTTCATTATGCCATTGGAAAGGTCTTTTTGCAATCTAGAAATTCCTTGTAACATACCCGACCCCCTAAGTACCTTTATAAGGGATGGGGTGTTAAATGTTTTGACCTTCTAACAATATTAAATTTTCTCTATCATAGATTCATCCTCTTTTGTTGATCAAGAGCTTTCCAAGGTCAGTCATTCCACTCAAAAATGAGCTTTGGAATGAGGGATGTGACTTCCCAAACTTCTCCAGTTTGCATAGACAACATATCTCTTACTGTCTCGTGGCATCCACGTGATGCTTTTTTGTTCATGTCAACTAACATGGCGACACACGGGTCCTGACATGGCACTAGCCTATCCTGTCTTAGTTTAACTTCATTCCACACATACCTACATCGATCGTTGCTCAAACCTTCTTCTGACGCACTTCATCCTTACATATGAGCCCACTAAGATCATCATCCTATTAGTAATGTGCATTTGTTTTCTTAATGGAATCCTAGCCTCCTTTCTAGCAAGATTCATCATCTACCATACAGTTTTCCTTTGTGTGGCCAACCTATTCTACCATAGTTATTCACCTCACTATATTCATAGACTCATGTGTGGAAGTCTTGCGGACTCATGCCTTTCATGAACTTGCCACCAACACTTAGCTTATTTTTCATTAGTGCACTCACTTACTTGCGAACTTGTGGATGCATAATTTTGCCTTCCCTTCATAATTTCATCCAATATGTCTCAACACTTAACAATTTTTCCATCTTTGTGGACTCACAGGCTCACACATGTACAATTTTGTACCTCCCCTTTATAAGTTCGTCCAATAATTCTCAACACTTAGCCATTTTTTCATATACATGGATTCACAAACTCGCAAATGTACAATTCTATTCCTCCCCTTCATAAGTCAATCTAAGAAGTCACAACACTTAACTATTTTTTCATCTACATAGACTCATGGACTTGAAAATGTACAATTTTGTACCTCCCCTTCATAAATCCATTCGATAAGTCTCAACTCTTAACCATTGTTCCATCTACATTGACTTGTTTACCTACAAGTATGTACCTCCCCTTTATAAGTCCTTCAAAAAAGTCTCAACGCTTGGATTATTATGTCATTCATTCAGGTTCATAGGTTGGAAAATTCATGGAATCATGGACTCACATATTCATTCATCTCACCTTCCTATCTCCATGAACCCACCATGCTCCTAAGTCCACTTCTTACACCTTACACACGTGGACTTACCCAACACTATCACTTGTCTTGACACATGGCACCCATACCATGTCACCCTTTATTTCCCCAAAGACTATAACACCAGGACACATGGCATCGTGGGCCACCCTCCTTGTGGACCCTTCACATGGAATGACGTGAAATACATGTCATCATTGATTCCTACCACAACCTCCTAAGTTAGGATAATTGTCTTCTGCATATTGGGTCGGTGACATCATCCTTCCCATAATGACATCACCTACCTTCTAAGCTCATCGAACGAGTCCACCAAAATTAGTGGACGATATATCTTTTCGTTGTTCTCCAATGGATGGATGATATTACTTGTCTCCATCCCGATATACCCTATGGTGGAGAAGGTTTTTCAAATTATTTACATTAGAGTACTATATCCAATTATAATTTGACATCCCTGCTATGATCAATGGATCATATTGTTAGAGGCACATTCCTAAGGATCTAACAATCGTCAAAACTCAAACTATCAATGGTCATGGTTGATTCACTTAAATTAGTTCGAATCTAGTCATTAATGATCCAAGTTTTTCTCCGAGGATTTCCTAAGACTCTTGGGACCGTATGGAGGTTTTAAAACCAACCCAAAATTGTTAATATTTTCTCAACATGATGTAAGGACAAGAAATTTGGGCCCAACGCACTCTCTAAAGTTGTTCAAGGCCTTTCTAGTCTAAAATACAATTTTTTACTCACTTATCATTGTCCATAACTTAACTTTTCTTGTAACAAGATGGGTAATTACCCCGCTTATCATATGTACAATTATTAATTCTACATAGACAGTTCAAGATATAGATATAGAAGTTGATAAACATTTTCAGGGTATTACAACCACAACACTCTAGCATTCAACTAGTCTCATCGCCAATACGCTTAGGGTAATGATATTTATGGAACCCATGCAAAAATTATTGGTTTACATCACCTATACAATTTTTATAGGGAATATTACTTAAACGATTTTGAGAATAACAATTATTTATGACCATAATTCATAGTATTTTTCACACTAATTCTCAACACGGGATTTCATACATTCTCAATTAATAACAATTAAACAAGCACATAATGAACACTTATCTGAAATAATTGAACCGCCAAATGCATCCATACAATTTACTTTCCTCCCAAACTTAGACACTTCTCCCCACAAATTAACAACAGGTCACCCTGAGTTGGGCTTGAACTCCACTTGGGAAAGGAAAACCTATCCATTGAAGTCTCTCAGTAGTAGGAGTATCTCAACACAAGCTCCAAGTTCAACAAAAATTCTATAGACTCTACTTTCCCCAGATGCTTGTCCCACCCAGGAAGTGTGCCCCCTATGAATTCCCACTTCCCTTCTAGGCTTCAACAATAAGTCATACAGGATTAATCATATCTCTATGACAACAACTTGTTATCTCTAGGAATCAAATTCCATGCAATTCTCTCACTTGGAGAGAATGCACATGGGTCTAACAACCTGCCTCTTCCACTTAACTCCCAGGAATTCCCTTCCATCCCTCTTCAGCGGAATGGTAAATTATGTCGCAACACATTCCATCACCTCCATATGCTACCCATGAGCATGGTGATTTTTTTTTCTTTTTCTAGCCGAGTTACCTCAATCCAATTTTATTTGAATGTCAATAGAATGACACTTGTCACTCCATGGAACCCTATTTAACCCACTTGGTAATAACCCCCCCCCCTCTTTGAACTTAGGATAACACAATATACATGTATCCATAAATTAGACTTTTGAAAAAATATTATTAAAATATTCTCTTTTGCTTAAGCCTCCTTAGGTTTATCCCTTTTTTCCTAAGATTCCTTAGCCTCCTTTCTCACTCTAGTGGATTTTATCCCCCTTAACTATTCTTTTGATGATGGTTTCATTCATGTTGTATTTGATTAATTTCCAAGTGAAAATACACAATACTAAATAGGCTCATTGGCCAAAAGAGGTTCTTGGATCACCATCCTATACGCATACATGTAATTAAATTTCAACAGAGGTTCAACTTAGGGGTATTACATTCCCCTCCCCCTTATTTATGTATTTTACTTAGTGCAACATATAAATATGTACAATCAAAATTCAAAAATTTACAAAAAGATGTCGATATTTTTCCCGCATAACATCTTCATGATCCCAGGTTGCTTCCTCAGGTCCGTACGAGCTCCATTGGACCTTCACTAAATTTGTGACTTGATTCCAAAGTTGTTTTGCTTTTCGGTCCAAAATGCATATTGGTTGTACTCAGAATTATCCCTCTAGATATACCTGAATCACATTCCAATCAATGACATGATTAGTATCGGGTACATATTTTTTGAGAATTGATACATAAACGACATCATGAATTCACATGGAGGCTGGTAATGCAAGAAAATAAGCTATAGGACCGATCCTTTCCAAAAATTTGAATGGTCCATAATATCCTACTGATAATTTTGAACATCTTTCCAATCCGAGGGAACTTCATCTTGGTTTTTCTTTAAAAAATACATGTTCACCTACTAAAAATTATCTAGGAGTTCTATGCTTATCAACATAACTTTTATTCTTGTCCAGGGAATCGTTTAAGTTATGTTGTATCTTCATCATTCGATCCTCCATATCCCTGAGAAAATCTAGGAAAATTATTGTTCCATCAGTTCGATTGTCCCGTCTTATTGGTGTATTTCATTTCTTTTCATAGAGTGCTTCAAATGGACTCATCTTTATAGATGTTTGGTATCCATTTTTATAAGAAAATTTGACCAAGTGTAGGCAATACTCCTACTTTGAGGTTTTATCCATGACATACCTTCTAAGTATGTCTTCTATTATTTGGTTGACTCTTTCTATTTTTCCATCTGACTCAAGATAATAGGTTGTGATAAAATTTAAATTTGTTCACAATCCTTTGAATAACCCTTTCCAAAAATTTGATGTGAACTTGGAATCCCTATCAAATACGGTAGTCTTTGGTATCCCATGAATTATGGCTACTTCCTTCAAGTAGATATCAACAATGTTGGATACCTTGTGATCTTCCACCTGCCCTTTTCACCCACCTTTATTTCCCACCTCTTCCTTTTTTTTCCCTCACCATTGCCACCACTCGCAACCAAGAACTTTAAAATTGCATAGTTACCCACATTGACTCCCAAATGGACCAACTCAAAAATTGCCAAGGTCCCAGCTTGAATCCCAATTTGAGTCTGAAATTGATTCATTTGTTGCCAAGCTCCTGGAAAAACTTCCCATTTCCCGAATCCATTCCTCATATGATCAACCTTCTCACCTTGAAGGTATTGCTTCCTTCAATTCCCAACAATTTCATTCCAACCCTTTTCATAATGATCTGCATCTTCCACGAGTGGAGGTGAAAACATTTGATGGCTCAGATCCCACTGGTTGGGTCACTCAAATAGAACACTACTTCTCCTTGCATGGAATCATTGATGACTTTGAAAAAATTCATTATGATGTCCTCTATTTGGATCCTGAACATTGGTAATGGTGAAAATGGTGTCACAAATCATGCCAAGGATATATAGCTTGGACCAAGTTTGTGGTTGAACTTTATGACCATATTGACACTAATACACACTCCCAGGGTCGTCTGAACAAATTGAAATAGTAAGGTACAATGGAAGAGTTTATAGCTACATTTGGGCAATTATCTTTCAGAACAGAGAGCATGTTTGATACTTTTCTCTAGGAATGCTTTATCAGTGGCCTAAAGGATGACATTCGAGCCCAAGTTGTCATGACTTTCCCCCAGAATTGATTGGAAGATATTCAACGTCCCAAGGAATCTCAAAGAGTTTTTATTTCCCAACACTGCAAGCCCTTATTCCCTTTTCACCCTCACCCGCCCACTCCTTCCCCTCATCCCACCCTGATAAAGATCCAAAAATTAACCTAGGAAGAAATGGTTGAACACCAACTCAAAGGTATTTGCTATAATTTTGATGAAAAATATTTTCTAGGGCACAAGTGTAAGGAACATAAGTTGTTCATGGCCATATCAATGGATGTTGTTGAGGATGATATTAAGGTTTCTCATGCCAAGGATTGAATTGATCCAACTTATATCACTCTTCCATCTGATCCAGTAGATATTGTACTAATCATTTCCTCTAATGCACCCACTTTTTTCTCTGCTCCCCAAACCCTCAATCTATTTCTCTACATTAGAAACTGGAAGGCCATCATCATAATTGATAGAGATAGAACTCATAATTTCCTTCATATATGCATTTATAAAGAAACCCATTCCTATATCCATGCAGTCAAAAATTTTCAAATCATGATTGCCAATGGAGGTTACATGAAATGTGGGGGTCGTTGTGAAAATGTGTGTCTCCAAATTGGCCAGTACAACCTGAAATATCACATGTTCTCTATTTACATGGGTGGTTGTGACATTGTGCTGGGTGCATAATGGTTACGCACTCTCAGTCCCATCCTCATGGATTTTAAGAAATTTACCATGCAGTTTCAACATGACAATCAACAATATAAGTTCTAAGGCATCACAACAGGTTACCTGAGATCATCAATTCCCATCGAATGGAAAAGATCCTCAAAAAAATCCATTCCAACATTATTTCCCAACTTAATTCCATTCAAGTAGTTGAGACACCCTTTGTTCACCTTGACCTCCAATCTATACTTTCTAAATGCCACACTATTTTTTCCATTCCCCATGGCCTTCCCCCTTCCCGTGGTGTTCATGATCATTCCATTCCTCTAGTCCCATACAGTCTTCCTCCCAATGTGTACCTGTATCGTCATCCCTTTTCCCACAAGAATGAAATTGAGAAATTTGTTCAAGAATTTCTCGACACAGGTGTCATCCGCCATAGTACTAGCCTATATTATTTTCCTGTGGTCACATTTCTCAAAAATAAAGGCACATGACACATGTGTCCCAACTTTCATGCTCTCAACAAACTCACCATAAAAGATAAGTTTCCCATTCCTGTCATTGATGATCTACTAGATGAATTGAGTGGTGCTCATTACTTTACTAAACTTGATCTTCGTTTTGGTTACCACTGAATACGTATGAAAGAGGATGACATTCCCAAGATGAAATTTCAAACTCATGAGGGCCACTATGTGTTCTTTGTCATGCCCTTTGTCATGTGTAATTCCCCCTCCACTTTCCAAAGTCTCATGAACCATGTCTTTGGTCCTTTTCTCCATCATTTTTTCTTAGTTTTCTTTGATGATATTCTCATCTATAGTAAAACATAGACAACCCATATTTCCCATGTGGATCAAATTCTCCATCTCCTTTCTCAGTACCAATGTTTCCTCAAACAATCTAAATGTGCCTTTGGATCTTTACAAGTGGAGTATTTGGGTCATCTTGTTGGACAGGATGGTGTCAAGGTGGATCCTAAAAAAAATGAATCTATGTAGGATTGGCCTCGCCCCAAAACTCTTAAGAGTTTGCATGGTTTCTGGGTTTAATGGGTTATTATCAAAAATATGTTAAGCACTATGGAAAATTGCAGCCCCTGTCACTAGTATCCTTAAAAATAATTCTTTCAATTGGAATCTTGTAGCTAACCAAGCCTTCCATGCTTTGAAAGACTCTATGTGCACAATTCATTTCTTGTCCCTTCCTGAATTCAAAAATACTTTTGTCCTTGAATGTGATGCATTCAGGAAAGGAATTGATACAGTCCTTATGCAAGATGGTGACCCTTTGGCTTTCAATAACAAATGATTGTCAGAGTGCCATTTGGGATAATCAATCTATGAAAAGGAAATGATGTCCATTATGCATGGTGTGGATATATGGGTTCCTTATCTATTGGGGCAATGCTTTCAAATTAAGACAAATCATCAGAGCCTAAAGTATTTTCTGGAGAAGCACCTTTCATCCTTGGAGAAACAAAAATGGGTGACCAAGCTATTTGAATATGATTATGATATCATTTAGAAGAAATAAAAAGACAATGTGGTTGTAGATGCTCTTTGAAGGAAATATGAAGATGAAGGTTCCCTCTTTTCTCTATCGTTTTTTATACCCGATTGACTCCAAGTTGTTCACCAGGAATGGATGCAAGATCCCAAACTATCACGTCTGATCCAACAATTGCAATTAAATTATCCATTTTCTCCAGAATACTCTTGGCACAATGAAGATATTCACTACACAGGTCATTTGTATTTAATAAAACAATCACAACTTAAATCCATGGTGGTATATGGGCTTCATGCTACACCCACAACTGGGCATTTTGGGATTACCAAAACCTATGATGGGGTCAAACATACTTTTTCTTGGGATGGTATGAAATAGGAGGTTTTCACCTTTGTGGTGGAATGTGATGTCTCTCAATGCAACAAGGGAGAAACATTCAAAGCCCCAGGCACACTACAACCACTTCCAATTCCACCTACTATTTGGAGGGATATTTCTATGGATATCATTGTTGGCTTACCTAAATCGGGCAATAAATTCGCCATCATGATGGTTGTTGATCACCTTTCCAAATATTCTAATTTATTTTCTCTTCAACATCCATTCACTTCATCCATAGTATCTTAGTGTTTCATGGATCGTATATTCAAGCTTCATGTCATGCCTCATTCCATTTTCTTTGACTGAGATCCCACTTTCACCAAGAATTTTTGGCACCCAATTTCATGTCAACACAACATATAATTCCTAGATTGATGGCCAAACTGAAGTTTTCAACAAGTGTTTGGAAACATATTTGAGGTTTCTTGCATTCGAGAAGAAAGATCAATGGGCTCAATGGTTACCCCTCAATAAATGGTGGTACAACACTTATTACCAAAAAACTACTCACATGACTCATTTTAAAGTAGTATATGGAAAATGTCATCTTCAGTGTTCTCATACATACCTAGTTTCTTGAAGGTCCAGATGGTTGACCAAACTCTTATAGTTCGAGAGGCTATTCTTCGTACCCTCAAAGATAATTTGGTCCTCGCTCTGAATCACATGAGGAAAAAAGTAGATCATGGTCACCTTGAATGTCAATTTTCTAAAGGGGACCAAGTGTTTCTCCGACTGTAGCCTTATAAGTATAATTCACTTAAGGATGACCATTGTCAGAAGTTGGCACCAAAATTATATGGTCCTTATACAGTTCTTAAGCATGTGGGACAGGTGGCCGATTAGATAGCTTCTCCCATTGATTCTAAGTTCCATCCTATTTTTCATGTCTCCTTATTAATGAAGGTGATTGGAAGTAAGTTCCAAAATCAAAATAGTCTTCTCGAGTTGGATGAAGAAGCCTCCATCTAGTTACAGGAACAAGCAATTTTGGACCAACGTTAGCATCATCTCCATCAGTGCAACATCAAGGAAGTGCTACTATAGTGGAAAGATACAACTCCAACAGATGCCACTTGGGAGCCAGCTACCATTCTGCAAGAATTTCCTCATCTCAATCCAGCTACCATAATACATTCTTATCTAGGCAGTCGAACTTGGTAAAAGATCATTGGATTACCTTTATAGGTTTAACCATTTGGCATTTTAGATTTATGTATAGCAGTAAACAAAGTGTGTTTTTCAGAGATTGAAATATAGAGGTTTTAAGTGTACAATAGTAAACAAAGTGTGCTTTTCAGATATTGAGATATATAGGATTTACGTGTAGAAAAGTTCATTTTTAATATATTGGGATAGAGGTCTTATCCATGAAATCAAATTTGGTAATAAAAAAAGATTATCTGGATGCCTTTCAGAGGATCAAGGGTTTGGATTTTCAAATTAGATTAAACAAACTATTTTTTTTTAAACTGAGATAGAAAAGTGTATTTTTTTAGTCATTGAGATCTAGAGGGATTTATACTAGCGTCGTTGCTAACTCGAGGTTGGTTAATGTGGATAGGTATCAACAACGAAAGTCTCAATCAAACAACAAATGGGTTATTGGTGGACACTTATGTGATCTAAACAGACATTAAAGGCTTCGAGGTGGCCATGCATCCCACCAGTGATAATAAAATACTGAAAAAGAATAAGAGGTGGTCATGCATCCCATCAGTGATAACAAAATACAACAAAAAACCGATAAAGAAATACTGCAAAAGGATAGGAGGTGGCCATGCATCCAATCAGTGATAAATAAATATATCCAAATACTTAAAATGGGATAAAAAAAAACTTTGGAGGTGGCCATGCACCTCACTAGTGATAAATAAACTCAATAAAAAACTTTAAATGGGTAAAAAAAAGCCTTAACCCGACCTACCATTTCGATTTTTTTTAATCAATTTTCAAAGCATCTAGGTAAATCTAGAAAAAAATCTGTTTAATAAAACAAATTTCTGATTGTTCCAAATGTTTTGATTGATTCTCAAAGCATCTTGTTAAATCTAAATTGAGATAAAGTAGTTTAGAAATTTTTGGAAGGACATTTTTACAATGCTTCCACTAAATATACATTCTTGATGACTTTCCACAATGTCCAATTGATGTCGATTCCGTAAATGTTCTGCACCTAATTACATTGCAGTAAGTTTATTTGGATTAAGTTAATATTGTATAAATTCTATATATCAAGTTAAGGTTTTCTTTAAATGAGTAGGAATTTTATTTAAATTATAATTTGATTATTTTTTTTTATCTAAAAGTCAAATTCATTTGAAAAAAACTTAAGTTAAAAAGCATAAATGTATTTCATCTTAAAATGAGAACATTAAGGTTAATTAGGGTTTTGATGCCTTCATACCTTTTGGGTAGAGATGTAGGTGAAGGGGCTTCTTGCTGTTTGGAACAGTCTATTTGAGCCTCATGGATGACGTGTTCACATTGGTGTCACTCTTTGTAGATGAGGGGTTGATCTCTTTATCACATTGTAGAGCTCGAGATGATGGGGGGTGTTGGAAGTTCCAAGAAAATTTAGTTTGTTATTTTTGGTGTCCTTGATTTCTTCATTCTAATACTCTCTTTGTACATCTTTATCCTTCCTCGCTAGCTTTCTTGAATTGACTGTCAAAAATCTTGTCAAAATTGAGAGTGGGTTCTATATACCACTGATTCTTTTGATTTCACCATCGTTTTTGTTGATGGATGCCAATAAAAAAATGAAGAATCATGCAGAAATGAGTTATATGTTGAAATGATTGAAATAGAATATTGCACCAAAGAGATCTTCATCATAACGGTCTAGTATGGCTTACTCCAAAATAAATCCATTAACATGGGTCTATTTGATTGTTTTTGAAGAGGAAGGTAAATTGATTTAGTTGGGATCAATACTCATTCATTAATGTCGATCATATATTCTATACCCTAAATCAATAACCATTTCTATATATAATCAATAAAACAATAAACAAAAATTAAATCACGAGTAATCAATAAAACCATAAAAAGAACATGTGGTAGATTTAATTTTTTATATTAAACTTATTCAATAACCATTTCTAAATCATGAATAATCAATAATCTAAATTATAATTTGATTAAAATTTTTATCTAAAAGTTTGAAAACAACTTAAATTAAAAATAATAAATGTATTTCATATTAAAATGATAACATTAAGGTGGATTAGAGTTTTCTTAAAATGATAAGGGGGATTCTTTCTCTTTGGAACACTCTATCTGAGCCTCATGGATGACTTGTTCACATTAGTGGCACTCTTTGTAGATGAGGGGTTGATCTCTTTATCACATTGTAGATCTCCAAATGACACTGGGTGTTGGAGGTTCCAAGAAAAATTAGTTTGTTAGTTTTGGTTTCCTTTGTTTCTTCACTGTAACACTCTCTTTGTACATCTATATCCTTCCTGGATAGATTTCTTGAATTGTATGTAAAAAATATTGTCAATATTGAGATTGGGTTGGGTTATGTATACCATTGATTCTGTTGTTGTGATTTCACCATCGTTTTACTTCGTGGATGCCCATCAAAAAATGAAGAATCTTGCATAAATGTGATATCGGTCAACTATGGCTTACTCCAAAATAAATCCATTAACATGGGTGCATTTGAGGGTGTTTGAACAAGAAGGTAACTTTATTTAGTTGGGATCAATACTCATTCATTAATGTTGATCATATACGCTATACCCTAACCTAACTGGTCACTATTCATTCACTATGCCATTTTGGTCAAATTTAGCCACACAAAATTCCCACCTGATCAATAACCATTTCTATATATAATCAATAAATCAATAGATAAAAAATAAATGATGAATAATCAATAAAACAATAATAAAACAATAAATGATGAATAATCAATAAAACAATAAAAAGATTTATTTATTTTTATTAAACCTATTATATAACCATTTCTATATAAATAATCAATAATCAATAAAACAATAAATAAAAAATAAATGATGAATAATCTATAAAACAATAAAAAGAACATAGGGTAGATTTTTTTTTTAGGCTGATGAGATGGATGATGGTTTTTACAACAACCACTATTAAATGAAAACTCTAAATAGACAAATGCACAAACAACCAGCTCATTAACCAAGAGATAGCCAACTAACATAATGAACCAAGCGAAAATATACAAGGAAACAACGAAAAAGTATTTGGAAACAACTAGCTAATGACCTAAGAGATACCTAGCTAATGAGAATATTCCTTATCAACCTAGCCAAACTTCCATATCACTCAAGGAAGTTAATGTTTGAAATAATAGTCTTTGATTTATTGTGACTACTAAGAATATTCAAAACATATGAAATCATATCCATTAAAAACACATCTACAATTAAAAGTCCATTAATTTCGACCATACATGTAATTAAAAAACCATTAATTCTGGTCATTTCCAATAAATATACACCTATCCATGTAATAAAAAAATCACATTTTAAACAAATAAAATAATTATAATAAAATGATGAAAATTTTGACCACCATCCTACAGGTTCCTACAGGTTTGCCAATTATAGAGGACATATATTTTTTGGGGAATAACTCCCTCACTCTAAAATTACACAACAGATAACTTCGAATAAACAAAATCACTTTATTTCACTAATCACATTCAAATATCCACGGTTGCTGCAGATACGACCATGCCTTCAAAACCTTCCCCCCATCAGAGTTAACTTCAAAACACTACCCTATCAATGGGTTAAACATAAAACTGGTGTATGAAGTGCCTACAAAAAATTGGCCACACCACTGTGTAACACACATCAAGAATCTAATATATTTCGGATAAGAAGCTATGGTCGTCGAAACATTTTTTCACCATCATACTTTATCATCTGTTGTTTTTGTTCACATAAAGCATACAAATTCTTTGAAGAAGAAGCTGCATAAATCAATAGATTTCCCTCGAAAATCAATGTATATCCCAATATCCATGTTCCCACACTTTTGTCATATTCACATAAAACCATAAATTTACCTTCAAGGAAAACACCGTGGCATCCCCAGCCATGTAGTTAGATCATAGGAGGCAGAATTTCCCACTTGTCTTCCTCCATGTTATAAGCTTCTGCGACCTCCAAAGGGTTGTGACGTTGATCGATCCCGCCTGCGATGTAGACAATTCTAGAGGAAGAAGAGACACAACATGCAAAGAAGGATCGAGGTGTAGGCATGTCATATCCACGAATCCATCTAGCAGACTCAAAGTCATAAATGTATACACTCATATTCAACTGGTCGAATCCACCTATGAGAACAAGCTTCTAGTTCACAACAACGCACTTGCAAATTTATTGATTTGTGAGTAATATTTGTTTAATAGAGTAAGATTATTTTATTTAACAAAATTAACGGTCATATCTTCATCTCAATCCATTCCCATGGTTAGGAATTTCATGTTTTGTTTGTTATTAATTAGAAATTTGAGGAAGACATAGAGAGGTAATCTTGTTGCATTTTTGTTATTGCACCTTATAAATGAATTTAAACGCATTATGGGCCTCCATTGAAGAGAACATTTATGTTATTATGGTGAAATACTATGATCCGGGTGGATATTGGTGGCCACCCACGTATTCCAACTGGTTCCTCTAGACAGTTTTTAGTTCAACACGTTCCTTTGTAATTCGTTGAAATTGTGGGTTCTACACTTTTGGGGTTGTCTGAAGCCCTAAAAATATTCAAGGTGGATATTGGTTGCCTCCCACCTAATCAAACTGACTTATTTTGTATGTTGGCATGTGAGTGCATATTTATATACTTCCAGGGCCATTTTGGGGCCCTAAACAATGTTTTTTTTGGATCATGACATTCAAGCTATAGACGAAGTCAAAGTTTAACTGTGTAATGCATATTTCTCGAAAATACCTTTCCAGCAGGCTATCACACACCTAAAACGGAGGTTGTATGCAAAATTTACAATGCAGGGAAGTTGAGGTACTAACTTACCCATATGGGCCCACATAAATTTTGGTGTTTCATCTCTTAGGGTTATGTTTTTGGATGTCTATGGTTTTGGAATTATGAAGTAATGTTAAGAAGGACTCTGGAGCCTCATTGTAATCATTCTTATCATATGGATGTGTGTAGCATCCACATCTCTTCTAAGATATATCTACCACCATTCAAGCAAGTTGTTTCAGTTCTGCAATTTTACAGTTTCAACATATTTCATTTATTCAATAGAAGTTATTGTTCAATGGATCTCTATTGTTATATCTGTGTTATTGTATTCAATATGTTATTCATTTCATTCTGCTCATAAATTCAGATTGGTTGTATCAAATCGATCTTATCTTCATCTATTTTTCTTCGTGGATGTCCTTGACAAGATCTAGGTACAAGAAGTTGAGACTCGAACCAGTCAAGCCTTTACAAGATTGTCCACGTCGAGCCCAAAAACAACCCATGCGGGACGAAAATAAATATTATGGAGCATAAAATCCTTTTAAAATGTTTTTTTAGGAAGCCCTTGTGGGACAAAGGAATGAAATGATGGACAACTTTGCACAGATCCTTCGGTGATTGGCCATAGGAGAAGCATCTTCATCAAGTGGCCATGCAACCCCCTTCAAAGTACAACTAAATTTTATATTCCATTATTTGAAGGACTGATAGATGTGGATGTTGTAGGTAAATGGTTGAATCTACTCGAAGGGTATTTTTCGGTCCACAATTTTTCCGATAGGGAAAAAATTTCTTTTGTACTACTCAAGGTCATCCCCCATGTTAAGGACTGGTGGGATACTTACTCTAAGAAAAGGGCCATAGAGTAATCTGCAATATTTTCAGTCACCCCCACATGGGATTCCTTCAAGGATATAATTAAAGAACAATATTACCATGTTGGAAGATACAAGGACCAGTACACCAGATGGACCACCCTGCGCCAGGAAAGGGACCAGACAGTACCAAATTTCACCAATATTTTCCATACCCTGCACACCAAATTGGGTATAAAATATTTTTAACAACATCTGGTGCTCAAATAGCATGGTTTTTTGCATAGATACATTCAAACAGAAATGGAGTTTATGGACATCGCATCATTGGGTACGACGTATAGATATTGTCATACAATTGGATTAGGTTGATGGATAGTTGGTATGGATTGTTAGTTGTCATTTATGTCAACCATTGGGGAGTGATATTTTAGATTGATGTCAACCCTTACTGATTGATGTCAACCTTTGGATAAAGTCTGGTAGTGAATTCTGGTAACACAAAGGTTTGGGTAATGGACCCAAGGTTGTTTCATGTATAATGGTATGAGTTTTAATATATTTTAAAGTAAGACTATTCTATATGGATAGTACATGACATTCCATTTCCAGTGGTATGTGGAATGTCACATAACTCCTCATGGTTAGAGAGCTATCGCCATGAGAATTTGGAGAATTGACGTTTGGGTAATGGAAGCAAGTTTGCTTGATGGATAATGGTATGAGTTTATATATATATATATATATATATGCAGGTAAGACTCTTCCAGATGGATATTACATGTCATGCCATTTCTGGTGGTATGTGGAATGTCACATAAATCTTCACGGTTTGAGAGTTATGGCCTTACGACATTGTAGGACCCTCATATGTTGGCTTGAAGCCCCAAAAGGTCAAACAAGTCAATGAGCTTGCAAAGAAGAAATTATTATTTAAATAATAAAGTAACGTGACAAAGTCAAGAAGGATTATTTAAATAATAAAGTGAAGTGACCAAATCAAAGAAGATTATTTAAATGATAAAGTAAGGTGACAAAGTCAAGGAGGAATATTTAAATGATAAAGTAATGTAGAAATTTTTAATTATGAAAAGTGGTTAACCCTAAAAATGAGGAAAATAGGTTAAGTGACCTATAAATGGTTTAAGTGACCTAGAAATAGGTCAAGTGACCTAGAAATGGGTTAAGTGGCCTAGAAATGGGTTAACTGACCTAGAAGATGCTTCTAAGGAAGATATTTGTAGAGTATAAATAAGAGGCAAGGCTCTCTCCTTTTAAATCACACTTGAGCATATTGAATATCTATAGGTGACTGAGGTAACCAAGGGATATGTAAGCCGAATTTCATAGGGAAAATGAAGAAAAGAAGGTCAAAATTCAAGGGACGATAAACTCTTTTGATGATGCTTTCTAAGATTGATTCAACAAATATTTTGTGTGGGGTACACTCTACAAGGTTGCTCTCTAGAATAAGCCAGAATTCAACAAGGTATGCCATTTTTCCCATAACTCCTTTTCTGAGAGGTTCAAGTATTGACACCTGGAGGAATTGCATAAAACACACTAAAGAACATTGTGTATTATTTTTAGATCTTTATTCATTAAAGGTACACAATTATGACTATTTCAATTTAGGGTTGTTGACTAATCCAAAACAAGTCATGTGAGACTAAAGAAAAGTTTGATGAAAATGCTAGTCTCTTGTTGTTAAAGTCAAGGAAGGTTTGCAGGTATGTGATCATATACACCAGGTCTATTGTAGAGTTATAAATAAGATTTGGATGATGAAATTGATGAGGGAATTTAGTTGAGGTACATGTTGGGTACATGGTTGAGACAAGAAGTTGATGAGTTGGCACATACATGATGTGTATAGTTGATGATTTTGGTACATCTTGATGAGTCATAGTTGATGAGTAGTTGATACATTATTGGTACATGGTTGGAGGCACTTGTTAGTAGTATTGTTGACACATGGTTTATGGATGACATAGCATACTTGTATTATTAGATGCACATATTGATCTTGGTGATGATTATGAGTTGTTGTGTTATTATTGGTTGATGCACATCTTCGAGAGTTGTTTTGGTAATTGATCTGATTTGGTTGATAAGATTGATGAGACAGGTTGTTGTGATAGGTTGTTTGGATAGGTTGTTGTGATAGGTTATCTGTACAGGTTTGGTGCATGGTTGATGCACTTGTTCATGGTACAGGTTGAAGTATAGGTTGGTGCATGGTTGATGCACTTGTGTATGGTACAGGTTGATTACAGGTTGTTTGGTATAGGTTGGTGCATGGTTGATGAAATTGTTTATAGTATAGGTTGATTATAGGTTGAGGTAGAGGTTGATGCATGGTTGATGCATTGTTCAAGGTTATTGGTACAGTTTTACAATGGTATATCTCACAGTGATAGTGTGACAATGGTTTCATCATTCTACTTCTACTTCAGGGTGGTTGGACAGGGCAAGGATAGGTGTTTGTAGCCACCTTCTGGTTGTAGCTGGAAAACATAGGGGGTTGTAGCCTCCTTCTGGTTGTAGCTAGAGAATTGGGGAGTTGGATCTTCCCTTAGGTTGTAGCCAGAGAAACTAGGGGGTTGGAGCCTCCTTCCAATTGCAACTAGAAAACAAAGAAATTGTATGCTTCCAATGAATGTAATTCTTCAAGACATATAAGAAAAGCATTCTGTGGTTTTCTCCTGCTTTGGGTTTCCACGTAAAATAGTGGTGTACTATGTATGTGTATGATTTTTTATTTTCTCATTGAGTATTTACTCTACAGTTATTGGATGATAATGATACATTGATATAACACTTGGATTATGTGGTTAAAAAGGATTAAATTTCTATATTACTGATTCACCCCCTCTCTCAGTAATCCATCAATTGGTATCAGATATGGTTCCTTTAGTAAACAATTTAACCACTGGAAGGAGATCATTGATTATTCTGAGAATGGAGTGCCAATGTTTAATGGTCAGAATGGTTTTAAGTATGAGATGTGGAGCATAAGGATGGTAGTATTTTTATAGGCAAAGGGACATTATATTTGGCTATCAGTTGTTACAGGATATGATAGTTCAAAAAGGGAAAATAATGCATCCAAGAAGGAATTGAGGAAGAATAACAAAATAGCAATGGATTTCATCTGGGAAGGATTACCTAATCCGGTAAGAGAAAAGGTTGGTAAATTTTCATCAGCAAAAGAACTTTGGGATAAGTTACATGACATATATTCTTCACCCATCACAAATTCAGAAAATGTCAAAGAAGATGCAGATACAAATCAAGAAGAATTGTGTTCACCATGTCAAGCAGATTCAGAAGATGAAGAGTGCATAATCACTAGAGGTATGTTGTTTTGTTTTAGTTGTGAAAAACGAGGGAATATTGAAATAGAATGCCATGAAGGAAATGAGATAGAAAAACTAATTGAAAAGGAAGAAAATTATGAAGAAGAATTGATTAGTGCTTTAGATGAACTAAGAGAAGAAAATAATTAACTCAAGAAAGAATTGATGAAACAAAAGGAAAGTGTTCATAATTTTTAAGAATCCCAACAGGTCATCGAGAACTTAAAAACTCAACTAGAAGAAGCTAGAAATATCTAAGAAAATCTTGAATATGAAAAGCAATGTTCGGAAACCAACATAGCAACACAGAAGGAAGAAGCAGAAATGAGAGAGAAGATATTGAGAGATCATATTAAGGAAATAGCTAATGAGCTAATCCAAATTGAGGCAGAGTTTGGTCAAGAAGAGAAAGGACTTGAAGAAAAAATAATCACATTTAAAATTTCATCTTGAAGAAGTGAAACCAACAGAAGAAGTCATGAAGTCTCAGGCGATGAAGAAAGAAGAAGAGGTTGAAAATCTTTAAGAAGAAGTTGTCACATTAAGAAGTAAAATCATCAAGCTCAAGAAGAACGTTGAAGAGACAGAAACATCCACATCAGTTACAAAGAATGAAGAGAAGCACTCTAGGTTGCTAGAATAGAAGAATGAAGAAAATAGAAAGAGTTATGAAGAAGTACTCAAAGGAAGGAATCATGGTCAACCGGAATCTAAGAAAATTATTGAAGATACATCTTCAAGAAGACCATCCATGTTCAAGCCACAAAGAAGCTTCAATCATGATCATGATCAGTCAAGGAAAAAATTCAGAAGGACTATGCCACAAAGAACATCATTCACTCCCAGGTATGCAAATTTATTTTATGTTAATTGTTTTTATTGTATTAACTTTGGACATAAGGTTGCAGATTGCAGGTATTATAAAAGAAATTATCAAGAAAGAAGTGCCTATGTGGTCGCACGTAACATTGAGTGTTACAGATGTCATAACTATGGACACATAGCCAGTGATTGTAGAAGCATGATCGATACTTCCATGAAAAAGAATATTGATATCAGATACCATAAAGTATGGATAAGAAAACAGGAAGAACAGGTGAACAAATACCAGGTACCAAAGATCGTAAGATTGGCAATAAAACGAGATGAAGAAAATTCTACAGAGAAAAGGAAAGATGTCAGATATAGAAAGGTTTGGAAAATAACTGAAAGAAAGGAAGGAGAGGTAAATAAGGAACAGTTTCAAGAGATTGTAATTTTAGGCATTGTAGTGAAACATGAATCCACAGGAAGAAAGAAAGAACTTACAACTCAGAGAGATATTGAATATACCAATGAAGATGATGATGAATCTACCAATGAAGATGATGATGAATACACATCAAACCAGGAATTGTTCTGAGCCATCCAGCTTAGAGACTCCCAAGTAATATGAATATTAGATAGTGCGATTCTATGCAATAGCTATGATAGACCAAAGAACCATCCTTCGAGCAGCTTCAAGAGTTTGAGAAGACAAATTCAGATAAATTAGTTAGAAGAAGTATGGTTTGATAGATTAATCAAGAATTCATGATAGTATAGTGATAAATGGGTCAAAATTATGGACAGTTGCACAAGTAGAGTCTTCGATAGTATGGACAAAGATGGATTTATAAGAGCACTTAGCTGGTTTGGATAGATATATGATAGTGGATAAGATCATGGATTCATATATTGGTTGGGAAAGTGGCTTAGAGACAAAGGAACATTATCATAATGGATGATAATTACATAGGAAATGGCTTGAACAATGCTAATTGATTCCAAATTGAAAGATATATTTTGGAAATAAGCAGTGCATACATCAGTTCACATTCAAAATAGAGTAATTCTCATAAACAACAATGAAAAAACTCCCTACGAACTATGGAAAGAAAGACAAGACAACAACCTCTACATCAAGGTACCTCAAGGTAATATTTTATTAATTGAAATTTATGTTGATGATATTATTTTGGAAGTACTAATGACTCGTTAAGCTAGAAATTTTCAAAGGATATCCATAATGAATCTGAAATTTCATTACTTAGAGGACTATCTGTAATGTTCCTGACTTGGCTAGTCTAGGAAATGTTGCTAATGTGTGTGTAGGATCAAAGGTTTACAACATATAAATGATCATACAAATAATAAATGTGACAAAGGACTGCAAATTTTGTATTATGATATCTCTGTGGATTACAAAATGTTCGAATGCGGCTGAATAAACTGACAATACTTGACTAGATCAACTGACAAAGAATCTTAGCTAGAATACAAATAAGCAACTGTGACTGAATAAAATAACAACACTTGGCTAGATCAAAAGACAAAAGGATCTTAGCTGGAATACAAAGAAGAAACTAAATGATAATACCCGGAATATGGGAGCATTGCGGAATCAATGAAGAATGATGGAATACCTGGATGATCTTCCCGGTGACTAGGGTGTGTCTTTCAACACCGAAATCAACCAACTGGTGTCTTCCTCCTGGAATACACTAACCTATCTCTCCTGAGATGCGCCTCTTCTCCTCAAAGACAAGTCATAATATGGATAATGATTAATTAGGTCGCTAACCCTTCCTTTACAGCTTTCCAAAACCCTAAATCATGTTGAAACCCTAATTCATTGTTAACTTCCAAAACCCTAAATCATGCTGAAACCCTAATTCATTCTTGACTTCCAAAACCCTAAATCACTGTTGAAACCCTAATTCATTCTTGACTTCTATTTTTAGCTCATAATGACTTAAAAGTGCTTTTAACCTTTTTTAGCTCAATACCACTTTCTGAATGTAACACCTGTGACTGGAGTGACCTCTAGTAACCCTGTTTACCCCTCTTTGGCCTTGGCTATAGTCTAACGGGGCAGTTTAGACCATTAAGCCTCCTCTTCTGGAGCTCATATTTGGAAAGGGACATTACAATCCTCCCTTCCCAAAATTGCTTGTCCTCAAGCAATACCAGTATAGGGTGTTACAACACCTGCTCACTCTCCCAAGTAGCGTCCTCTACTTGAAGCCCTCACCATCTGATCAAACACTCTCTGATGACCCTACTCCTTAGTTTTCTCTCTTGAAACTCCAAAACCTCCTCCAGAACTAAATCCAACTATCCCTCCTCATCCAATGCGGGAAGCTCCTATGATGTGTTAATGAATTGTCCCACTACCCTTTTTAGGCAATACACATGGAAAACGTTATGAATCTTGCTCCCATCTCTTAAGAAACCTCGCCTAATCTGGGCTTGAGATTCTAGGCCCCACTCTTCTTCAAGGATGATTGTCTGTAGGTTTGGAGTCTTAAGAAAACCAAATCTACAACCTCAAAGCTATGCTTTATCCTGTGCCTATCCACACTTATCTTATGTCGGTTTTGCACCGTCTGCAAGTTCTCTTTCAACAACTTGAGAATCTCCTGACTCTCTATGATCCAATCCTTAGCCTTGGGAGCTCTTCTCTCCTCGAATACCAAGTCTACCAAAGTGAGAGCATCATACCCGTACAATGCTCGAAAGGGTGTCATACCAATGGACATGTGGAAGGCGGTGTTGTAGCAATGTTCTCCTAAATGTAACCACTTTACCCACGTTCTCTGCTATCCTCCTACATAGTTCCTCAAATACCCTTCAACCCACTTATTGACAATCTCAGTTTGCCCATCTTTCTGAGGTTAATACCTAGTGCTAGGTGTCAGCTCTATCCCCACCAACCGAAACAACTCTCTCCAAAATGTCCCTATGAACCAACTGTCCCTGTCACTAACGATGTTCTTCGACAACCCATGAAGTATGAAGACATCCCCGAAGAAAATATCCAGTACCTGAACTGCGTTGTACTCTGTCGGTATGGTGTAGAAGTGAGAAAACTTGGTCAATATTTCGACCACTACATAAATACAATCCTTACCCTGGACCTTGGGTAGACCAGTGATGAAGTCCATAGATATACTCTCCCATTTATTCTCTGGAATGGGGAGTGGCTGAAGTAGCCCTGCTAGAAGAGCATGCTCTGACTTTTTATACTATCAAGTGACACACTCACTGATGTGTCTCATAACGTCTTGTTTGAGGCCCTTCCATGAGAACCTCTCTCTGATCTATCTATAGGTTTTGAAAAAACCCTGATGGCCTACTAGAGGTGAATCATAAATTGTGGTGAGGATCTTCTTCTTAAGCCCTAAATCTGGCACTAAGTAAACTCTATCCTTGTCAAATATGACATCGTTAATGACCTTATACCGGTCATCCTGTATCTTCCCTTCCATCACCTCACAAGCGAACTTATTCTTGGAATATTCCACTAACAAGTGGGATTTCCAATCTGCTGAAATCTCCATCAAAGAACATGTCGCAGGTCTACGTGATAGTGCATTGGCCACATTGTTCTTCTTCCCCTTGACATACTCTATGTCAAATTCAAATTCCCGTACCTTCATCACCCATTTCTGTTGGCGCTCACTGAGGTCCTTCTACTCAAGTAAATACTTCAAACTGTTGTGATCGGTCTTGACCACAAATTGGTTGCCCACCAAATATTGTCTAAACTTGGTCAAGGCATGCATGATTGCCAACATTTCCTTGTCATAAATGGATTACACCCTCTTAGGTTGACTAAGCTTCCGGATCTCTAATACAATTGGGTGTCCTCCTTTCATAAAAACTACATCGATCCCTTTGTCGGATGCGTCACACTCTAGTATAAATGGTAGGGTGAAGTTTGGTAGTGCCAACACTGGACAAGTGGCCATGACTTCCTTCATGTTATCAAAGGATTCTTGTGATTTATTGGTCCATATGAAGGCCCCATGCTTGGTAATATCTCTCAGCAGTTCTCCAAGCTGAGAAAAAACCTAGATGAACTGCATGTAATAGTTGCACAGCCCAAAGAAGCTCCTCAATTTTGTCACGTTCTTGGGCGTCGGCCAATCCAGAATGGCCCTGATCTTCTCTTGTTGCACCTGTACCCCCTCTGCACTGATGATGTGGCCTAAGTAAAGCATCTCTTTCATACCGAACTTACACTTGGACTCTTTGGCATATAATGACTGTGCCTCCATGATGCTCAATACCTCATCCAGGTGCCTCATTTTCTCTTGCCATGACTAGCTATAGATCAAGATGTCATCGAAGAAAACCAAGACTAATTTCCTTAACTAATCCCTAAATATATGGTTCATGCAATACTAGAATGTAGAGGGTGCATTGGTTAGCCCAAATGGCATAGCCCAGAACTCGAAGTGTCCAAAATGACATTGAAATGTCGTCTTCTCTATGTCCTTCTCTCAAATGCTGATCTGATGATATCCATAGCATAGATCAATTTTTGACAAGAAAACTCCCCCATGTAGTTCATCCATAAAATCATCAATGAGTGGGATAGGGTATCAGTTATTGATGGTTTTCTTGTTCAAGGCTCGATAATCAATGCACATCCTCATGGTTGCATCCTTCTTCAGAACTAAGACAACTAAAGAAGAAAATGGGTTGTTTCTCGGTCTGATGTGTCACATCGCTAGAAATTCCTTGATTTCATTCTCTATCTCATCCTTGAACCTCCTAGGATGATGATAAGGGGGGGTGGGGTGATCATAGGTTTGTCCCCCTCCTCCAACTCAATGGTATGCTCAAATCCCATGTCAGGTGGTCTCCCTCGTGTAATTGCCTCAAAGATTTGTTGATGTCGTCCCAATAAATTCTTGATATTTGTATGGTATTGTTGTCAACCTTCTGAATCCTTTTGAGTAGTGATCAAGCATTCTACGACATATGATACCTCCCCATGTCTAAATATCCTCTCCATCCTCTTGGTTGAAACTGTCCTGGGTGATCCTATTGACATACCTCTTAGAACAACCTTCTTCCCATCCTGATCTTTGAATCCCATTTCCAAGGTTTGGTAGTTGGTAGTGATTTTTCCTAAGGTAATCATGCACTGAACTCCTAACACAACATCTGTCTCCAATAGGTCAAACACATAAAATGTGTCTCTCACTGTGTAGTTGATTAACTTCATCTCTAGGTTTGGAACTCTATCTAGACACTCCACTATGTGGCCATCTTCTACCACAACATCAAACCCTTCAAACTCCTATGTCTTAAGTGCCCATCTCGATACTAGTGAAGTGTCGATGAAGTTGTGGTTGGCCCCACCATATGTTAGGGTGATTTCCCATTTCCCTTGGATAATCCCTCTAATACGGAGGGTATCATACCTGGGAACATTAGAAAGGGTCACTATGACATCTCCCTTTGCTAGTTTCCTCCTGTTAGCCTATTCTGGTGGTTGTGGGACTACTGGAAGATGCGCTCCTATTAATGTCAATGGTCTACGGGGAGGATGCTCCTATGATGGTGCTGACTCCTCCTCTGAGCTAATGGATCCACTGTCCTACTCCTCCTCCTCACTGTCCACGCTGTCTACTGCTACCACAATATAATGAATCTCTCACTTGCCCATGCACCTGTGGCCTGGGACCCAAGGATCTCTGCAGTTGAAGAAAATATTTTTCCTCATAAGCTCTCACCTAGTCTCATCATCCAACTTCTCTATGCCCTTCCATTCTCTCTTGAATGGCTTCCTATCTTGATCCCTCTGGGGCACAAATGGTTTGGAGAAAGTTTTAGTCTTTGGCACTGAGTCTGTCAGATCTCGAGTGCGAAGGATGGCATCCTGCAAAGTGGGAGGCATGTATGCCTTCACCCATCCTTTCAAAGGCTCTGTGAGTCCTTCTATGAATAGCATGATCAGCCTGGGCTCTGATATATCTATCACTGCCATGACTACCCGCTGAAACTCTGTGATGAGCACCTCTATTGTGCCAGTTTGTCTCAACTAGGCTAGATCCCTGAAGTGTATCTCGAGATCCTTCCTGTCAAACCTTTCCATGAGCCTATTTATAAAATATGTATAGGAGATGATGTGACTGTGACCCAATGTCACCAGTCCATGGTACCACCACTCGTGTGCCTCACCCTCTAAGTGTAAGGTCGCAAAACTGATGGCCTCTATCTCAGTCATCTGGTTGATTTTGTAATACATGTCTAGCTTTTGTACCCAAGCTTTGGCAATGTATTTGGATGATCCGTCGAAAGAAGGGATGGTGAGTTTTTGAACTTTTCAGATGAAATCAAGGTTATGACCCTGCTGCTGTTGTGGTCCTCCCCTCTATGGCTCTTTGGGGAGGTTCTTGTGTCTGAGTCCACAGTACTCAACTAAGTTCATGTCTTGATGGAGGTCATGACCTAATTTTGTGTACTCCCTCCTATACTCTTCAATGTCATCATCATGGGTGGGTGGCCTCTGTGGTATCGGTGGCAGTGTTGTTACCAAGGGTGCCCTCTGGAAACTAGGAAACAAGGGTCTGGGAATCCTATTCGCAAAGGTGCATGTATGAGAGGGTGATTGGGGTCTACTGCCTGCTCCTAAGTTCCCTTGTGCTGCATGCGGGACTTATGTATCTGGGGTGCCCACTCTAGTCAATCTATCAACCACCTGTGCAAAGGACTGAGACATGGTCCATTGACTAGCTAACATATCATTGATAACATGCATGAAAGCTACCTCTGGATCTACAAGGGCCTTGCCACTGCCCTCTGGTCGCTCATATATGTCTCTTATCATCCTCTATGGCTCATTCTTAGCCTCACACTCTACCCTTCTCTCTAATTCTCTGTGTGCCTCCTCCTCTTCCTCCGAGATAGGAGGAAAAGGGGGGAAATCAGGCCTATGCCTTCTTTCGTGATGCATGTTGTAAGTGACATATTCATCACCTACGTGTTCACGACCCTCTGGGTCTTCTGCCGCACTCATTGTCTTTAGTCACAGACTGGCAGGACTAAAGCTTTGATACCACTGTAATGTTCCTGACTTGGCTAGTCTAGGAAAGGTTGCTAATGTGTGTATAGGATCAAATGTTTACAACATATAAATGATCATATAAATAATAAATGTGACAAAGGACTACAAAGTTTGTATTATGATATCTTTGTGGATTCCAAAATGGCCAAATGCGACTGGATAAACTGACAATACTTGACTAGATTAACAGACAAAGGATCTTAGCTAGAATACAAATAAGCAACTGCGGCTGAATAAAATAACAACACTCAGCTAGATCAAAAGACAAAAGGATCTTAGCCGGAATACAAATAAGAAACTAAAAGATAATACCCGGAATATGGGAGCACTGCGGAATCAATGAAGAATGATGGACGACCTGGATGATCTTCCCAGTGACTAGGGTGTGTCTTTCAAAACCGAAATCAACCAACTCATGTCTTCCTCCTGGAATACATTGAACTATCTCTCCTAATATGTGCCTCTTCTCCTCAATGACAAGTCATAATCTGCATAATGATGAATTAGGTCGTTGACCCTTCCTTTATAGCTTTCCAAAACCCTAAATCATGCTGAAATCCTACTTCGTTGTTGACTTCCAAAACCCTAAATCATGTTGAACCCCTAATTCGTTGTTGACTTCCAAAACCCTAAATCACTGTTGAAACCCTAATTCACTGTTGACTTCTATTTTTAACTCATAATGACTTAAAAGTGTTTTTAACCATTAGCTCAATGTCACTTTCTGAATATAACACCTGTGACTGGAGTGACCTCTAGTAACCCTTTTTACCCCTCTTTGGCCCTGGCTATAGTCTAACGGGGCAATTTACACCATTAAGGCTCCTCCTCTAGAGCTCCTATTTGGAAAGGGATATTTCACTATTCTTCTTTTTGGGTCCTCATATATGTCAATGAAACCAAGGAATTTTTGTTTCTCAAACTAAGTATATGAAAGAAATTCTAAAGAGGTTAAGAATGGAAGATTGCAAACAGTTACCACTCCTATGCACACCGGTTGCATGTTGAGAAAAGATGATGATTCAAAGTCTACAGACCAGAGGAAATACATGTCAATGAATGGTATCTTACTATATGTGACAACATCTACACCAAATGTAATGGAGGCAATTGGATAGGTGCCACGATTTCAAGAAACACCAAAGGTATCACATGTATTAGTAGTGAAGAGGATTTTGAGATATCTCAAAGGAACAAAAGAGTTTGGATTATGGTATCCAAAAGAAAAGGATCTCTCACTTATTGCCTACATAGATGTAGATTGGGCAGGTTTCCTTGATGACCGATGAAGCACTAGTGGAGCAACGTTCTACTTGGGGGAGTGTTTAGTATCTTGGATAAGCAAAGAACAATCATCAATATCCTTATCTATAGCCGAGGCAGAGTATACTGTAGCAGTAGCATGTTGTACATAGATTCTATGGATGAAACAAACTTTAATAGATATATAGTTTAATTATGATGAGCCCATTGCGATCTATTGTGATAATACAAGTGCCATCAATATCTCAAAAAAACTAGTGATGCACTACAAGACGAAACACATTCCAATCAAGTATCACATTCTATGGGAACATGCTGCAGAGAATAACATCAGAGTTGAATACGTGGGAACAAAATAACAAGTGGAATACATCTTTACAAAACCTCTTTTATGGGAAGCCCTTAAGTATATTCACCAGAGACTAGGATTAATTTCTACTCCAAAATGAATGATTTTGAATGCTTATCTTATATGTCTTAGATGTACACAAGGAAGCACCATAAATAGGACAAAGGCGGAGAGCTTTATCAGATGCAAAGGTAAATTGTTAGAGAGAGAGCATAGAGGCATGTTGAAAAGGGGAGCGATTGCCACAAGGGAAGAATGAGAGATATGACTTCATAGTGATACCCTTTGTCAAAGGGGGAGATATTATTCATATGAAGGGAAAGAGAGTAATCAAAGGCTTATAAAGAAAAGGAAAAATCAAAGGCATGTAGATAGGGCGAGCATCCCTAAGGAGAGTTCAGTCAATGGGAGCAACCCCAAAGGGAGATACCCTTTGCCATTGATGTCAAAGGGGGAGAGATAGAAACATTGATGAAGAGTATAAGCATGAATGTTATCATGACTAAGTTTTTCCATGAATTTTGGTGTTGTCATCAATGCCAAAGGGGGAGATTGTCAAACAATTGGTTTAAGTTGATGGATAGTTGGTATGAATTGTTGGTTTTCATTGATCTCAACCATTGGAGAGTGATATTGTAGATTGATGTCAACCCTTGGAGAAAGTCGGGTAGCGAATTTTGGTAGCACAAAGGTTTGGGTAATGGACGCAGGGTTGTTTCATGTATAATGGTATAAGTTTTAATATATTTTAAGGTAAGACTATTCTAGATGGATAGTACATGAAATTCCATTTCTGATGGTATGTGGAATGTCACATAAATCCTTGCGGTTAGAGAGTTATGGCCTGAGAAGTTGGAGAAGCCAGGTTTGGGTAATGGACCCAAGTTTGTTGGATGGATAGTGGTATGCCTTCTGATATATTTTTAGGTAAGACTATTCTATATGGATATTACATGTCATGCCATTTATGGTGGTATGTGGAACGTCACATAACTCGTCACGATTTGAGATTTATGGCCTTACAAAGTTGGACGACCCTCATATGATGGCTTGAAGCCCTAAAAGGTCAAAGAAGTCAAAGATCTTGCAAAGAAGAAATTATTATTTAAATGATAAAGTAAAGTGACAAAGTCAAGAAGGATTATTTAAATAATAAATTGAAGTATCAAAATCAAAGAAGGTTATTTAAATGATAAAGTGAGGTGACACAGTCAAGGAGGAATATTTAAATGATAAAGTAATGGAGAACTTTCTAATTATGGAAAGTGGTGAACCCTAAAAATGAGGAAAATAGGTTAAGTGACCTATAAATCAGTTAAGTGACCTAGAAATAGCTTCAGTGACCTACAAATGGGTTAAGTGACTTATAAATGGGTTAAGTGACCTAGAAGATGATTCTAAGGAAGATATTTGGAGAGTATAAAAAAGAAAGCAAGGCTTTCTCATTTTAAATCACACTAGAGCATAGTGGATATCTATAGGTGACTGAGGTAACCAAAGGATATCTAAGCCAAATTTCATAGGGACGGTGAAGAAAAGAAGGCCATAATTCAAGGGAGGATAAATTAATTTGATGATTATTTCTAAGATCGATTCAACAAATATTCTGTACAGGGCACACTCTACAAGGTCCCTCTCTAGAATAAGCCAGAATTCAAGAAGGTATGCAATTTTTTCTATAACTCCTTTTCTGAGAGGTTCAAGTAGTAACACCTAGATGAATTGCATAAAACACACTAAAGAACATTGTGTACTATTTTCAGATCTTTATTCATTACAGATACATAGTTATGATTATTTCAACTTAGGGTTGTTGACTAATCCAAAACTAGTCATGTGAGACTAAAGAAAAGTTTGATGAAAATGTTATTCTCTTGTTGTTAAAGTTAAGGAAGGTTTGTAGGTATGTGATCATATACACTAGGTCTATTACAGAGTTGCAAATCAGATTTGGATGATGAAATTGATGAGGGAATTTGGTTGAGGTACATGTTGGGTACATGGTTGAGACAAGTAGTTGATGAGTTGGCACATACATGAGGTATATAGTTGATGATGTTAGTACATTTTGATGATTCATATTTGATGAGTAGTTGATACATGATTGGTACATACTTGGTACATGGTTGGAGGCACTTTTTAGTAGTATTGTTGACACATGGTTTATGGAAGATGTATCATACTTGTATTATTAGAAGCACATATTGATCTTGGTGATGATTTTGAGTTGTTGTATTATGATTGATTGATGCACATCTTTGAGAGTTGTCTTGGTGATTGATCTTGGTGAGTAGATCTAATTTGGTTGATAATATTGATGAGACAGGATGTTGTCATAGGTTGTTTGGATAAGTTATTGTGACAGGTTATTTGTACAGGTTTGTTGCATGGTTGATGCACTTGTTCATGGTACAGGTTGAGGTACAGGTTGGTGCATGGTTGATGTAGTTTTTTATGGTACATGTTGATTATAGGTTGTTTGGTACAGGTTGATGCATGATTGATGCACTTGTTTATGGTACATGTTGATTACATGTTGAGGTACAGGTTGACGCATGGTTCAGGTTTACAATGATATATCTCACAGTGATAGTGTGAAAATGGTTCTATCATTCTACTTCTACTTCATGGCGGTTGGACAGTGAAAGGATAGGTGGTTTTAGCCACCTTCCAGTTGTAGTCAGAAAACATAGGGGGTTGTAGCCTCCTTTTGGTTATAGCTAGAGAATTGGGGAGTTGGAGCTTTCCTCAGGTTGTAGCCTAAGAAAATAAGGGGTTGGAGCCTCCTTCCATTTGAAGCTGGAAAACAAAGGAAGTTCATGCTTCCAATGAATTCAATTCTTCAAGACATATAAGAAAAGCATTATGTAGTTTTATCCCTCTTTGGTTTTCCACATAAAACACTGGTGTACTATGTATGTGTATGGTTGTTCATTTGTTGATTTCTTATTTACTCTTCAGTTATTAGATGATAATGATACATTGATATAACACTTGGATTATATCGTTAAAAAGGATTAAATTGCTCTATTATTGATTCATCTCCCTCTCAGTAATCCAACAGATATGCTATCAAGATCGAGCATAAATTTAAGAAGAAGAGGTGAGAGTTTGGATCTGCAAACTCCTCATAGCCAAAGCAAGGAAAATGTGGTCCTAACCCATGCAACAAGGGATGGAGAAAATATGGCCACTTTCAAGACAACCAGTCCAACATGTAACACAAGAAGGGAAATGAGAAGTCAAATAGGGACACAGGAAAATGGTGTGAATACCATAAAAGTCCTTGGCACAACATCAAAGAATGTCACTCCAAGCAGTGACTCGTGGCCGAGCTAAAATATTTTGAGTCAGAGGCCAATTCTGACTCTGAATCAAATCGATAAGGAAGGAAGCGAATTATCGATACCAAAAGTAGTGCCACAGTTGATACCACCAAAGTCCAACCAAGTGAACCAGAAGAGCCAGAGGAAGGGGAACACCTCTTTTACTCCCAGATGTGGGTAAAGAGGACTCCACTTCATTTCATTTTTGATAGCAATAATCAAAATAACTTTCTCTCAGTAGAGGTCATCGAACGATTGGACCTGCCAATGACACCACACCTATAGACATACACCATTGGTTGGATTCACCAAGGAAGAGATCTTCATGTCAACCAACAGTGTCATATTCTCGAAGACATCAAGCCCTTCAAAGACAAGGTACTGTGCGATATTTCTCCCCTTGAATTTTGTGATGTTGTTTTAGGACAACCATATTTGTGGAAGAGACATGTTTTGTATGAGTCTATACCCCACAATGTTATTATTATTTTGCATAGACAATTGTATAAGATACTAGAGTTGGCACCACCTACTTCTATTTCTTTAATCTCTGCTAAGTAATGTATTAAGTTCATTTCATAGAACAAGAAGTTATTCTTATTTGTGATCTGTGCTTGCAGTAAGAAAATGATTGCCACCACATTCATGGCCTCTACACAGTCTCTCTTTGTAGTAGAAGAAAGTGGAAAATATTGTGGAAGAGTACACAGACATATTATCCTCACCCATCGGGGTATTGATGCACTACCAAGTCAACCATCCAATTGATCTAACCCATAGTGTACCTCTACCTAATGGACCAGTATATCATCCCTCGGTGATGGAAAATGAAAAAATCAAGCATTAGATCCAAGATATGTTTCAAAATGGGCACATCATACCTAGCTCCTTCCCTTATGAAACCCCGATTGAACCGATGCAAAAGAAATATGGGACCTGGCGGGTCTACATTGATTACAGAGAATTAAAGAAAATCACAGTCAGGAATCGATACCCAATTCCCAGAATTGATGACCTTGACCAACTCGAGGGGGAAAAGTTCTTCAACGATAATGATATAAAGTCTTCCTACCACCAGGTTCCCATCGAACCAACTAATGTATGGAAGACAAATTTCAAATATAAAGAAGCTCTCTTTAAATGGTTGGTCATGCCATTTGGCTTAACAAATACACCAACCACTTTTATGAGGATGATGGATGATGTATTGAGACACTTCACCAAATAATTTGTGGTGGTATATTTGGATGACATCCTCATATTCAACAGAACTTGGTAGGAGTACATGCATAATATTCAACAGGTTTTGAGCACTCTGCGGCAGTAGAAGCTATATGCCAACTTGGAAAAATGATCCTTTGGCATGAACATGGTCGAAAACTTGGGCTACATTGTTGATGAGCTTGGGGTACATGTTTATCCATCTAAGATCCAAGTTATCTATGAATGGACAACCCCAACCACACTCATCGATCTTCGAATCTTCTTTGGATTGGCCAACTTCTACAGATAGTTCATGTTGGGATTCTCCCGTATTGCATGGGCCCTCATCCAAGTGACCAAGGGTGGTGGCAGGGAAAATTTCACATGGGGGATGGAACAAAAACAAGAATTTTATGATCTGAAGCATCACTTGTGCTCAACTCCAGTACTCTCCTTACCTGATCTGCAACAACTATTCAATATTGAGACTGATGCATCCAACTATGATGTAGGCACAATTCTCACTTAGCACGGTCATCTGATGGAACACCACAGTGAGATGCTCTCTGATACTGCCTGAAAATACCCCACTTATGACAAGGAAATGTATTCCACTGTACAATCATGTCATCAATGGAAACCTTACATTCTAAGAAATGAGACAATCATCCATAATGATCACAAGACTATGCAACTCATACAGACACAGGGGAATGACTGCCATCAGAAGTGGTCCACCTACCTACAACAGTTACATCTCAACATCACGTACAAGACATGGAGCACAAATCATGTCGCTGACTGCCTCAATCAACCTCCTGTGGTTTCATTCACCACCATGCTCCATTCATATGGACATGAGGCATCTGAGTGGCCCCAACTTTATCAACAATATCCAAAATTTTCCACCACCTATCATCTCTTGGGTAAAGGCATGAATGTCACCAATTTTCACATTCAGGACAGACTATTATGTCATCTTGGACATCTTTGTGTTCTTGCAAGCAAGTATGAAAATATTATATGGGAGGATAACTATAGTCAGATTGAAATACATTTTGGGGTGGATAAAACTGTGGTCATTCTACAAAAACATTTTTATTGGCCAAAACTATGACAGGATGTTAGCAAGTATATTAGATCTTTCACTGCATGTGCCATTTCCAAGCCATCCATCAAGAATCAAGGATTACACACCCCTCTTCCTACTCCTGAGAGGCCTTGGGAATCCATGTTGATGGATTACATGTTTGTCCTTTTGTCCAAAAAGAACGACAATGATTGTGTTACAACAATACACCAAAATACACCATGCACAATATATGATAAATAATCAGTAGTTATTGTTCAAGGGAAGTAATGACTTCCAAAGGTAGCTATAGCTTCCAAATATAAATAGAGGGATAAACCTCCAAGAGGAAGATACAATCCTCCAATATCAATAGAGGGTTGAACTCTCCATCCTTGCCCCTTCCTTTCCCCCAAGAATATATGAGAGATAATAAAACTTTACATTAAATCATAACCATCAACCAACCATCACATAGAGCCTGATAATGCTTCCCAAGACTTCGTCAACTTCTATAATTATTCAATTATTTGAACACTCTGATCCTATAGTTAATATTAATCAATGTATTCTCTGAAACTTATCCAAGTTTCACTTCTTGAATACTCCCCAAAAACAAGTTATCGAGAGAATGGTAGACCTTGTTAAATTATGGATTATCGAGGAGAGAGAACTTGTACAGAATTCCCCGTGCTCTATATTTAACATTAGATTCTGAAACTTGCACACGAGAAACTACATTTCGTATTATTTCCAATGAAATTGGTCCCAATTCATTTGGATTCTCTATGAATAAGTTATGAATGTTTTACCTGGAACACCTATTTATTGACTAGCTTCAGGACTGGTCAAAACCACTTAGAAGACATCAACAAAAAACTTCATCCTCCCTTGAAATATGACCTTCTTTACTTATGATTTCCTCTGAAATTCAACTTCTGTGTCAAATGAATGTATAATGATATTTGTTTATACCATTTATGTCACTTCCTTTTAACATTAGGGTCGACCTAACACTTTCTTATTTTGTAATTCTTTTCTTTGATTATATTCAGGGCCTACATGTACTTCCTTCTTCAATTCACTTTGTGATCTTCAAAAATTCATTTCTCCTCAGCCATGAGGATCCACATGACATGCCACCTACCACCAGAAATAACATGATGTATAATATGCATCCATGGGTTTTTTTTCTGCATGTACATTGTCCTTTATGGCCAAATACCTTCATCAATATTGCGGTCGAAAACCAATGAATAGGGTTGACATCAATGATGACAACCAATCTTCCAACAATATCCCCCTTTTCATTGATGGCAACACTCGTGCTCCCCCTATCATCATGATCCCAATTTATCTCCCCCTTTGACATAAATGACAAAGGGTAGGCATTCTCCCCTTGAGTTTAATGGAAAAGGGTAACTCTCTTCTTTGGGGATGCTCCCCTTGAAGATGTGGCACTCAATAATACTTCATCCTTATTTTTGGTCTTTCGGACTTTTTCTTCCTTGGAATCCTTTTCTGTGGCTTCTTTCTTCTCTCTTTTCTTCATGTCTAGGACGTATATGTTGTTCGGTTCTCTTGTTCCAATTGCAACCAATCTTCCTTAGTTATTTTCTATGATATTACATTTTTTGGAGTCAAACGTAAGAGTGTATCCTTGATCACACATTTTACTAACACTAAGTAGATTATGCTTCAATTATTCAACCAATAAGACATTCTTTGCTTTTACATTTTTTCTTCCAAGCTCTGCTACACTTTCTCCAAGTATTTTGGTAGATGAGTCATCTCCAAATGCAACATTGCCACCCTTTCTCTTCAAGCTAATGAATTTGTCTTGATCACCGGTCATGTGTGAAGAACATACACTGTCTATGTACCATTCATCTTTTTCTTTCAATTCTTCGGCGGTTAATGATATTCAACAATCTTCATTGTTTGTAATGTCTTTCCTTCTCCATACTGTAGTTGGCATAGGGACATCTTCATTCATATATCTTCAATCTCATGTTTTGTGACCAAGATAATTACATTTGTAGCATAAAATATTTTTGTCCATCAATGGGAAAAATGAATTATAACTTCTGTTGAAAAATCCACGATTATTTTCATATCTTCTATTTACACCATTCTTGTTTCTTGCGTATTTGTTCCTTTCATTGATTCTGCAATTAATTTCGTTATGTCCAAAATTTGTGCAAGTATAACAATGACAAAGAATGAAATTTTGATACCTTGGAGTAAGTGGCCTTCTTTGTGATGTAGTCCATCTAGGTTCATGATCTACTCTTTTGTAGTTTCCTTCATACTGATTGAATCTTCTTTGATTCCTAAAGGTAGGAGTTTTTCTTGGATATTCATCTCTTTTGTAATCATTCCTTCTTTCTAGTATCTTGGTCCACTTGTCATCAATTGTCTGTGTAGCTCTTTCTTCAACCCTGTTGTTGGTATTTTCATCTTCTTTGTATGAAGTTTTACCCATGCATCCAAGATGTGTTAAGTCTTTTGGCACTTGAGAGTTTCTTAAGCTCTGCCTCCATGAGACAAATTCTTGTTCAAGTTTCTCACAATCTTATTCTTTATTCATCATTTGGACATTCCTTACTTCTCCTATTCTTCTTTCTTCTCCGAGTAGAGTTTTCAAGGAAATGTTTTCTTCTTTTAGTTTCTCAAAGTCTTCTAATTGTTTCTTCAAGATGACAACTGTCTTTTCACAACTACCCAATTCACTTCTTAGTTTTCTATGTGTGTCTTTGAGCTTGCTATTTTCAATCTCAACATGCTTCAATTTTTTAAGATTCTCATCTTCTTGTTGAATAATTTATGCTTCATGATTTTCTTCTTCTTCATTGGAATTTTCTTCTTTAGTGTCATCTCTTTCAATACTTGGATGAGGACATTCAAATTCAACATGTCCTACTCCTTCAAAATTAAAGAAAAATAACTGACCTCTATTTGCTTCTTTGAAATATGAGATGTTGTAATTTTCTTCAACTTCTTCTTTTTATTCTTCTCCGTCCCTTGCATAAAGGTCTTGCATATTTTCCCAAATCTCTTTTGATGATGCACATGATCCCACCTTGGATTTCACTGAATCTGACAATCCATCTAGGATGGTATCTATTGCCAATTTGTTGTTCCTTTTTTTTCCTTCTGAGTTGTAGTCTTTGGTTTATTCAAATCATTGTATCCTAAAGCAACTGAGAACCAAACATATTGCCCAAGCGATTTCAAGTAAGTTTCCATTATATTACTCTAGTATTCAAAATTTCTTCCATCAAATGGTGGAATCCCATTCGAAATTTTGTCTTCCATTTCTTCTTAGGGTCTTCCTTCCAGTGGTTAAACTGTATTGAAGGTAATCAACTCTGATACCAATTGTTGATACTAAGAGGGGGGTGAATCAATATCAAATATAATTTAAAAACATTTTCAACTTATACTTAAACCATTCAATTGTATCCAGTGAGCAATGAACAATAGTATAAGAGTTACACCAATACACCAGAATACACCATGCAAAATATATGATAAATAATCAATAGTTATTGTTCAAGGGAAGTAATGACTTGCAAAGGTAGCTATGACTTCCAAATATAAAAGGAGGGATAAACCTCCAATAGGAAGATACAATCCTCCAATATCAAGATATTGTTGACCTCTCCATCCTTTCCCCTTTCTTCCCCTCAATAATATATGAGAGATAATAAGAGTTTACATTAAATCATCACCATCAACCAACCATCACATAGAGCCTGAGAATGCTTCCTGAGACTTCTTCGAATTATGTAAATCTTAAATTATTGAAATAATTTGATCCTGTAGATAATATTAATAAATGTATTCTCTGAAACTTCTCCAAGTTTCTCTTCTTGAATCCTCCCCAAAAAGAAGTTATAGAGAGAATGGTAGACCTTGTGCAATTTTGGATTATTTAGGAGAGTGAAATTGTATAGAATGCCCCGCGCTCAATATTTAACATCAGATTTTGAAACTCGCACAAAAGAGACTCTTTCCAATGAAATTGGTCCCACTTCCTTTGTATTCTCTATGAATAATTTATGACTGTTTTACTTGGAACACCTGTTTATTGACTAGCTTCAGGACTGGTCAAAAACCCTTAGAACACATTACCAAAATACTTCATCCTCCCTTGAAATATGGCCTTATTTACTTTTGATTTCCTCTTAAATTCCAATTGTGTCAAATAAATGTATAATGATATTTATTTATACCATTTATGTCACTTCCTTTTAGCATTAGGGCTGACTTGACACTTTCTTATTTTGTAATTCTTTTCTTTAATTATCTTCAGGGCCCACATGTACTTCCTTATTCAATTCAGTTTGTCATCTTCAATTTTTTTTTTTTCCTCAACCATGAGGATCCACATGGCGTGCCACCAACCACTGGAAACAACATGATGTATAATATAAATCCATGGGTTTTGTTTTTCATGTACATTTTCCTTCATGTCCAAATACCTTCATCAATCTTGCAGCCCAAAACCAATGACAAGGGTTGACATCAATGAAAACAACCAATATTCCAACACCTTATTGGACACCCCAGTGATCACAAAACAATTGAAACCAATTGAGCTCAACCCTGACTACATGGAACAAGCATCCACTAATCAGATATTGGACACATACGTCAAGGGCACTCGCCGAAGAGGGATCCAACTTTATCAGGTTGTCAAGGTAGGATAACTCCTATACCAAGGAAAGTGGTTCACCCGCGGCCAAATTCAACGTAATTTTCTTCACATGATGGGGGAACTCAATGAAATGGATATAATTTCTTCCTAAGGGGGGAGGACTGATCTAGGTGGATATTGGTGGCCACACACCTTTTCCAGCTAGATCCTCATGACAGATTTTAGTTCAACACGTTCTTATGTGCTTCTTTGTAATTGTGGGTTCTACACTTCCATCTTTGTTTGAATACCTACACATATTCTAGGTGGATATTGGTGGCCTCCCACCCAGTCCAACTCGATTATTTTGTATGTTGGAATGTAGGTACATCTTTTTGTACTTCCAGGGTTGTTTTGGGGCCCTAAACAATGTTTTTTTGGATTGCCATAATCAAGTTGTAGACATGGTCAGATTTTCATTTTTGGTGGCATAATGTGTATTTCTTGAAAATACCTTTCCAATGGGCTATCATGTGCCTAAAACGGAGGTCGTCTGCAAAATTTATGATCCCACGAAGTTGAGGTACCAAGTTACACATAGGTTCCAACATAACTTTTGGTGTTTCATCTCCTAGGGTTAGGTTTTTGTATGTTTATGGTTTTGTAATTCATGAGTAATGTTAAAATGGCCTCTGGGGCCTCATTGTAATCATTCTGGTCAGACATATGCACATAGTAGACACATCTCTTCTTAGAGATATCTACCACCATTCGAGAAAGTTGTTTAAGTTCTGCAATTTTGTATTTTCATCCTATTTCATTTATTCAATAGAAGTTATTGTTCACTGGATATCTATTGTTATGTTTGTCTTAATGAATTCAGTCTATTATTCATTTTTTTTGCTCATAAATATGGATCATACTCTCTTAAGGGTTGATATTTTAATGATCTAATCATGGCTCCTTGTCTCATGGAAGGAGATTACATAGTGTGGTATCATAACTTTTTTTCAATGTTGGGAAAATTTGGGTACTTTTAAGCAATAGGATTCATAGTTGTGTGTATCCATTTAACAACCATTAGATATTTGAAAAGTATAAACTCGTATGTGAGAAATTTTTTGTTATGTAAAAACTCGACTTCCATGAATGGGATTTGGCTCATATCACTTGATTTGAAAGAACCATATGAGATATATGGAAGACTATATTTTATTTTTAACTATGGAAGAGTAAACTCATTTTTTGAAGATAAATAAGAGTTTTATTCTATGTAGGAGAGAATTATAGTCTTGTTACCTTTATCTTTAGAACAACCATTGGGTATTTGTATGATCCCCCTCTACCCCACTAAGGTACATGTTGAATTAGAGGTAGGGTTCTAATTGGATATAAAATGAATATGATGGAAGTGCCAATGTCCTCATGTTAAATCTAAGTCATAGCATGGTTTTGGTTTGGATGTTTCGAAGGAAGTGACATGTGAAATTACCTAATTTGCAGGGGTTGAAAGGTGCAACCCAGACAAAACCCCCCTTAACCACATGGAAAAATCACACATATTGGATCATCTACGTATCAATGAAGCAACATTTTTTTTGGAATAAATTAAAATTAGTTAGCTTTCTACAATGATCTCGATTGTTTGATTATCCCTGAATAATTAACATTATTTTTTTCACACTGATGTACTGGGTGGGTTTAGTGTTAGGTTCATACCCTACCCTCCCTAATTTAGACTACCTAGGAGTTAGTCAATTAATATATGCATTCTTATTATTTAATATGAACAATTAGATAGAATTGGATAGTTGTTTAATGTAAAATGATCCTCTTTATTAAATAAGGCACACTAGGTTGTTGGTACTCATTAAATATGGGACAACATGTAATTAGGGTTTCCCTATTTGAGTATTTATTTAAAGAGATAGGAGGATAGGGAA